>JANVCC010000048.1:3374596-3534217 GCA_025345505.1 Todiramphus chloris collaris | reverse complement strand
CCCCCCCCCTCAACCCCAGCCCTTCGGGAGCGGGACAAGGCGCGGAGGCTGCGCGGGCGGCCGCGCTGCTGCGAGGCCCCTCCGGACCCTGGTCCGGCGCGGCACGGGGGTGGGGGCGGCCCGCGGGACACGGCCGGACGCCCCTGCGGCGGGGTCCCCTCCCACCGCCCTCCTCGCCGGGCCTGGAGGGCCGGGAAGCCTGGGGCTGGATTTCCAGCCCTCCGCGGCGCCTCGGCCCCGGCGCCCGCCCCGGGGTAGACCCGGCACCGCCGGCCCCTGCGCCGCTTTCCCGGCCGGGTTCGGGCGGCCCTCGCAACGACACCCCCGGGGGGGGGGGGGGGGGGAGCCGCCACTTCGCCGCCAGGCACCGGCGAACAAAGGGCCGAGGCCCGCCAGGCGCCCGCAGCCGCGGGGAACCGCGCTGCCCGCCGCGGAAGGGCCGCCGACCCCCGCCCGGCCCCCAGCCTCCCCTCTCCCCACACCCCGGCTTCCCCCCGGCGGCGCCGGGCTCACGCTCCTCGCAAGGCTCTGCCGCCGCCGGGCCGGCCCCGGCCCCGCTCCCGCCACCTCGGCGGGGCAGCCCGGACTTTTTCCCCCTTCGCTTCCCTCCCCGCTCCGGGAAGCGCCATATTGATCGCGGGCGCCGCTCCCCGCGCCCCTCACCTTGGCGATCGCCTTCTTGTACCGGGTCACCGCTTGCTGGATCAAGCTGAAAACTTTCATGTTCCCATCCCCGCAGGGCACGACCACCCGCGTCCTCCCGAAGCACACGGTGACTTTCATCCTGCGCGGCCGGGGGGGCTCCCGTATCCCTCCGGCCCCGTACAGCCTTCCTCCTCCTCCTCCTCCTCCTCTCCGCCCTCCGCCACGGCCGACCCCCGGCGGGGCGCGGCGCTCACCCCCAGGCCGCCGCCGAAGCTGCCTCCGCGGCCGGCCCAGCCAGGAGAGAGGGAAGGCAGCGCAAGAGCCGGGACAGCGGGGCCGGGGCTGCCTTGCGGAGGGAGCGCGGCCGAGCGGCGAACCGGGGGTCGCTCACATGTCGCGGCGCTGCCCGCTGCCTGCGGCCACCTGCTCGGCGCCTGCCCCGGCGCGCAGCAGCGGCAGCGGCGGGCGGGCGGGGCGGTGGCGGCTCTGCCTCCCCGCTCCGAAGGCGTGGGGCGGGGCGGCGGGGCGGGGGCAAGCGGCCAGCTCCGCGGGGAGCCGGGAGGCGCGGACCGGGCTGGGGGAAGCCGGCGGTCCCTGCCGGGGAACCGGACCCGGCGGCAGCGCAACCCGCCTGCCGATTCATCGGGGATGGACGGGGCACCGTCCGCTGCCGCTCTTCCTCAGATACGGGGGTTGCAACAGTTTGAACCAGAAAACGTGCGCTGGTGGAAACAGAAGCTTGTGATTGTCCCGTTGCGTGCGGAGGGACAGCGTCGGCAGACGAAATCAGGTGGTCTTCGTGGCCCTTTGGGTGTCTGCTAACGCGACAGACCCAACACGGAGCGAAAACTGGTGCATCATCAGTAACATCAGAGTCCATGGAACCACTGAACAATCTCCTACTCAAAGCCGTCAGAAGTCAAAGGGTTTTACAGATACCACATTTTTTTCATGGATTTCATCGAGGAGTTGCACAGTTCACTCGCCATGCACTGTGGCCTGATAATGTATTTCTTTTGTGTAGAAATGGTGAAACAATTCAAATGAACTGCAGAGTGAAGGCAGAGTTTGGATGACAGGAAGGCGGGGGGAAGGGGAAACGTTGGTTTGTTTGTTTGGGTTCTTTTTTCTGTGAATTTATACACAGTTCAAGTAAGCTTTGTAGCATGCAACATCAACATCCTTCTGCTACCGCAGAGGGTACCGCACATCCCCTCCGGTGCTCCCTGCCTGGCAGCTGTCTCAGCTGGCAGTCCACTGCTGTTCCCATGACAGTAGTATTAGTAACATCTAAGAACTTCAAACCTGGTACAAATGGCAAAGCTGTCTGCTGTTTTAGTAGGTACACACTTAAGGAGCATAATTAATGATATTCTTAAAACATCAAAGGTGAAATTATTGCCCAGTTAAGTTAAGGGTGAGAATGGCATCCGTAATCCTCTGCATTCTATTTAGCACTTCCAGTAAAGAACATGGAGGAGCCAGCTTACATTAGTTTGGTCCCATGTGGACTAGATAAGTCCATTTTACTTGAAATCCCTAGGACTTTTTCTACTAATTGCAGTTTTGCAAAGTTGTGGGACACCCACAAGATCAAACAGTCCTTCCATTGTCCTACAGGTAATTCCAAGCTTAGGTGTTAATTTTATTACCATTACCTGACAGAGTTATCTCAGATAAAAATATAGAAGAGGATCTGAATTCTACTTGAGAAACGGGACATCTGCCTGTTAAAGCAGGAAAGAATCCCACTTGCTATGCTATAATATTTTATTATATCCTCAGCATTCACTTGTGGGGAATAAAGGCAGCATGCAGGAGTTCAGAAAGACAAAAATGAAATAAAACTGTAGCAAACGGTTTACAGCACGCGACTGAGACAACTGAACACACTCCACATTTGTACAGCCATAGCTCATCAGATTTATTATTGGAAAATGGTGAAGATTTCCATTAACCTGCTGTTTCTGAACTTTCTAGGTGATCATAAGAGCTGCTTGGAACGTACTGAGAAGAAGGAAGAGGTATAAATCCTTTTGTTTAAGAGACATCACCTGAGAAACTTGCAGAAACAGCTGTAAAAACGTGAACTCACTAGAGACTTTTCCAAGAAGATTGTCCTTAACAAGCAATTTTCCAGTGGCATAGCGTTCAACATTGTACTTCAGCTGTCATTTGCATTTATTTACTGAAACATAATGTTGCATATCAGGAACTTTGCCACACTGCTGGCTATTGCGTAGAGTTGCTGGTCGACAGCAGTTATTTCACTGTTCAGACACAGCTACAGGTTTTTCATGTTTTTCTGTGATTTAAATCCTGCTCATATTGTCTTTAGCAAGTTGCTTGGCAGTTTTCCCAGCTGTTCTAACAGTCTCCTGGAAAAAAAACAACAACAACAAAAAAAGTTTAAAAAGAAATATGGATAGTTTTTCTATTAAATGGTTAAAACCGGGAACTTCAATAGTGAAGTACAAAGAAAACAAGTTTGTCCTGGGATCTGATTTAAGGCCAAAACTTAAAGACTCACACATGACCAGTGATAGTATTAACAGGAACGAGGACCTCTGAGATTTGGGTCTCTTTCCCACTAGATACACACACACAAGTTATACATACATCATTCTGAAAACGTTTTGAACACGGGTTCCCAACTATAATGTTTGTGATGTCTTAGAAGGAAAAAAATGAACTTAAACAAAAATAACAAGGCTGTGAGATTGTCCAAGGTCTAATTATGTAAGATAAATGAACTATAAAACATTATTATAAGAGATTATGGGAAAAGGATTATACTAATCAGGAGAAAAATTGGCAACAATTGCTAGTTTACAAAAATTACAACTACTTCCCATGTATTTAATGAGAGGACACCGTGTTGCAATATGGGTGGCATAGGTATAGTTCTGGATGTTGAGCTTTTCTAGACTAATAAACCATAGAATTTGGCAATTCCTTTCTTAACCTGTACATTGTTGGAAGATTTCCATGAAGAGGCAAGTATTTGTCGAGCAAAAAGAAGCAGGAGATGGAGCATGGGACGGAGTGAAGCAGAGTTTTCAATTACTAAGGATTAATATTCAAGTTCTGTTCCAAACGGTCACCAAGCAGAAATCCCCGATAAAGACACTGCAAACATGCAAGGAGTAAGAACTTTGCAACTCAGTACAGACTACCAAAAGTCACTTATCTGAAAGTAAAAAATATTCATGCTGATTTCCAGAGCTATTTCATAATTTATCCTGCCTTTATACTCTGTATCAAAGACACTTTTCTCTGGAATAACTCTGTAAGTGCTCAGGCTTAATAGTCTGTTCACTGCATACACACAGTTCCTGGTCAGACACGAAAACACTGATTCAATGCACAGTATGTTTAAAGTTCATGCAATTTTAAATACAGATGTTTCCTTAAGCTAAGCAGAGTTTATTCAGAACTGTGGAAAGAGCAGTGTCAAACTGAGGAATAGCACTGTTCCTCAAAGAATTAAAGTTAAAAAACCCCATGTTTTCAAAATCATATACAAGCCAAAGTTGGTTTTGTTGTTTTTTTTTTAAATGGGTAACTAAATTATATGAAGCAGATAAAAAAATTAAACCTGATACGAGTTCAAAGTGCCATTTGTGACAATGACTTAGGGAATATACAAAACACTACCAGGTTTTGATGATGTAGAATACCTACCTGTTGTAACTCTCCTTCTGCTCAGCTGTTAGGCAAAACCTTGTTTCTCATACCTTTGAAAACTTGACCTCTAATATAATTCAAAAATAAAAAAACAAATGTAAAAATCATTACATTTGACTTTGAGTTTCTAATCTCATCAAATTCAATATGCCTGTGACTGTTCGAGATCTTTCTGTGGCTAATTTTTTAACTGTAGGAGTGGGTTGTCTTTTCATCGTTATATTTTGTGACTTTTTTTCCTACATACTGATGGTACTTCCACAAAGGAGCAAGGCAACGGTTCCTAACGTCTTGTTTTATGAATGAGACAATCATTAAAGCTTATTAAGTAATTGTGGCTAACTCTGGCCTGGGAAAAAAAATAAAAATAAAAATGAGGCTGAATCAAAAATTATTTTCTACAACTTCTCAAAAGAGGCTGGGATTCGGGGAGTGGAAAGTCCTCAAATCATTAAAAAGTAATTACAGCATCACACAGGCGTTAATGTCAGAGTTAGGAGGTGCAGGCGCAGAAAGCTTGGGAAGATGAGTGGTATACGAGCTTGTGGTATACGAGAAGGAAGAAACTGTAGCAAAGAAGAATCCATGATTTTGAGGAAAAGCCACAAGACTGTTGATCTTTCCAGGGGCTCCGACCTGTGCCTCAAGCAACTCCAGGTACCAAAGCGGTGGTTAGGGTTAAAGAATGAGTGTAGGGGAATTTACTACTTTTTTGTCTGTATCTACACTGGTCTTATGCTACTTTTTATAATGATTATGTTCAAGGATTTTTAGTAGTTTTGTTAATAATTCTCTGATGGTTTTCAGCCACCATCAAACTCTTTAAATAGTAGTGTTTTCTCTGAGATATATCAAGTAATGGTTTCATTGTAGTGAGAATTGGGAAGGCTTGAGCTAGAACATCAAGTAATTTTTTTGCTGCGGGCACTTGGAGATAAGCCACAGGAAAGGAAGCTGAATCATTAGAGGTCTAAAAAGTGAAAAACATGACCTATATGGAAAAAGTGAAGATGCTGGGGGTGTCCAGAGCATAGAAGGCGGGGTGTACCCGTGGTGTACCCAAAGAGTCCTCACGTAAGCTCAGGATGCTGTGGATCTAACCCCAAAGCTATGAATTGTCATAAGGAAAATATTCATGCAGCTGCCTTTACCCAGCTCCAGCTCTTGTACATACTGTATTTATGCTATGGGCTGAATAGAATCATATTCACATAAGAAAAAAGTTCTGAATGTCCCTGTGCTGCAAACCATGTACCTAAGTCAGATGTTGGAGCTGGCTATTCTTGATTTGCCCTTGGCACCATGGAGAGTCTGCAGCTC
This sequence comes from Todiramphus chloris collaris, assembly GCA_025345505.1. Taxonomy (NCBI): domain Eukaryota; kingdom Metazoa; phylum Chordata; class Aves; order Coraciiformes; family Alcedinidae; genus Todiramphus; species Todiramphus chloris. Next base: position 3,528,565 of record JANVCC010000048.1, on the reverse strand, counting down.
CGTGCCCACCGTGACCAAGAGGCACCACAGGGATTGCACTGGGAGCAGGAGGATCTGCCACCTTCTCATGCTCTTTCACAGAAGCTGTTCTGCAGACTCCAGACAGTTAGTGTGACAGCTCTGGGGATGTGAGCCCATTTATCCCCAAAGGCCACCATCAGTTATGAATTCAGCAAGCTTTACAGAGAAAAGAAAAGGGAAGAAGAAGAACGGTCAGCATCAGCATCTTAGGCCAGAAAATGCCAACAGAAATTCACAAGAGAAAGAAAAAGCACTTTTACAGCTTTGGAATTTTATCCCTGATCAATTCCAAAGGGCAGGTCCAGAAATTCACATTAGAGCTTCCCAAAAACAACTATCAGATGACAAAAAATCACAATACTTTTATGCACAGAAAATCCTAGATAGCCCAAGTAGAGGGATTATTGCTGCCTATCCCCATAATACTGAACACAAACATAGAAACACGTTGTTAGTAAAATTAAGTTTTTAGTGAGTTTTCAATTACCATCAATTAACACTGAAATCTGTAACAATAAAGCTGTTAAAAATAGTAGAACCTGAGAGATTTATGATGACCACAAGAAATCAAGGTGAAGGTGGTTAATTTACGGAAGACTGAACTACAGGGTATTTACACAATTTAAGACCCTAGATTTTGCATTTTGATTTTGTCTTGAGGCATTTAGAAACTTGGTGCTTTTCTAAAAAAAAATAAATAAATCAGACATTGCTTATCTTTTCAATCTTCGTCTACAAGAGCTACTTGCAGACATTGTGTCTCTGCTGAGAATTTATTGGATGTTTTCATTCTCCTTTCCCTCTTTCTGCCTATCCAGAAGTTTGCTCTTTGCTTTTCTTCCAGCCTTTCAGTTATTGATGAAGCTCCTGGCACAGACTTCCAAACTCTGAAACACAGAATACAGGATTCCAGTGACTTAAAAGGCTTGTGGAGCCTTTTCACTGGCTTTTGCTGGGCTTTGGATCAGGCCCTAGGGCCTTATCTACCCTGCTCAAATAATGCATAAACAATATCAACACAGAGCTACAGTACTGGGCTCTGTTTGTCAAGTACTTGCCAGAGCTGGAACTAATTCAGATACCGTCAGAGGAACCCATTTGCTGACGGGAAGCTATGCCAAATCATTTGCCACAATCAAGTTTTATCTATTGATGAGCATTCCTGCAAAAATACCTTCCTGTGACATGAAGAGGAACACCCACAGGGTATGTTAGTTTAAAGGCCTATCAAAACATGACAGTACATATATTCCACCGTACAAATTATTCGTGTGGTTTATAAACATATTAAAGAATATATTTCTCAGCTGGTGTTCCTCTTCAGGGATCCCTGTTTAACTTCTCGTGATGTTCTCCTTGTTGGGCTGGAAGGGAACGGGGCAGCGTTACAGCTTTCGATAGCAAGTTACCTTGATGATTGCAGGGAAATATTGATAAGCACGAAGGGAAATCCATTCTTTACTCAGCTTCTCTATTTGTTGATGGTAACAGGGAGGACTGTGTGGGGTAAGGGTATCACAGCAGAGACTTTCAGTTTGCACAGGAATTTAGAGGGCTATCTCTGTTACACGTGGAGTTAAAGACACTCGTGCTGCTATGCAGGCTGAAAACACACACTCTATCGCTCCTGCATAAATATTTGCTCCCAGGTAAAGTCCTGTGGCACCTGCAGAACACCTTTTCTAGTGCACAGGCCAGTAGGCAAGTGTCAAAGCATGAAGGACTGGCAGAGAATGAACTGCACAACTCCTGGTAGGGAACGCGACCAGGATACACACGGTCACCTCCACTGCTGCTACAAAACTACTCTCTGACAGCTTCTAAAAAGTTCCAGATACCTGCTATGACCAGAATCAAGTACTTCTAAGCATCTGTAGCTCCCTTTAAAGAGGAATGAGGTGCAAGCAGACAGCTGAGATTTGGACACTGCTTTTAAGAATTTTCTTGGCTTACTGGTGGAATAAGAAAAAAAGAGTCAGAGAGAGGTGCTGCATGATCTGCTTCACTCTCTGCTTCCTCCCATTCTCCTTTCCTGAATCTCAACATCTCCTTTCTTCTTCTCTTCTTTCTCTGTTTTCTTTTCTGTTCCCAATCCCACTGCTCCTTTCATCTCACATCTTTTTATTGCCTTCCCTTCTCTTGTCTTCCTTAGAAGTATTTGCAGCTGCTGAAATCAGTAAGAAGACGACTCCAGTGAAATAGGAGAATCCCCATGAGCTAAAATACATGACAGATTGTCACATGCTGCCAGGGATCTATTTTATTCAAAACTGAAAAGATGATGACAGTAAATGAGTAAGTTTTCCAAAATTTAGTGCAGTGTTTTACAGCATAAGACTGTTTTAATTCCTCACGGAAGAAGCCCAGCAGCTTAAGCTGGTCTGCTAAAAATTGTTAATGGAAACCAAGTTGTCTTCTCCAGCAGAAAGTGGAGTAACCAGCCTTGGCACAAGTAGGACATCAAGTCCATCGAGATGCAACAGGAGAGAAGAGCTGAAATCAGCGGCAACAAACCCACTTGATAAGATCACCTTTTGTTTTTTAATCTGCTGTTGACTCTGCTAACACACCAACTCCAGCACACCGCAGGAACGTCTCTCTGGAGAGCAGCAGCACAGCAGCTTAAGAGCCACTTCTCAATGCCAAAAAGAGTCTTCACTCAGGTCTCATCTTGTTTCACTGCGCAGAAAGTCATCCTCTCTACAGGCAACCAACATTCCAGAAGTCAAGGAAACAGCAGCATGTTTAAAAAGCAGGATTTCTCATGTGTGAAAATTGCAGAAGTCTTCCTCAGGACCATACCTGAGCAGAGGTCCTGATACCTTCTGCAGGGGCTGTGTGTTTAGATTTGAGAACAGGCTTCAGAGCAGATTAACTCACACACCCAAACCAAAACAGATCAGACAGACAAGATTAGCTCCACCAATCTTCCTGCTGCCGGGGAATTACCAGCTCTGAAAGCCTCCTAATTTGCCAGAAGTTCACACTGCAGCTCCACGCTAATCCAGCTGACACTGCAGTTACATCCATCACAGCATCTGTTCTAGGGTTTCAGTTTATCTCAGGTTTAGTAGCTGTTCCCTCATATGGAGGTAACTGTGCATCCTGTGCCTCTTTCTACAGTTTATTTTCTCTTTTGTGAATTAAAAAAAAAAAGGAAACAAAACAAACCCACTGAAATTCTATGACAAGTTGGTAAGTTTAAGTGCAGTGAATCACTAGTAGAGGATATTGCTTTATACAGAAAGGCAGTGGAAATAAAACACGGAATATTGGTATGCGTGTGGGTTATAACTAAAGAAACTGCAACCACTTCCAAGGAGTGAAACATTGGCTGTCTTTCTGACACCACAGAAGTTACAATTGTACAACCTCACCTGAAATCCAGGGAAGCCAACAAAGACTTTAATTACAGTCAGGCTACTGCAAGAGGCCAATAATTAAAATCTTCCTGGGTCAAACAACTATTTTCTATGAGAGAAAACAATTTCTTGCTAACCTGTTAAACTGATGACATAGTAGATGGAGGTGATTCATTTGGCACATGGTTTTACAAATGCATTCTCTTCCTTGCAAGATTTATCAATATGCTGATGAAGTTTTCCTTTTTTTTTTTTTTTCCTTACTGAATCCAATACCTACTCCAGCTCACAGCTTGAAATGAGAGTGCACTGAATGGTGCTTTCTCTGTATTTATTCCACCTGAAATGGATTTTCAAGTCTAAAATTACTGAGTAGGGATGTGGACAGTGCCCCTGTTTCCCAGTTCTTACTGGTGTGAAGCACAGCTGCAACGGACACCAGTAAAGACAGAGAAAAACAGTTTACCCTGCTCGAGGCTTTTTTCCACCCCACTGCTGGAGGTTGCTGACCTCATGTCGCAAATGGCCAAATGACACACTCTGACTCACTGCCATTGAGATCACCATGTCGAAAGGCAACCTGAAATGGTCAACGTACTCCAAAATACTGGCCAAGAAACCGTAGCAGGTCAAGAGCTGGTTTTCACTCCGGTGAGTTCTCCTTGTCCACAGCAGAACAGACAGCAGTCGCCAGTTACAGCTCTGGGCTGCCTGGTTCCTGAGTCACCCTTCTATCTCTGAGGGCTGTCTGGTTTTGTCTTCTGAGATTAATAGCTTTGATATTTAGCCCTGCTCATTTCAGCAGTACAAGGGGACATTACACAGAGGCTGGAGCTTTCCACATAACTTTCAACTGCTTGGTTCAGGCAAAGGGGAAGGTGTTAAAAAATACCTGAGAGTCATCTATCCCAATCTATCTGTATAAATTTTCTGAAACACAAAATTCTCACCGCCTGCCATCTATAGAGAGATCTCAGCCTTGTTTAGATACAGCTTTGTTAGTGTGTTCTTCACCTCTGCTTTTGCCTGTTCTCCAGGGTTTGCTCTATTTTTTGCTGAGTGAATAAGAGTAAGCGAAGGATTTGGACAATCTCATACCTGTTTTGGTTTTTTTTTTCTATTAGAAATGCTTGTACAATGTACTCAATTCAAGGAAGAGACTGTCCCTGCGTGCTTTCACACACTGAGATCCTTACCTGTGCTTGGAGCACTTCAGAGGCACCAAAAAAATGGGCAAAACATTCAGGTTTACCACATAATTTGCTATCTTTAAAACAAAGAAATTGAACTGAATACACTTATCTCAGTTCCATAACTTTTAAAATTCACAGCTACTTAATTTGAATGCCTGTATATGTGCACGGGCAAAATCACAAGGGTAAGAGAGCCAATGTGACTGCTCATACCTTATGTATGAGTCGTGTTATTTATGAGCCTCAAGTTGCATCAGGGGAGTTTTAGATTGGCTATTAGGAAAAAATGTCTCCATTGAACAGGTTGTTAAGCTTTGGAACAGGCAACCCAGGGAAGTGGTTGAGTTGCCATCCCTGGAGGTATTTAAAAGACTCGTAGATGTGGCACTTAGGGACACGGTTTAGTGGTGGACTTGGCAGTGGCAGGTTAACAGCTGGACTAGATGATTTTTAAAGTCTTTTCCAATCTAAATGATTCTACGTGATTTATGTCAGTACTTAACCTCCTAATGTTTGCTTTGAGTTATGTGCCTTCCACAAACCCTAGTGCCCAGGCAGTCTCACCAGAAAGCTGTGTGCCGGGAGTGATTTTTTCCTGAGAAATTTCAGTTTGATCTTGTCCTCTCCATCTTTAAACTTTTCTACTGATGCACGTGTAGATCTCAACCTCCTTCTGTACTTGAGGCACTCTGTTTCGCACAGAGCAATTATCTGAACTTGTTCTTCCCTTGTAGGGACTGCAACTTGGGATTTCTGCAGTTAATCACAAAAATGCTTTATATATTCCGCCCGTCTTTACAGGACAGCTGCACGTTCATAGCATCTTGCATTCTTAATTTTTATGCAATGAATATACTTCCTTGCCTTTTTTAGCATATCAAGTTTTTAGAATATGATGACTTTTTCTAACTCCAGTTGCATGTTTCTCTGCTTCATCAGATCTTAATTTCATCTACTCCCTCTGACTTTTTTTTTTTTCCAAATTTTCTGAATTGCTGATGTAATACTGATATTCCTTTCTTTCTCTATTTTTGCATTTCCTCTTCACATATACTGATCCATAAGAACTTCAATAATTCACAGCTGCTTACTAAAAAAAAAAAAAGATCTTTTCATCCCTAACGCAAAGACAAACACATACCCAACTGCGGGGTGTGAGAGCTGTCTACGTAAAGCCCTTGATGGGGCTTTTTTTCCACTAACGTTGCCTCTCTGTCTTCCCATCTCTACCACGATTTCTTTTCCTCTTCATTTCTTTAACACAGCCTTTTTCTCCTTTGGCAGCTTTCTTCTCGCAAAACCTTTCTTCCAACTAATCACCAGAGCTAAGAAATAACCCTCCCCTCAGCAAGCCACAGCCCCCCTTGGTCTCAGATTTCTTCAGCCACTAAAGAAGAGGTAAAGCTCCCCTTTAATCCCAGAGCTCTCGGAAGGGACACGAAACCAAATATCCGAATGCATGGGCTGAACAAGGGCTTTCCCTGAGGCTACACAGTTGGGAGCAGGCTGAATTTGACCCTTGTCTCTGTAAATACTGAAGGATAAACTCAGCTGCAGTTGTCAGCATCATCAGGAGACTTTTCTCCCTGGCGCTAGTGAAATTAATTGTACAGGACCATCTTAGCATGTGGGAGCCTGGAGGTAGTTTTAGTGATGGTGAAAGGTGCCAGACTTCTCAGACGTGGAATATGTTGCTCTAGATTTTGCTTTCTACCTACGCTAACTCCGTGTAAAACACTACTGCTGGTTTGACTGGGGAGTTTTGATTTAATAGTTGTTAGCACGCTTGTTTTGCAGCATTAATGACTAGGCAAAGTTTTCTCTTCACAGAACAGGTACTGTATAGGCAGAAGGATTAACAGCAGCATTTTGCTGGTGTCTGCCTATTCTGCTGTGGAGTCAGCACTTCCATACACCCAAAATTATTCAATATATCTTTGGTACAGCAAGTAAGCAAATTAACAAGCTTTCTTATGCATCAAACCAGGAAAGCCATTAATTTGTTATTGGAGAGGACTGCACAAACTCACTCAGCTCTGAATAGCCCGGTGCTATTTGTCTCTGTGGAGACAAATACACATCTTTTAGTATTTATGGGCCCTGGAAATGCTTAGGAAAAAATGCTTAATGTGTTATCTTCCTAACCAGGGGCATGACAGTTATTTAAAACCCAATTCATTTCTTGGCTTGCCCTGCAGCATTTTAATAATTGTACTGAAATCCTACGACAAATACACGAAATTAAGAGTATTTTCATTTCGTTGAACGCGGTGGACTTTATTTAAGGGCAAGAGGAGAATATATTGTTATTGTGCTCTGTGGCTTCCACTGGTCAAACACCACCACCCAGCCATTCGCTCTATTTGGGATTGTCACTCAAAACTTTTCTCGTGTGAAATACAAGACATTTCAGAGCTACTCATTTCATCACAGCCATAGCAGACAAGGTATGCCCGGGACAAAGCCTTCAGTTCAACACCCTTGACTTATAAGAGAACTTAGAGAGTAATACAACATTTCCAGCTGAGCTCGAGTGTCTACAGCAGAAGGGAATGTCTCCATCGTGAGCCTGATGTGCCTTCACGCTGCAGGAAGATTGGGCTCACACCAGGTTATGAGGCTCAGGCTCATGTTCATATTTGAATATCTGCCCTGAGGATTACGCTGCCTACCAAGGAGTAACTAACACATCCAGGCAGTCCTGCCCTCCCTGGGGCCAGATGTTCCTCTGGACTCCAGCTCTTTGTTCCTGGAGCTGCCTAATCCTGTCCACACTTCCAATTTCCACCAGCACAGACTTTTTTCAGTAGTCATTTTATAGAAGCTTTGCTCTGTTTTATTCTCACTTGATGATGAAAGAGACCTGGTAAAAACAAGGCTGTCCTTGAGAAAACACCACAGAACTCCTCCCTGCCCCAAATCTCAATCTATTATCTCAAGTGTCTCCTTTTTCTCCTGCAACCCAGAGCACAACACTGATGCCTGAGGCTGATAGTTCCAGTGTTCTTCTTCCTCTCGACGTCTGTCTCTCTGGCCAGAACCCTTCTACCAAAAGCAATGTGGACCCAGATTTTGGACTTCCCCTCTCCCCTACCCACCTTCTCCCACCTCTCCCTGGCACTGCAATGATTTCCCATCTGTTACCATCTGTAATCCAGTGGGCTGAATACAAAGAAATCACTTTGTGACCAGCAGCTTCCAGTACTGGTATCACCACCCAAAACAGAGACCTGTGTAAAAGGAGTAGTTTCCTTAGTATTATTTTGTGACACCTGATTTATCTAACAGAGGGATGGGAAGTTCATGAAGGTGAGAGAACAAGTGATCGAAAAATTTAAAAATGCATGGCCCCGAGAAAAAGCCTCACAAACAGATTTAAGTGAGCCTGAAATAGGATTTAGCTCTGAGAAACTTCTACTGCTTAAGATCTACCCTTACACTAATGGAAAACAAGACTTTGATTATAAATAAATAGGCCTGTGCCACAGACACACCTGATTTCATCACCAGCTTCTCATCGGAGCAGGGAATAACCCACAGCACCTGAACTTGACTGTTCATGTCAAGCAGAAGAGACTAGCGAGTTCAAAATACAGATAACCCTGCAAATAGTAAATATCCTAAGCAGGAACCTGAATTCAGGCAGCTTTCAGGTTAGCCTAAAAGATGACTAACTACTTCACTCAGCCCATTTTTGGATCCAAGTGGAGCTGGCAGAAGAGGCGGGGGGGGGGGGAAAAGGAATAAAAATCTCAGCTCTGGAAGCCAAGGGCAAAGAAACAATGCGGGGAACAAAATGAAAGTTACCTCGTGAATGGCAAGTTTCAGCTTGCTCCTAACTGCAGGAATAAGAAAGCAACGTGATTCACTCTGGCAAAGTTTTCCAGCTTGGGGAGCTTGAAATAACGTGACCGCCCACCAGAACCAGTGCCTGGGAGTGAGCTTGGGGTGCCAGGGTGGCCGGGGGCAGCCGGAGGGTACCCAGGCAACACGGGGAAGGGGGAAAGGCAAAGTTCATTTGCAGCAGAGACAAATGGCAGCCTGCTGGGGAGGAGGGAAGAGTGGTAGAGGCAACACTGTTCCAGCCTGGAAAAGAGAGAATTGAGTAACCATGGTAGGTCCTGAGAGAGAAAAACCACTCTGCTCTCTCACAGCAGCTGGGAGATGGGTGTTTGTGTGTGCCACAGAGCACTGGGTCTTGGAGGAACGGCCAGGTCACCATATAAAGTCCATGTGAACTCTTGAGAGAGGTATACTTTAAAGTGAGGCAAGAAGGGTCCAGTGACTTACCTGTGGCAGGCTAGTCATGGAGTGAAAAAAAAAAGACCCCAGACAAAACCAATATTGATTCACTGCCTGAGCATGGTTAATATTTTTCTAGACGTTCAAACCGAGTATCAGATTGCAGCTTAGGAAAAGGGGGCCAATCATAGCAAGATCTTTCACCTAAACTGTTAACAGCTTTCAAGTACAGACATGCTGATACAACTTAAAAGGAAAGGTATAAGCCAGCAGGTCTCATTATTGTCACTTAAATAAAACCTCCAAGACAGTTAATTACATGTATATATTTCTAACTTTGTCAAAATGTATGTAATAGGCAATAATTATTTTTTTTCAATCTGTATTTAGGTGGGCAAGATAACCTTTTTTTTTTTTAATTTATTTTATTATTCCCAAATTGCTTACCATCAACATTATACTTTGCCCCATGGCATTTCTCTCATTTCTTTCTATTTTGTAATTCAACGACCACAAAATTACATGAGCTTATCTACAGAAATATTAATTTTAGGCTGTAACCGTTTCACCTTCCTTGGGCGTTTCTCTTTGCAGACCTTCTGTGTTTGATAGTGTGATAGCCACAGCTCATTTGCCTTTCTAAAGAGTAACTTATGTTCAGTGGTTTCAATCCTTTTCACATGTAGACCCCTAAAGAGGCATCAATGCCTCTTCTGACTGTTCCATAAAGATTTGAAGCCTGTTGAAAATAAGTGGCTTTCTTTTATCTACTGCTTCTTAGTGGGAGCACCTCAGATGTTCATGGACCACAAACTTGAAGCCTCCATAACCTGCACAGACTTACTGCACCTGCTCTGTGAATGAGTCTGATTTGAACCTTTCTTGTACTGGTGAACAATGCTAAAGCTGTGGGTGATGTATGAACACCATATATACACTGCATGGGGCACGAGTGAAATGCATAGGCTGTGTGAGATAGCAGCCAACAAAAGCCATGCATGGGCTCCTGTGTAAGAGAAGCACAAAGAAATGGCAAGCTCCATGGCTGTATCCAAAACTCAGACTTACAGCACCTTCCTTCCAGTACACCTATAGGAAGAATCGGACATGTTTGGGCTTAATAGTTCAACAAGAACCATTTAACAGCTTAGGTGTATGAAACCTGACTGCAACATGGTAGGACAAGCTCATCCAAGTGAGCCCTCCTCCTCCTCCTCCTCCTCCTCCTCCTCTTCCTGCAGTCTGCCTAAGCCTCCAGCCCTGAGCATGGGTTTTCCCCAAGGTTTGCTCATGCCTTAGGAAGAGGGAGCTCAGAACAAACCCCACCCACAGATAGTGGGTGAGCAGACTCATTCATTAAAAAAAACCCAAAAAAACCAAAAAAACAAAAAAACGAACAAAAAAAAAAAAACACCCAAAGGAAAAAACTTGTATTTCAGAAGATCCTGGTCGCTAGTGTGGAAGAGTTTCTTCTTTGAGAACACTCTTCTCTGATGTGTTTTGGTAAGTTGAGGCTGCTCTCCGCTGGTACAGCTGCTACCAGAGTTCTGCCAGAGGAGCCATAATTTCTTAATAGCCTCTACCAACGAGCTGTCGTGTTACCAAAACAGAAGATGAGAAAGCATAGTTGTAGAGCAGGTAGATGTAACCTGAGGCTAAGGAGGCAGCCGCTCGTAGCGCCTTCTCTAGCGTGGCCTCAGAGGGAACCTGGAGCAGGTGGGATGTGACCCTCCCTTCTGAAACCACCGAGTTTCTGTCCACCTACTGAGGCATCGAAAGACCTGACCAAGCTTCTGCTCTGCACCAAGGCCAGCCAAGGCACGAAAACAAACCCAGGGGATTTCACGTGTCCCGTTCACTGCTGAAGAGGGGAGCTGGTGGTAATACATTGACAAGCCAAGTCATCAGCTATTCAGAGCCCTCAGCTAATTAAGTCTGTCATCATCACTGCAGTTAAACACAGGTATTCATCTCCCCTTTTGATAGGGGAGGTGGCTGAAGTCTTGGAGGTATTTAGGGCCATGTGTCACTGGCAGAGACAAAGATATCTTTAAAGAGCTGTAAGCTCCAAGACCACCCCCTTTTCATTTAAGTTATTAGACTGAAAAATGGTGCCTTCTTGGTGTGAATTAAAGGGAAGACAGAGAATAATCTCCCCTTATCAGTAAGAACAGGACAACGTTTTCCACAATGCAATACCAACCATTTAAGTATTATGACTAATTTGCAGTACATTGAACATCACTAATTGGGGGAGACTACTGAGGTAGGAAAAATGAGAATCATAGAATCATTAAAGTTGGAAATGACCTTCAAGATCATCAACCATCTACTAAGTATTATCATGACCACTAAACCATGTCCTGAAGAGCCACATCTAGATGGTTTTTGAACCCCTCCAGGGATGGTGATTCCACCCCCTCCCTGGGCAGCCTCTTCCAAGGCCTCACCACTCTCTCAGTAAAGATATTTTCCTCATATCCAACCTAAACCTGCCCTGGTGCAACTTAAGCCCATTTCCTCTTGTCCTATCACTAGTCACCTGGGAGAAGAAACCAACACCCACCTCACTGCAACCTCCCTGCAGGGAGCTGTAGAGAACAATAAGGTCTCCTCTCAGCCTTCTCTTCTCCCCGTCTCCAAGGAGGTGATAGGGAGGCTCTGGGTCTCATGTTCATGGCCGTCACACAAGGCAAAGGAGGTTCCACAAAATGCTCTGCTGTCCTCCCAGTCCTTACCTCTGCTGCCTCCCACCCTGCAGACATTAGAGCCTATGGGCTCTGGCCAAGACTAGCAGCCCTGCTGCACTGGGAGGCTTCCAAACTCCAGGGAAACAGCTCCTACCCACTAAGGGTTACAAGAAGATGCAACAGGTGGATGAAAAGGAGAACCGTAGAAATAAGTTGTCCATGGAATCAGCCTCTCTGAGGCCCGTTATTAAATTTAAAAGAATAACAATCCATTTCAAATACAATATCCACACACCATTTCATTCAGATCTGTCAAATTTATGTCATAACTAGGATTCAGAATAATCTCATTTACATATAATTATCTGCAGACAAAGAAGTAGGCGTGTGCGTGGGCGTCTGAAGGCAATGACTCCTTGAAGAGAGCGTTGCCCAAACCAACCTGCCTCGACTTGTAGCAATGCTTTGGAAAAAGCCAGTGGGCCAGTTTGCTGGGAGTAGCAAAAGCAGAGGGCACGAGGCAGAGGTTGGAGAGGTGGTGCTGAGTGTCACTGTGATACCACCCTAATCTCGGGGCTATTTTCAGACTCGCCGCTTCCCTTCGTGCTCTGGGAGCGTCTCGCCGTGCTGGAAACCCCAGCAAAGGGGCTTGGGAGCAGCACCCTGGGAGGGTGGGAGGGTGGGAGTCTCCTCGGAGTGGTTCTGAGCGGCTCTGCTCCTTTTCCACAGCTCAGTCAGGAGCCACAGGCAGCGAAGGATCAACAGTGCCCAAGAGCCAAATTCCTACAGGACATCCTGCTCTGCTCAGTGACATCCAATGATAGGACAAGGGGCAACGGGTGCAAGCTGGAACATAGGAGGTTCCATGGAAACATGAGGAGAGACTTTGTCACGGTGAGGGTGACAGAGCCTGGCCCAGGCTGCCCAGGGAGGCTGTGGAGTCTCCTGCTCTGGAGACATTCAAAACCCACCTGGACATGTTCCTATGTGACCTGCTCTAGGTGGTCCTGCTCTGGCAGGAGGGTTGGACTCGATGATCTCCAGAGGTCCCTTCCAACCCTTAACATTCTGTGATTCCGTGCTCCTTACCAGAGATGAGCTTTCCAGAACCAAACAAACCAGCTTGGTGGAAAAATAAGTCAGCTATATTGTACTGGAGGAAACGGTTTCATGTATGTGTTGAATGATATCGCTGCAGATATTGTTGCCTTCTTTATGCCTTGCCTGGGGGGGGAAAAAACCACACTACATGGAACATTTTTACATAGCGGACATCACGTATATTAGCAAGCCATGACATAAGTTCATAGTTTTACTTTAATAAGTAATATACACTTACAGAACTACCATACATAATTATTATGGAGAAATGTAAATTCTGACAGTTGTTCATGTTTCCGTATTTAGAACTCATAGCTAAACTGAGCATCTTTCTCATCAGCTGAATTTCACCAATGGCTGTGACCTCGTATGTTTTCTTCACTGAAAATGTGCAAATGTCATTAGTTCTAGACTGTGTAATTGAAAATGAACCTGGGGTGCAATTTTGTTGCCAGCTGCAGCCTCTCCAAATCTGTACTGCAATCAGAATACTTGTTTGCCACACTAGCACCAGCAACCTGCAAGCAGAGTATGGCCCAAGCTACAGGATAACACATAATACCAACTAGATTCAAACGCAATAAACAACAAAATAGTATTTCATGGTTAAAAAGCATCTTTGACTGCCCAGTTTTATTCATTCTGGTGTTGCCTGCACCCTTTCTGTTAATGTTTAAATAGCACTTTTTTTGCTGGACATTTGTTGTCCTCCAATCCACACATTTTGCTCATTCTTTAGCTCGTAAACAATTTGGAAATATACTGCTGTTAACAAGCAAGACTAAGCTAATACATATGTACAAGAACATAAACCCAGCTATACTGTGTCAGGAACCAATATCCAACTAGCTCACTATCATAACTCCAGAACTAGTAGCAGATGTTTTTGGGAAAGACTACAGAAGAGAGAGTATTTTTAGTGTGAATCTCCACATGGTATTTCTTCCCAGCTTCCAGCACCACATTAAATATTTATCTGACTGATGTGATAGTACATATTTCCATGTTCCAGATCTCCCAGTGCTAGGGTATAAAAGGGACTTCTAGTAAAACAGAAAACCTTCAGGATGTTCTGAATTAGCCCATCTGCTGTAATTCACATCACCAAGTCCTCCGTTTTTCAGCATATTTTCTTTTGTCCATCAAAGCAATCTGATTGAGAGTCTGGATTAACGTTCATAAAACACTGGGAATACTGTAGGAAAAAAGATCCTCGAGGCACAGTCACAGCTACTGCATTATTTATACATGCAAACCTCACAGCTAACACTGCACGTCTCGTACCATCAGCCCAGTGACCTTCCTCTCCAGGGCCCAGGAGATGGAATCCTTGGGTCGGTATTTTTATAGTCAGTCCTTTAACAGAGTTTGTGTTTACACTGCAGAGGGCTAAAGTTTAGCCTGTGGAGATCAGGCTGCATCCCATTCGAGACAATAATGTCAATCTCAGTGAGGAAAACAAATACTAAAAAAACCAAACAAACAGAACAACAACAACAAAATCAAACCAAACGAAAAATGAACCAACCAAAAATAACCCAAGAAAAGAAAACAACCAAACAAAACCCAACAAAACAAACAAACAAAAAGAAGAAACAAACAAAAGTTTATAAACAAAAGTTTATAAGCGTGTGCTTGGGGCAGCACATTGCCAGGAGCACACTCACTCCCTGCAGATCACGAGCAGTAAAAGAGCTACAGAACAAGAGTTACAGTTCAAGCTTCCCAAGCCCCTCGGTTTTCTTTGCAGGAGCCGTGCCATCGGCTGACACAAGGCAGGAGCACGTGAGGTGATGACAGGCTCACTGCCACCAGATGCTGTGACAAATGTTCCGTGTCACCAGAACAGCTGCCAGGGCGAGGGGGGCACCCTGTGCTCTCCCCTTCACCCTCCTGGCTCCAGCTGGCTGCCAAACTCCTCTTCCTCCTCTCAGCCATTACCTCTTCATGGAGCCCAAGCATCCCTGTCTCTAGCTGCCACTGTTGCCTCCCCTGATTTTATCTGAAGGCCTTTGTGAGGGGTGGTGAAGCTGTGTGTGCTGTTGCCTGCCCACCCAGAGCCACTCCTACCCTTCCCATCACCTCCCCTCAGCAGGTTTCCCCCAGGACCCCGTGATGCTCCTGCAGTGTCTTCTCCACAGGGTGAGGTTGAGGGATGTCTCTGGCTCTTCTGCAGGGCTGAGGAAGCTCAGACGTAGTCCTGGTGGGGCTAGAGCCTTGCTGGAGCCTCTGCCCATCCTCTTTCCTGAGCCATTTCATAGGAGTATGGCTCTAGAAAGAAGCTGAAGGGCTTAAAATTTAGTGAACCTAACATAAACACATTTCAAGGACTCTCTCTTCTGCTAAGTCTCCTTGTCAAATTTCTTATCGTATAACATTTTTGTTTGTATTTTTACCATGGTATTTCTTCCTGCTCCTCTGTGAACAAGTCTGACATCAATGAGCTCTTTAAACTTTGGAGATTTACTCCAGGCTTTACCTTTGCAATATCGTCTGCCTGGTTTTTAACACAAAACACAAATTTTGCTGGGGTTGGGTAGGATGGTGAGGAGCTGCCTTCCCATTCCGTGAAAAAGATACTGGAAGTATCTCACTAACTGGAGAAATGCAAACATGAAATGAAGAAGCTCCTGTCTCCTGAGCTGACTCTGTCTAAACTTCTGTGATCTTACACACCCATTTTAGAGCCTCTGCTAGACCCTTCCCAGAGGTGACTTGGTGTATATAGAAGTTTTAAAACCAGACTTAAACTAAACCTATTCTGACTTAAGCTGCAGATGCTGCCCCTGTGGGGATTTGTTTCCAAAGGAGCACACCGTGTGTGCACCTTTCTTTTCCAGATGGTTGGGTGGGTTCTTTAGCTGTCTGGGTTTGCTTTCTGTTCCTCAGGTACCACTGGCTTCTCTGCTGCCCATTTTCCATCTCAGCAAACGGCCTTTCTTAGAAAGGCTTTCACCTCTGCAAGTTTTTAATATCAGGAAAAGATTCCCCTCGTACTTTCAATATCCCATCTCACCTTGAGACCTTCGAAATAATGATTTTACCCCCTCCGTTTTCTACACTAAGACTTCATGGCTCCCCTGCCACCGTTCTTTGCCAGCCTCACTGCAGAGTTTGCTGCTGTACATTGTTCTCTGACGAATTTCTAAGATGAGCAATCCAAGAATCACAGAAATATTCCTTTGTCCCTAGGTTTTCTGTGCCTCTCCTTTTTATTATCTTTCACTTATTTTTCCTGCAAAGTCAGTTTTTGCCACGCAGCTCCAGAACGGCCCAAGAAAAAAGGTGCCCATTTCACAGCCACTCAAAGAGGTTCTGCTGGCACATAACCCAGCACATGCAAGGTCCAGAGGGGTGAAGACATAACCATCTTTCGCTCTTGTTCCAGCAGAAGGGCAGAATTCCCAATGCAAATTCCCTTTGAACTAGGCAGGATTATGTCCTTATGATATTCCCCATGTACTTAAAACCAGTAGCAACAGCTGACATTGGAGGGAATCTGGAGTGGGCTAACAAGCCCCAGCACTACTGGTTTAGAAACAACAGTAAGTCGGTGAGTGCTGTGTCAGATGGGTAACTGAGGCTGGGACTGAGCACCCAGCAGCTGAAGGGGGGGGTCCAAAGGTCCTTTCTGCCCCCCAGCTCCCCTCTGCCCAGAGCAGGTTCTCCAAGGACAGGAGATGAATGGTGGAGGAAGGCATTGGCTAAGGACCTCACCTAGGGAGGGGTTGGGGTTGCCTGTATTCTCAGCTGAATCTTTGTTTGCTAAACACAGAATACCGACCAAAAACATTCTCAGAAACTCCTTAAAAAAAAGAAAACCCCATCTTTCTGTTAATGCTCTGAAGGTTTAAAGAAGCCTGACCGAAGCAGAGCAGGATAGCAGTCTCTGTTTAGGATATAAATAAGAAGTTACTACATTCTTTTCAGGAACAAACTATCCAAAATGAGAAAATCTGTTACCTCAGGCAGGTGTTGCACCAGTTAGGAATTTAATGGTGTAGGTGGTGGTGAGGAAGGCTGTAGGAAGGAGATGAGGGTTATGGCTTTGCAGAGAGATGTTCTGGGAAAAGCAAAAAAGGCAACAAAAAAAAAGCCAGAATGAAACAAGATAAATGCTCTTATCTTAGCACAGAAAGAAGGCACCCAAAGCCCATATTGACCAGAGGGCTGGGAAGAAGAATACTAAGGCTGTGAAAAAGAACAGTTGTTTCATTCCTAGTGTCTTCCAGAGAGCATAATTTTAGATATTATTCCCATAAATAAAAACTAGTATCTCAAATATATGTAGCTTGTATTACTTGCATAAAAACTAAGAACCTGATATTGACTATGCACTCTATGAGCTGTTAAATAAATTAGGCAGACCTCCTACTCCCCCACTGGGAAATAAAAAGCAATATTCCATCTAGCAGTAAAAGCATCACCAGTGAATGCCATCTGGAGTTACATTCTTGATTGCTTTACCTAAGTTTAGATAGGTATGCAGCCAGACTGAGAGCACAGCAACATTAGTGTAAATCTGGACAACTCTGCTAGAGCTGACAGATTTCTTACTTTCAATTATATAATAACTTTGTGGTTAATGACTGTTGGGTTTGTTTGGTTTGGTTTTTCCCCCCCCCCCCATAAAGCAGCAGTACAGAGAAATGAATCTCACGGGCCCTTCTTCAAGATGAGCAGCCCTCGGGTAAAAGCCACACTTCAAAAAACTTGCATTATTCTCGGAGTAATTCTTGGCACTATTCTCCTTCCATGGCCAGTTACTGCAGCTGCCTGACCCTGCCTTCTGTCCTTCCTTGTCTTCTGGTGATATCTCCTCTCCATCCACCCCGCCCCCTTACACATCACTGCCAGATGACATATTTACATTTATCATGGAAAAAACACAAAAAACCCAAACCAAACAGTAATGCAGACAAACGTTTCCACTTCTAAGATCTGATTCTTTCACTTAGCTGAACTGAGCAGTAATTTGTAGTCTTATGGTTTAAGCTTTTATTTCTTTAACTTGAATTCATTTTGACTCCAATTCAAAGGGTCTATATTTCCTTCTCCAATATCTCTTTTTTTTTTCCCTAATGTTTGATTACCATGAAGAATCATCAAGTCATTTCTACAGTGTCTTGGGACAGCCCACTGAGTGTACATGCTACATTAGAGATAACTATGCTACATTAGAGATAACTATATAGCCATAAAGATCCTCTACAGTGATAGTTTTAAACAGCAAGTCCAAAACCATCATGAGCAAGGAATGGATTTTGTAATTCCTCATTATTTGCGATTAATCTGCATGAAGATTCTCAAAAGACACTAAGATAGGCAATTAGAAATGACCTGGTTTCTTTGCACTGCTTGAGGTTTTCCAACCCACAAAGTCACTTGACCAGCACTTGCAGATTGGGATGAAAAGGCTGCATTAGGGATGGATGGATGGATGGATGGATGGATGGATGGATGGATTTCCCACTGGTCAAAATCTCAAGAGTCCACTCCCAGGACATAGTTCCTGGGATCAAATCAAAGATACAGTCAGTATAAATTTTGTTAGATCTTGTATTTTTTTTTTTTTTCTACCTGTGTGTGTAACCTCCTGGTTTTGTAACGAGCTGCCCAGATCTCACTCACCCGATCAGAGAGACTTCCACTGCAGGACAAGGTCTTCGAATGCAGTTGGCAGCTTGCTACAGTTTACAAAAAGGTCTGAGTAGGTGTGTCCAGAGAGCACGTTTGCTTGAAATAAAATAAATGAATGCCAGTAATTATTGTGCTGCGTGATCACTCCCACGCTTTGCCTTCACTGCAAAGAACTTGTCCTTTCCTATCAAGGTATCACTCCTGTCATAAAATACTAATTGCAGCTCATAGAATCATTAAGGTTGGAAATGACCTTCAAGATCATCAAGTCCAACCATCTTCTAAACGTTATCATGACCACTAAGCCATGTGTGTGTGAAGTGCACAGCTACACATTTTTGGAACCCCTCCAGGGATGGTGAACCCATCCCCTCCCTGGGCAGCCTCTTCCAAGCCCTCACCACTCACTCAGCAAGGAAATTGTTCCTCATATCCAACCTAAGCCTCCCCTGGTGCAACTTCAGGCCATTTCCTCTCATCCTATCACTTGTTACGTGGGAGAAGAGACCAACACCCATGGTGACTAGTCCCAGAAACCAGTTCCAGGTGACTCCAGCTACACTAAGTGTCTCTGTCAGGCTCTATCCTGAGATAGAGATCTCAGACTGAAGACGTATCTCCTCTGAAATGCATCGCTGAAGGGAGGGTGCAGGGTGCTGTGCTGATAAGTGCTTCTGATAAGCCAGCTCCATCCACGTCACCGTTACATGTACGAATACTCAGTCCTGATCCCTATATATCAGCATAACCCTTTTTATTAACCCCGGAGAGCAATGCACTATGAAATTAAACATGTAAAACTTACAGCAACTTGCCATTAAGACAGTTTTCTCTGAATGTGGGTGGATACACGTGTTTTCCTAAAGGAAGCGTTGCAGACACGTACGGACGCTATGAAACAAATCTTCTGCACGGAACTTGCTCTTCACTGCCACTTCCTCACCAATAAGTTTTACAGGGACCTAAGCAAGCACCAGAGGAGGCAACTAAACTGGCCAAAGGACTGGAGAATAGATCATATGAGAACCATTTGAAGGAGCTGGGGCTGTTTAGTTTGAGGAAGAGGAGGCTGAGGGGAGACCTCCTCACTCTCTACAGCTCCCTGAAAGGACATTGTAGAGAGGCTGGTGCTGGGCTCTTCTCTCAGGTCATTAGGGATAGATCCAGAGGGAATGGCCTCAAGCTGGAACAAGGTAGGGTTAGACTGGACACTGGGAAAAAATTCTTCATGGAAAGAGTGGTGAGATATTGGAATGGGCTGCCCAGGGAGGGGGTTGAGTCCCCATCCCTGGATGTGTTTAAACATCGCTTGGATGTGGTGTTGGGGGACATGGTCTATGGGTGAACTTGTAGAGTAGGGCTAATGGTTGGACACGATGATCCCAAGGGGCTTTTCCAACCTAAACGATTCTGTGATTCTCTGAAAGTTAAAAAAAAAAACAAAAAACCCCTAAAAAACCAGCAAAGCACTTTTAAATGCCACACAGATGCAGGTGAGATGCTACAGCAAACTTGCCGATCGGTTTGTTACACGGTATTTATGTCTTGCTTGTTAAATAAAGAGTTGTTTTGGCTTGCCATTAAAATCAAAAAGTAAAAAGTTCTTAATCTGTCAAAAGGCCCTCCCTGCCCTTAGCAACTGCCGTGCCGTAGCCCTGCCAGAAAGACCTGGTGGACCAAGGACACGGACACTGCCTCTGCCCCCTTCGCACTCCCTGCTCTCCGCTCGCTTGCTTTGGCCATCGCGTCACAGCGAATTCAGTCAGCCACGGAGAGTGAAGTGGAGCCTGACAGCTCACCCAGGCAGAGAAGCAGATCAATGATTTAGTGTTTCTGTCCTGGAAGAGTTCACCCAGCCCAAAATGCCCTTCTGCATCCGTCTCCAATGGGGCTGGGCGAGGTGAACGCTGCACGTCCACGTCTTCAGTGATCAGCAGCGCGGGGAGAAGAAAACGTCAATAATGTGGCACGATGTGAGAGCACTGATTTGAAATATCTCTGTCTGTTGTTAAATACAGATTGCTTAATGGCTTTCATGGCAAGACGTGTATTTCTTACTGCTACACAATGGCTTAAACATGCACTTGAGCTGCTGTGGCTTTCTGTTGTGATGCAAGATACACCCTTATTGGCAAGATCCACCCTGTATCAACACATTTCACTTAATGACATTCCAAAGCTCCTTTGAAAGGATACCTATTTAATAAGTGAATTTTCTGTGTGCTATGATTGTCATTGCAAATTGCTGCTTTTTGTCCTGGTCTCGCTGAGGTTGAGGTGAGCGGGTCCCGCTCTGTGGAAGGGACCCTGGCCCTGAGGCACTGACAGTGCAGAGATGCAGCAGCACAGAGTCATGGAATCATGGCATCAGTGAGATTGGAAATGGCCTTCAAGATCATCAAGTCCGACTGTCTACTGAACATTCTCATGACCACTAAACCATGCCCTGAAGTGCCACAGCTAGACATTTTTTGAACCCCTCCAGGGATGGTGATTCCACGCCTTCCCTGGGCAGCCTGTGCCAAGGCCCTACAACCCTTCTCAGTAAAAAAAAAATTCCTAATATCCAACCTAAACATCCCCCTGTGCAACTTAAGCCCATTTCCTCTCATCCTGTCACTAGTCACCTGGGAGAAGAGGCCAACCCCCACCTCACCACAGCCTCCCTTCAGGGAGCTGTAGAGAACAGGAAGTTCTCCTCTCAGCCTCCTCTTCTTCAGACTAAACATCCCCAGCTCCCTCAGATGCTCCTGATAAGACATCTTCTCCAGACTTTCACCAGCTTGGCTGCCCTTCTCTGAACTCGCTCCAGCCCCTCAATGTCTTTTTTACACTTCAGTGACCAAAACTGAACCCTGTGCTCAAGCTGTGGCCTCACCAGTGCCCAGTACAGGACGAGCACCATCATCTCTCTACTCCTGCTGGCCACACCATTCCTGACCCAGGCCAGGATGCTGTTGTTCTTCTTGGCCACCTGGGCACACTGCTGGCTCACGTTCAGACGGCTGACAGGTAGGACAGGTCAGCCAGGGCTGGGTGGTATTTCTAACGGAGGTCTGGATGCAGATAGGGTCAGAGCTCTGTGAATCACTGCTGGGAGGCAGCAGTTCAGAAAAAAACCCAAAAGTATCTCCTCAAAAGTGAGAAAACCATGCAGGCAGAAAGGTAGATGTGGTGAGAGCTGGGGATGACATAAAGCTCAAGGGAGGATGAGAGGGAATTAGGCAGAGCTCCCACCATTAGACACAAGGTCTTAAAATCCCAACAACTTGCCTTTCTGCCCTGAACAAAGGTTTTTTTCCTTCTAATCCTTCAGGCTCCTAGGAGAGATGTGGTGACAGCTGCTCATGCTATGACGCAGGGTCAAAAGAATTTTAAACATGACTTCAACACTGAAAAAAGCCTCCATTCTTGAAGTTGCTTTCCTTCCTGGCCACCTTCAACGGTTGGTTGCTGCACAGTTTACACAGCTGTGGAGGTCTTAATTTTAGACACATCTTTAGATAGCTACTGACTCTGAGGGGGTAGAAATGGAGGAAGCGACCAGTTTTGGAGAAAACTCATGATGAGAAACTCTGGTTTCTACTTTTAATGTATTCCTGCACTGGTACTTTGGCTTAAATATCTCTAAAGGTGATAAGCATAAATGTTACCTTCATGCCAGAGCATGAGAAACGTCAAGAAATAATTAGGCTCATCCTCTATCAAACGTCACAGACAATAAGAAAAGTCCCACCAACAAGACACTTCTGTTTGTCTCGTGTTGCCTCGAACTGGCAGCTGCATGGAAAAGAATTACAGCCTAGTAGGGAAGAAATCATCCTTGATAAATCTTTTTCCAGAAGTCAATCTGACAGTTTTCAAGCAAATCCTCAGCGTTTCAAGACAGAAGCAGAGCGTTGAGTGCCGTGGGATCTTGCCAGAACCAGAAACCCAGTGGCTACCAGTCTGCCACTGGAAAGGACTACATGAAATGGTCTTAATTCCTCAACCATCTAGACATCCAGTATGGGATGCGTGTCACACAGCCTAACCAGAGGTCCTTGTGAAGTGTGTGTGGGTGAAACCTGCCAACCACCGTGCACTAGAATGAACTCCCAAGGATGATAAATAAATAAGCACAGTTGTCATTTAACACTGAAAAACAATAATTCCCCCCTCACATCTCAGTCCCAATCCTCAAGGCAGATTTACTAAACATACAGGTTTAAATAGAATTATTATACTATTTATTATTAAATAGTACAGAATAAATAGAGATGTTGGGTTTTATGCTCATTAGAGTTCTCTCAACATCTCCTCTCCTGCTGACTTCTCCCTGTTCTGCAAACGCTTTCTTTTGTTCTGCCACCTCTGCTCCTACTGAAAGCAGTCTGGTAGCATCACTTCACTCACAGATAGGCTAATTAATTTACATAATTACAGATTACTTTTTCTTTTCTTTGGTTACTTCCAAGTCACCTACAGAACTTTACTTGTTTCACAGGACAGTCCCAATCTGAGGGACTGAACAGTCAGTTCAAGGATGGGGTGAAGAATGAGTAGCTCAGGAAGGGTGAAACAGTCCCAGTTCTGTTTCGCTGCTGGGACAAAAAATATCAGCAGTCTGTGAGTTGTGGTTTCCAGTGATATCTGCATCAGGCTTGCTGAAAGTACTAGAGAGAGTCTGACAGAGGCTGGAAAGATGATGAAGGGACTGGAACATCTCTGATGAGGAAAGGCTGAGAGCCCTGGGGCTGTTAAGCCTGGAGAAGAGAAGCCTGAGAGGGGATCTTGTGAATGGTTACAAATCTCTGCAGGGTGGGGGTCAAGGAGAAGGGGCCAGGCTCTTTGCAGTGGTGCCCTGGGATAGGATGAGAGGCAATGGTCACAAGCTGGAACCCAAGAAGGGAATGGGAAACACCAGCTAAAGAGCTGCCTACTGATGCTTTACTCCTACCTTGTCCAGGGAAACAAGCTGATGCATGTTTTGAAACATTTGACCCACACACACTCAATTACCCAGTGAAAGTCATACAAGAGACCCCAGCTGTTAGACAGTGTCTACCGTATGCATTGAGATACATAGAGGATAGCCATGAAACTTAGCCAACCTCTTAGGAAGACCCCAGTCCCTTTCCAGAAGTCCTGACAGCCTTGGAGATAAGCTCTACTAATGGAAGATTCCATATTTTGTCAGCTGCTAAAATTTCCTAGAATCATAGAATCATGAAGGTTGGAAATGGCCTTCAAGATCATCAAGTCCAACTGTCTTCTAAATGTTATCATGATCACTAAACCGTGTCCTGAAGTGCCACATCTAGACAGTTTTTGAACCCCTCCAGGGATGGTGATTCTACCCCCTCCCTGGGCAGCCTCTTTCAAGACCTCACAACTCTCTCAGCAAAGAAATTGTTCCTCATATCCAACCTAAACCCTCCCTGGTGCAACTTAAGCCCATTTCCTCTCGTTCTTTCACTAGTCACCTGGGAGAAGAGACCAACACCCACCTCCTACAACCTCCCTTCAGGGAGCTGTAGAGAGCAATAAGGTCTCTTCTTAACCCTGCCCTTCTGTAGAGAGCAATGAGGTCTCCTCTTAGCCCCCTCTTGTGCTGATGAACTTCAAAAACCACTCTCTTTTGATGATTTCCTGCTTCCAAACACTGAAGTCAGGTGTTATTTTATTTGACTTGCTTCAGTTAGTCTTGCTTTTATGAAATATTTCTCTTAGGATCAGCAGGTAAAGTCCCTACTGCGTCAGGGGCTCTACAAACACATGTGACACACAGTCCCCATTGCACAAAGTTGACTCTTTCAGATAAAGATTTGAGGGGAGTGACTGGGTATTTACACCAAATAAGCTTTACTCTCTTTTCTCATATATATATATAAAAAATAAACAGCACCTTATCTCATTTATCCTACATTGCTACTCACAGGATGGTAGGGGTTGGAAGGGACCTCTGAAGATCACTGAGTCCAACCCCCCTGCCAGAGCAGGGCAAAACTAGAGCAGATCACTCCGAAATGCATCCAGACAGGGCTTGAAAGTCTCCAGAGCAGGAGACTCCACAACCCCTCTGGGGAGTCTGTTCCAGTGCTCATTGTTTCCATACAAAGATAGATGTTTTGGGGAGAGGGTTCTCGTTGCACTGATGAGCTGGGGGAGGGATCTTTGCATATAGAAGCAAATATGAAACAAATGTCTTGCAGATATGTGTGTGTATATATATATACACACATACTTACACACACACCCCTTTATATCTGAATTTAAGAAAAGGCACGTGGGTGGAAAATGAAAGCAGCACTGGTAAAGCGAAGGTTACAGGTTAAGACAGGAGAAGATAAAAGAGAGAAGCAGAACTCTGATGGGTGTTCAAGGTGAAGACAAAAAGCTTAAATGCTGTATACTGGAATGAGACACAGACATCAGGAGTGACAGGAAACACACTGGAGAAGCTGTGCACTGCAGGGAATGTGCAAACTCTTCGTTAAATCAACAGGGGCTTCAAGGTAAAGTTCAATGGCATAGCTGTTGCTGGTCTTACAATCCTCAGTGCTGAAAATACTCATCCAGTTTCCCACGTTTCTGTTCCTTGTTGCTACTTCTTCCTTTGCACTGGCTCTGGTGCTTGTTGGACTCCACCACCAGAATACCCACCTCATACAAAGGCAGAAAACTGGTCACAGAACCACGGAGCTATTAAGCTTGGAAAAGACCTTCAAGATCATCTAGTGCAACCATCTACTAAACATTATCATGACCACTCAGCCATGTCCTGAAGTGCCACATCTAGGTGGCTTTTGAACCCCTCCAGGGATGGTGATCCCATCCCCTCCCTGGGCAGCCTCTTCCAAGGCTCCACAAGACTGGAGATCTTTCTGATAGGCTGAACCTAGGTGAACCAGGTGAGAGAACAGGGCAAGGGAGGAGAAGGAAATAGGGTGGGAGCAGGCAGGAGAAAAACTTGCCCATTTTGGGGCTGAACAGATGTGAGGCTAACTTAGCAGTCATACGTAACTCCACCTAGATGGGAAGAAGGTTACAGGAATTAAGACAGGATGCTCAGATAAGGATTTTGGCAGTTTGGGCACAAAGAAGATGAAGAAAATTATAAATATGCATATAATTAATTAACGTATGCTTGGTGTACACCTTCAAGAAAGACAGAAGATTTAAAGATCCCTCCTAGCTTTTTGTCTCCCTTCACAAAGTTGACAGCAGTGATACCAACAACAGCAGCTCAGTTTTGACTCCCAAATTTCAGTAGTAGGAAGAGATTAAGAAAAGAAGCCAGAGGGAGAACTTGTGGTGATTGATAAAAAGATTATTAGTACAAGCCAGGATTAGCACAGGGAAGGGAAGGATGATCATGAGGCAGGCAGGAACTGGTCCTTCTGCTTTTACATTGACTGTAACCTCAGCTGGAAACCAGAGCAGGACTGGGTCATGAAACCACAGCGGACAA
This sequence comes from Todiramphus chloris collaris, assembly GCA_025345505.1. Lineage (NCBI taxonomy): Eukaryota > Metazoa > Chordata > Aves > Coraciiformes > Alcedinidae > Todiramphus > Todiramphus chloris. The sequence continues at coordinate 3,502,863 of JANVCC010000048.1, read as the reverse complement.
GGTTCCAATAACACGTCCATGTGCTGCAGCATAAGAACACAGCCGTGAGTGGTTTGTTCTGTGTTAAATATGAACCTTGGAGATATGGACTGCAGGTATTCCTGCATCCATAGGTAATCTGGAGCAAAGGAGGCTCTGGCAGGGGAGTTGGACTTGATGATCTTCAGAGGTCCCTTCCAACCCCTACCATTCTGTGATTCTGAGGTGTGCACCTGAATATTTGTTTACTACTTACCCCGAAACCTAAAGCCACTACATCAAAATTCTTCCCTCTTTCACAGCTGATCATTCACAGCAGGTTGTGAAGAACCTGAAGCTCACAAACCAGCCACAACCTGCAACATCACCTTTCTGGCATTTTGTTATTGCCAGATAACACCAAGTATGGAATACTGCGTGGCCCTTGGATTTACACAGAAGCCACCAGCTGCCCAGCAGAGCTTTGGGCTGCAGACTGTCCCTGCAGCAGTCCAGGTTCCAAAACCTGTTTCCCTTAAGCTATATCCTCCATACAGCAACTGGTACACCCCAGATCTTGATTGACCGTACGTACAGAGCAATGCAGGAGGGTTGAAAAGAATGACAATCTAGAGACAAGAGTTCTGTGAAAATAAATGATCTGGCTGCCAACTGTGTTTAGCTCCAAACTAATCGGAAATCTTTACATTTGAGTATTTTTCAATGATACTTGCAGGGTCTCGAGAGCATCAGGTGAGTTGAACTGCCAGCTTCAGGCTCTCTGCTGAGGAACTCCCGACCATCTCACGCAGCAGGGGTGGGCAGGTTACAGCACTCCCTGCTTTCCATTTTCAGCTGACAGAAACCAATTTTACGACTCCGAGGCGATGCATAAGCAGAATGAGAGAGAATTCAAATACTAAATATTTCTGAGTAATCACTGAGCCTGTCCTCTGACTGCAGACAGGTTTTATGGTTTGATTTCCCACGATGGTTGCCCTGCTACACTTTATCTGCCACACATTTTTCCTGTCTGTTTACAGGGGTTGTTTCTCTGTTGTTTTGTTTTTCAAACACAGAGAACATCTTGGTTTGCCTCTGACTACAGCTCGTTTTCTCTCGTACAAAGTCAGACAAGGCTCACCACCTTTCTCAAAGGATGAAACACCAGACTCTGCTAGCTCCAGAAGTCAATCCCAGATGCTGCCCAGTGCCAGTTCAGTGTTGCTGAGGAATGTGTGCTTCGTGAGCTGGGGAGCAGGATGCACTTTGGAGAGAAACACACTGACTGCAAGATACGGATCAGAAAAGCCCAGTGTCCCTGGGTCAGGCTGCATCACTTCAGCCTAGAGAAATACCTGATATCTCAGGGATAATCCTACAAAGATTTTTAGGGACCTGTTAAGCAGGTTTTACAAGATTTGGATTTTTTTATTACTGTTATTTGGACCGAGCTTGAAACTCAGCCTGTTGGGCTGTGTGACAAAATGGGAAAATAAGGCACGAAGTAGCGGGTGGGTGGTGGGGAGAAATTAAAGTGAGGGTTCAGGGGACCAAGCAATCTCATTTCTTGGACTTCAATCCCTTTCTGTTATATCAACTTGTCTGATAGAATTGTATGAAAAATAACCAAGTCCGTGAGGAAGTGAGAGCTCAGCAGGTTACAAGCAGGTCTCACAAAGGGGTCATGGCAGCTATCGAAGCTCTGGGTATCAAAAAGAGGGGAAGAGAGTATGAAGTGGGGTCTGTGGCATACATGGCACCTACAACAGATCTCAGCGATTCAAAAATCAGGAAAACCAGCAGTTCAAAAGCCATGAAGATGAATGGAAGCTTTCTAGCACGTTGATCCAAACTGCTGTTGCTGAGGGACCACTTCGGAAAAAAAGGTCATTTTTTCCCCCACTGCTTAAAAAATTTGGCTTCATTCAAAACCAAGTCATTCAGTAATACATTCAGCTGACTTAAAAACGATGCCTCGTGCCTCTTTTTGACAGAAAAATGCCAAGCCAGCTTTTCTCAGAAGGCAGTTTCAAGAATCTATGGATAATTGGCCCAGGACTCAGGAACGAAGTGCTGTGAAAGAGCGAGCAACAGAAGTGGGAGCTTTACACCTGCTGGTTGGGAACTAGGACCTGCATAAACTCCTCACCCTTCATCACCTGCGGGCTTCACATTCCTGCTGTGAAGACACTGGAGCAGCAGTGCTACTGGAAGCAGCTCTCAGTTCTGGAGAGCAGGATCCTGTCCACGTCGGCTGGTACTCCTGAGACACACGCCAGGGGCTAGCCTCAGTTGTCACCTTGGCTCTCTGCTGTCACGCTGAAGGTATTTTACTCTGAATATTAATCAGCTCACTCCACACATTCACTGCTAATTTTGGTATCTACCTCTGACCAGGCAGAAATTGTTTTCCAGCAGGAAAGGAAGAAATCAACACTTGCTTTCCAGGACAGTTTGGTTTTGTGGATGTCTTTGCTTCTGGAACACTGTGTCCAGTTTTGGGCTCCCCAGTTTAAGAGAGACAGGGATGTACTGGAAAGAGTCCAACAGAGAACTGTGAGGATGAAGGGACTTGAGCATCTCCCCTATGAAGAAAGGCTGAGGGAACTGAGGCGGTTTAGTCTTGAGAGGAGACTGAGAGAGGATCATATTTAACATTTAACTACATCATTTCAGTGCCTTTCTTCTCAATAATTCTGAGTTGAGCAGATACCAGTATCCCATTTCATAGTCAGTACATGAAGCAGAGGCAGGTGAAGGTCAAAACTCCTGAGAACATGCTCATTTTTAGGTTTCTGACCGAAGATTCTGAGCATTTCACACATCAGTGAATTTTGCACTTGGTAAAGCCCTTGCATGTCCAAAATACACATCCCAGTGACTACAGTGCTCACATCCCAGTGACTACAGTGCTCACATCCCAGTGACTACAGTGCTTTCCGTGAGTCCCCAACATCTCTGTAATGTGGGTTTATATCTGGACATTCAGAAAGTTAGGGTTTGAAACAGTTGCCTGGGATTATACAATTGCAGTTGCACAACGACAATTACACAACGTACTCAGAAATATTAAAGCCAGATTTTCCAACTCAGCTCTTCCCACTGCAAAAATAGATTAACCATACGGATCTGGTAGATTCCTCCTTCAAACCAGGCAACGTGTTGTAGCTGTGCTACCAGCACTGGTCAGCTGGCAGTCAGGTTTGCTGTCACCCAGGTTGACATAAAAAGGAGAGAAACATCGAATTCCTCTCATCAGAGCAGATAAAACACACCATACAAGTGTGGTGTTCTCCACCCTTTGGATGAAGAAAAGTAAGAAGGGCCTTTAGATAAGAACTTTCCCAATCAGATCCTATACCCCCAGCAGATCTGCATCAGCCCTTGTATCTAGAGCTGCTGATTGTAAAAGCAAAGAACCTACAAGGACAGGCTGAGGGAGCTGAGGTTCTTCAGCCTGAAGAAGAGAAGGCTCCAGGGAGCCTTCCAGTACCTGAAGATGGCCTACAAGAAAGCTGGAGAGGGACTGTTTACAAGGGCATGTAATGGCAGGACAAGGGGCAACAGTTTTAGATTCAGACTGGACGATAGGAAGAAGTTCTTTACTGTGAGAGGTGGTGGAGGCTCCATCCCTGAAGACATCCAAGGTCAGGCTTGACAAGACTCTGAGCAACCTGATCTAGCTGAGGATGCCCCTGCTTACTGCAGAGGGGTTGGACTAGATGACCTTTAGAGGCCCCTTCCAACCCAATGCATTCTATGATTCTACAACCTTTGTTTAAGTTGTTGATGATTTAAGTTCTTCATGATTAATGGTGTCTCTTGCATCACCCGAGGGTTAAAAAGAAAAAAAAAAGCCCCAAACCCTCAGAAAATTGAAGAATATTAAATATCCAGTTACAAGTATTTTTCTATTGTCTCAAATTAACAACCAAAAACATTTCTTGAATTTATTACACCCATTGTCATTCTTTGCACTTTCCACGAGGAAGGTCTCACATGCTTTGTGCCATTCATTCAAGGCCTGATGAGCAATGCCCGTGCACTCTGAGTTGCTGCTCATCAGCTTTTAGGACAAACTCGAAGTTATTAAATACCAAAAGTCATCGGAGATATTTTTTTAGTAATTTTAAAAGAACCAGAACCAGCTCTTCGCAGCGTATTCTGGAAAGCAGGATGAAAATCTGACCTCAGCGAGTTCAATTCACTTTTGCATCTTCTGAAGTACAAAACCAGATCTCCCAGAAGTGCTTTGGCATGAGTAAAGGGCTTTTTTTTTTTTTTTTTCATGAGTTTTGTTCCCCTGAGATGAATATCTCATTTTAAAAATAAATACAAGTAAAGCCAACTGAACAAATCACTATTATAACATGACAGGGAAAGAAAACATGGTTCTACGGTAGGAGGAACGTGCAAGGTTGCTCTAGGAAAAAAGAAAAGCTACCATCTTAAGGAAGATGAAATCATTTTCTGCGGGTGAAAGAACACTTACAAACTGTTGCAAAAGTCAGCACTAAGGTGCATCTAACCTAGCATCTTCTCTGCTTAAGAAGCAGCATGGATCGGAGTGTAGGAACAGTGCAAGAAATGTACTTCTGCCAATATTCTCCCTGTCTCCAGCCACTTCGAGGGACTTCTTGGGCTGGATGCGGCCCCTTGGGCATTAGCAGCCCTTCACAGATTTCCATGGGCTTGTCCAGTCTCCTCCTGGGCCACGGGAACTTTTAGCAGTCACAACATCCTTTAGGCAAAGAGTCTAACCACTCCATCACCCACTCTATGGAAATCCACTTCATTTTATTATTTGTTGTTTTTAGCCTGGCTCCTGCCAGCTTCATTTGATGTCCTGCAGGTTTCTTTTATGGAGAGACAGCAAACATAATCCCCTACTTATCGTTTCCATACCATTTGCAGCTTTGACATTTATCATGGTCTCCTCTGCTCCCATCCCTCCCCTAGCTCTGTCTGAAAAGCTCTCCTTCCCTCTCCAGTGCCAGGGGCAGGTACAAGCTGGTGGCCCTGGACCACAGCAAAGCTTAGGCAGGTTCTCAAAGCGTGGCTACAGCGCGTCTGGCATGGCAGGTGTCGCTTCTTCTTTAACAACTGGCCCTTTAAAGGATAAGAGTTGATCAGCACTGCCTCCTCCTAATTGCATTATTCCATTAGCTCCAAGAACAGAGCTTTATCTTGCAGGCACCAGCAGCCTGAGCTTCATGAAGGATTAGGGGACTTGAGTCCTGTAAGGAATAGGTTATGTCTGTCAGCCTGACATCCTCTTCCTTCGTGAGCAAAGCCAATCATAATAAGCCCCCTCTTCAGGACAGAGAATTTGCAAGGTCTTCTGAGAAGTTTTGGACCCAGTCTTTGCCCCCCTTGTAGCATTCCTCACGGCCAAGCTCCTAGCACAGCCTTCACCTGCATCAGTATAGGTACCTACCTGTAAGCTAATTGCTTACATTTCCTCTCACAGTGGGGTTTGTAGAGGTGCACACTACAGGGTCAGTAGCATCTCTGGAGCATTTCTTCTCTGAAAAGAGCCAGAGTAGCTCAGAGGAAACCACCAAGTGCCCTCTTTTTGCTCTTGACTACACCAGAGCAGAAGGAGAGCAACTCAGGCGTGCACAATTACACCTTAGACTTCTAAAGCTACACATCTCATAACATCAAACAGGGATTATATATGCTGTTAGAATAATGGAAATGCTGTCCAGATAAAAGGCCCTATTAATTCAAACGCACACAAGTTTTGACAATTCCTGCATACTAAGTTTCTGAGTTTGTTATTAAACGAAAACCTGCTTATGATTATAAACTGCCTACTCAGTAAAACAAAACCTAAATCATTAAGCCAGAGAGCTTTTGCTTTCAGTGGAGATTTAGAAAATAATTGAGTGCTATAAACCAACTGCAACTCTTCTGCAGCTCATCTGGAAAGACGCAAACAAATATAATTTTATTTAAGACAAATAATCTAATTTCTTTTTGATCTTGTAGTTAATATCTGTAAAGGACAAAGAACAAAGCTCCTTGGAGCTCTGAAGATGTTTTCCCCCAGCACCTTAACCAAAAGAAATAAGGAATGGCAGAGGTCTTCTAGGTCACTGGACTCTGCACTTGCCAAACACCTCTCCGAGCTGTATTGTTCTTATTGTTTATTACATTCTAGTTTTAAGGATCCCAAACTGTTGGGATGCTGTTGCATAGCTTGTTAGAAATCACAGTAAGGAAGGTTTTCCTCATATTAAGCTTGAAAAGTCACCAGACCACCCCTTATTATAGCCTTCTGATGCCCCTGGACTGTCTCCCCACTTGCTTGTATTCATCCCTCAACTATTTTTTTATCAAAGCCTACTGCTTGAAACCAGCACACCCTCAAAGCCTCCCCCCACACTCCTCCAGCTCTGCTATCACGTCGCTTTGGGCTCAGGTGCCAACCTTTTCCAGCACGGCAGAGCCACGCTGTGCACCCAGGGAAGAGAGAAGATCCCACCGACAGCTAAGCCAGGGAGAGCTCCAGCTCCCATTAATGCCATGTTACTGGTAGTTCCAGAAACAGGACGGGTTCAGTTGCCACCACAGGGTCTTCATCCCCAGCAAGAACTAACATACTTGTTTTCTGTGTGGATGAGCTCTTTTTTGCATGGTGTAAGCCAAAACCAGAGGCCAGGCCTGACTCAGTGTCACCTTCTCTAGCTGCTAGGGCAGCCACCACGGCTTCGTGCTGCAGATGGAACCATCCTGAGAAGGAAAGACACTCAGAAGTTGCCATCACGCCCCAAGCCACCAGCCGGTAGCCTACAGACCAGGGCCATGCATATTGCAGGATCTGGTAGATTTTTCTTACCAAATCTTTGGGATTTTTCCAGTAAGTTTGTAGATGGAAGCCCAAATTCTCTCATCTACTTATGTGTTTCCATTTGGGAAAGAGAAAGCGTATGAGGTGGGCCCGGCCAATCTCATGGTATTTGTTCTGCCATTCAGCTTCATCCCGTTTTCCCTTCAGCTCCTCTCACGTAGGCTTTCATTTTCTCATGCCATTTTATGCACGTTTATGTCATTATGTCTTCTGAATATAATCACTGGCCTCAGCCTCACCAACTAGAGGCAATTACCCATAATTAAAGTCATTCCTCACCTGTAAGGTTCCATAGGTGGCGGTGGAAAGGAGATGAGCGTTAATTGGAAGGGCAGGAAATGTAAACTATGCTGTCCCACCACATATTCTCAGACAGCTTTCTGTAACTTCAGCACTCCAGGCTCCTGCTGGGGGGCTGACTGTCAGTAATCCACAGGGAGGAAAGAGAAGGAGTAACTGGAGAGGGGTAGTGCGAGGTAGCTGGGGAAGGAGAAAGCAGCCAATGCATTATTCCCAGCTCAGGGACCGACAAGGAGTCCTGAAATCTCTCTTTGTTACAGCTCCCAGCTAATATCAAGCAAGGCATCCAACTAGAACAGGCTGTTCTCTTGCCAGTTCCCCGTGCCACCCCAGCCTGAGACTTTGCTGGTTTCACGTGTGTGTGTGTTTTTGTTTTAATAATCATATAAGAGGATTGCAGATATTTTTTTTTCCCCCCTGGTGCTTTCACTCTGTTTAGCATCGTGAAAATCTCCTCTGCTTTGTAGTTAAACTGTGCCTGGGGTTTGTATTTTGCACGCTCTGGTTGAATGAGGGCACTAATCCCACATTGGGGTTGCCCGGGGAAATTTGTTCAAGACGTGTTATCAAGAAACAAATAAATAAATAAATATAAACCTCCACTTCTCACAGAGATGGGGTTGACTTTATTAGGCCAAGGTTTATTCAAAATTAAAATATCATGCTGCATTATCAAGCTAAATCAAATAGTGACACAGCCTCTGCTCCTAAAAGTTCATACTCAGAGGCACCCTAATTCTTGATTTGCTGATGTTCCAGACCAGTGGGTGTCTCTGCTCCAGAGGTGCCCAGGGCTGAACAGCTCAGCACTGCAGCCCACGCAGGCTCCTCAATCTCCTCAGCTTGCCTCAGGGGCTCAGTCTGCAGGGTGTTTCTGGAGCACACGACCAATCAGACACCCTACGAAGTGCACTGATGGCAGATGCTTCCTTTTAAACTAGAGCCAAAGGAAGCCACCAGTAACTTTCTCACCTCACCTTTTTCCTCAGTAGCCTGGTAGTTTGAACAAACACCCAGGAAGGAGAAAACCCAGGCTCAGTTCCCTACGCTGAGCCCAGGGTGATTCAAAGCAGCCTCCCAGGGGCACCTCGCTGAAGGTTATTCTGGGAGCAAGTCCTCTCCACTCCTGCTACTGAAGCCACGCAGCAGAGCACGAAGAAATTCAGGACCCCGCCAGGCCAGAACAGAAAACACAGTCCCATTTCTTGGCTCCCTGGGGCAAGCCTTGGCTTCTCATCCCAGATGCATCTCCACATCTCTCCAGGTCCACAGCACTGCCCACCACGGCGTGTGCCTCAAATTGCTTAGTTCCACAACACGTCCCTGGGGTTTAGGGACGAGGTTTAGTGGTGGACTTGGTAGCATTAGCTTTACACTTGGAAAAGATTTTATCTTCAAGGTGTTCTCAATGTAAATAATTCTACAGTCCTGTGGTTTCTTCAGGGACTATTTTAAGCAAAAGACATCACCGGGGAACCAGAGCATGAATTTGGGTTTCCCCACATCTACATGAGTAGACCACCAAACTAGGATCCCAGCTTGGTTTTCCTTCTGCACTCAAGTAACTTAACTTCCCCTCAGCACTGTACCCAGGCTGCCATAGGGGGGGTATAAAGTATTTCCTGCATCACACTAAGGGAATTTTACTGGAAGTTGCTTAGCACCCGAGTACAACATCTGTTAAAAACTGCTTTCTGGGGAAGGCAGCTGAACACGTGTGGGTTTGACCCTCAGTCAAAACATGGACTCCAGGTTTTGTATCTCATTAGAATCATAGAATTGTCAGGATTGGAAGGGACCTTGAAGATCATCCCGTTCCAGCCCCCCTGCCATGGGCAGGGACCCCTCCCACTAGAGCAGGTTGCTCACAGCCCCATCCAGCCTGGGCTGAAACACTTCCAAGGATGGGGCTTCCACCACCTCTCTGGGCAACCTGTGCCAGTGTCTCACCACCCTCCTGGGGAAGAAATTCTTCCTCATGTCCAACCTGAATTGACCTGTCTCTAGCTTTAATCCATTCCCTCCAGTCCTATCACTGCCCCACAGCCTAAAAAGTCCCTCCCCAGCTTTCTTGTAGCCCCTTCAGATACTGGAAGGCCACAGTAAGGTCTCCCCGGAGCCTTCTCTTCTCCAGACTGAACAACCCCAACTCTCTCAGTCTGTCCCCATAGCAGAGGTGCTCCAGCCCTCTGAGCATCCTGGTGGCCCTTCTCTGGACACGCTCCAGCACATCCATATCTTTCCTGTAATTCATGCACGTTAATAGTGAAAGAGTATAAAACCTAAGTAGAAGTAAGTAAAGCTTAAAGAAAAGGGCAACCCAGAGTCAAAACCTATAACTAATAATAGCTCTGACACTAATTATTGTTACTTAAAAAACCCTGGATACTTAACCAGCCACAGGCAACTTCAGAACTTGTCGGCCATATCTGAACTTTACTCTAGTTGGACTGCTCTTGAATGCTTTGAAGAAACAGAGTTTCTTTCTTCAATTAAGTCTGAACAATACACATCTTGACTAAATGGATTTTATATTTAAATTGCAAAAGTTGTAACTCTTATTTTCCACGTCAGATCTCAAGGATTAATGTTCTCTGAACTCAGATATTATCAGACAGCACTCAAGTCTTGTTTCCTCTCCTTAACAAAACCAAAAGAAGCTTGCAAAGTATATAGGTGATGTTCTACCTGGAAGTTGAATGCTTAGGCCTCAACTTGACACAGCAAAGGCTCACAATGCCACCAGAGCGGCACATTGCCCAACCACACTCAATTCAGTTTTACACAAGCAGGAATTTTGTGGCCAAGCTGATTTTGTGTAGATATTGGTCAGCATCCTTTGCCATAGCAAGATTCAAAATGCTGAAAGCTCATTCAGCTCGTGTGCTGAAAACAACACAGGTGAGTCTGTGAAAACAAGTAGAAACATAATGGTTAAAACTTTCTGTTTCCCCACCACGAGGTTGTCCTGGGCATTCCAACCATAGTACTGCATCCAGACACCACAAAGTTCTTCCCTAATATTTGCTTCTGCCACAAAAATAGGAAAAAGAAAACAACCCCCAAAGTCCTAAAGACATTAAAGAAAAAGCAAAGAGCATTCAGATAAGAACATCAGAACAATAAGGAGGCATGAAGTGGTGCAGCACTAGCCTTTATTATTATATTTCCTACTGTCACATCTTCCTCCCCCCACAACAATTCACTGTAGCCTCTTTCAATGGTACGACTGGTACAGATTCTCTAGCTCCATTCCTAGTCTGTTCCTCTGCCTTGGAGCTGCTCCCGTTCTCTCCCCTGCCCACTGCTGCCTTACACACAGCACTGCTAACCCATTTCAAGATGTTTAGAAAGTTTGGTATCTGCACCTGGAATTCACATGCAGCATCCTCAGCTGAGGAGCCCTTTACTTTCATTGAGGCTTTAAACACTCACACCATCAGATATCCCCCACCCCCCAAAACTCAAAAGGAAGAAGGTTTGGGATTGAGGCAGCAGCTGACAGGCACTCCAGGAGAGAGGATATTAAAAAAGTAGTAAATTATGGGGAATCAAGCAGGAAGTTTCTCCTTTGTTACCTTGAGCTTACAAACTGCCCAGCTGAAGAACTGCACTGTAGGGTTTTCTCCCACTGTAGACAAATCTGATGCACCCATACCTCAAAACACAGCAAGTATTTCTGTACTGCTAGCTCTGCATCCATCTATTCCTTTATTTCATACACCCCTAAAAACCTCAACCTGCATCTTTCCCTGCCTTTCTAGAGCCCTTCTACCGTAACAGTAATTTGGCTGTGAACAGTTTCCCACCCATATCCTGTTTCTCCATCCTTCTCTCTGCCTCTTTGTCCCAGCAAGATGATGATCAGTACCTTTCAAAAGATGCACTGCTCCCCAAGCCTCCTCTTCCTCTGAGGATGATGTGTTGTCTCCACCCAGAAGGATTCTGGTGGGAAAGCAAGGTATGTTTTCCTGCAGCCTGTTGCATGCTTGCTCAGAGAAGGCATTGCATTGGGATGCAAAACTGCCCCTTTTTACCCTCCCACCCAAATGTGCTAAAAGGTTGCAGCAGTCTCAGCAGAAATGAAACCCAGCAGGGTCACAGAATCATTAAGGTTGGAAATGACCTTCAAGATCAAGTCCAATCATCTACTAAGCATTATCAGGATCACTGAACCATGTGCTGAAGTTCCACATCTAGATGGTTTTGGAACCCCTCCAGGGATAGTGATCTCACCCCCTCCCTGGGCAGCCTCTTCCAAGGCCTCACCACTCTCCCAGTAAAAAATTTTTTCCTAATATCCCACCTAAACCTCCCCTGGGGCAACTTAAGCCCATCTCCTCTCATCCTGTCACTAGTCAGCTGGGAGAAGAGACCAACACCCACCTCATCACAACCTCCCTTCAGGGAGCTGTAGAGCAACATCTCCTCTCAGCCTCCTCTTCTCCAGAGGAAACAACCCCAGGTCCCTCAGCTGCTCCTCATGAGACATTTTCTCCAGACCCTTCACCAGATTCATCCTTTCAATCCCACCCCCAAAATCATAAGAGCATGGCATTCACTGGCCCCTCTCTTCCCAGCTCCCAAGTGTGTGTGCACAAGCTTCATTCTGTTTCTTTGCACCCTGTGCCCTCTGAGCTCTCCTGTTCTCCTTACTGGACCCCACAATTAACTCACCTCGGGCACAGCAGAGAGCATTTCCTGTCCTAAAACATATTGCTAAGAAGAAGAGCTGGCTGCTCCTGGGGGAAACTGGCTCTGGGGCCAGCTGAATCCTTGCAGCAAGGAAGAGAGGAGCTGGTGAGAGCCAGTGCTGAGTAAGGCTGTCTCTGCCCAGTTCAGCTGCCCTAGCTACCTCTGCTGGAAGAATAGGCTCATGCACCCCAAATACCTAAGAAAGGAGAAATAACATGTTAATTTTTTTTCATATTTGTCTTCCCAATATCAGCTTTGTGTGGTTTTGTTTTTTCTCAGCAGAGTGTACTGTGATTCTGCTCTCCCCACAGCCACGGGGGCTGGAAAGTCTCTACTAACAGCAGAAATTCTGCTGTCACGATACAATTTAAGGAAAGCAGCCACGTTTCCAGACAGGCAGAGTTAAGCCAAGAGGGTAATGCTGCTGCACAGCTTGCAGGGGAATCATCTTGTACTCATGGCTCCAGGAAAGCTGAGAGCAGCCTGCTGCCACTGCCCTGAGCGGGTTTGATAGCTTCCTGCCCCCTTCCCCAAGCTTCCCCAGTCAGCCAACCATTCTGTCCAGTAAGGAAATCAATCCCATTGTGTGAAATGGAACCAGCAGGAGGATCTCTCCCTTCTACACACTGCAATTCCCCCTAGGAACAGGGATTTCAGAGAGGTTGTTATTGGATGTGACTACTCCAAGAGTCTCCAAACTTCTGTGTAGCCTCCAGCACAGCAGGAACACGAAGATGTCCTGGCACAGTTGCTTCCTCCATTGCTGCAGATGATGACTTGAAAAGCAGCTTCCATTTATGCTGTCCATGCTCTAACTAGGACGTAGCTACCTGAAGTTTTTCACGAGCATTTTACAGATACACAGATGAACAAAATAACCCCCAAAGGGTTTCTAAGGACAAGAAGAAGTTGTTTCCAAATATTACTCTCCGGTACGTGAGGCACTAACTGTCAGCTTGCAGTGCTCTGTAGGAGTGATAGCAAAGCTCCAGTCTGCAGGGACAGGATGGGGTGTGATTTTTAGTTTTATAATTGATGTTAACACCAGCTGTGGCCAGTGGCAAACTCCTGAAGAGAATTTGGGTTAAGTACCCCAGAGCTCTTGTGAGCATGATAATAAAATCGTGTTCTAAGGAAGGCAAGGCCAAAGTGCTTGCAACAGAAGCAGAAATTTCTGCTGTGTGTTCATTAAGCACAGGTTAAAAAAAATCAATGTTTTAAGGCACTATGTATGATTGCCATACACAAAACACACTAGCCAGGCAACAAAGCCTGGAAGGGTACGGCAGGAGGGAAGAGCTTGACGCAGAGAGGTGTACGCAGCAAGAACAGCCCCTGCAAAGAGAAACAACCTTCCCTTCTCTGGAGCTCAGCCAACCAAGCCCTGCTACAGGTGTGGAAGAGCAGGATGGCTATTGCAGACAGCAAGGAAGGAAACTGTGGAAGATGGGAAGACCAGAACCTACCTCAGCAGGAAGCGTGAATTAAACACCCCACAAAAATCCCTCCAAAATAAACTTCTTGAGGATTTGCTTTTCCAGAGTTGGTGTTTTATTTTACAGCAGGATTTATAAATGCAAATCTGTGCATAAAGCAGCAGTTCCCCCTGTCACATTTGTCTTTGTCACTGCGTGTGACCCACATAACCTACCGATTACCTGAGCCACCTCAGATCATACCCCACTAAGAACTTAATCCCACGCTTCTTGGCATTTTTACACAGAGGAGTTTATGATTTCTTTTTTCCCCTGCATTAGAATTAAGTCCCTGCAGATCACGTCCTCCTTTGCCACCAGTAAATCCCCAGAGCCCCCACATCTTCTGCCCATCTCGCGCGGGGCCGCGACAGCTCCCCCGTTCCCTACCAACCTCTGGCAAAGCAAGGCTTGTCCGGACACGAAGCCCTTACGCTCACGGGAGTTGCACCAGGAAGGGAAAGGAGCAGATATTCCAGCTCTGCCTGTCATGTCTGCATTTCAAAGGTGGTGCCTGGGTGTGGGAAAGAAGAAAGAGGGTCTGGCGGTCCACATGCAAAACCCCACGCTCTTTCTGCCCCGACTGCAGGGCTGCTGCTCAGGACCTGAATACACGTCCCCACTTGCCCCTTCCCGCTAGGTTAGGATCGGTCTCACTCAGTGACACCAGCTCCAGTTCTCTTCCATTCCATCAGACGTAGACACATCTTTTAAACTACATTAAAAAAAAAAAAAAAAAAATATCCAGTGCTGTGTAAGAGGGAGGACACCCAAACCAGAAAGGCCACTGCCCTGAGGAGCAGCTACTGTCACTTCTTGATTACCTTACTCAAAAATTGATGAGAGGTACTAAGCTGTAGGGTTTTCTCCGTGGATAAAGTCTCTTAAGGCTTCATACAGATGAAAGCCAAAAATGTGGCTACTGTTGCCCTCAGCAAGGACGTTACATTTTCCCCAAATCTCTTTTACCAGCTGCAAGGGGCACATCTCTGACTCACAGCCATGGCTTAGGCTTCAGGCAATGCATGCTCTGTGGGTGTACATCTCTTCCCTGCCATCTGTGGCTGCAGTAAGGTTTAGATAGAGCATTACCAGTGCACTGTAACGTGTGGCAGCAGACACCCACTTGGGGGAACGGGGAGAGAATTTCACCTGGAACCAGAGATGAGATGAGGCTACAGGTGATTCACTTCACCTGCACGGCTTCAGATGGCAGGCGGGCAGAACACACGGTGCTAATCCAAAAAGGTAGTTTTGAAAACATCATTTCCGAGTCTTTCAGAGTCCTCAGATGGTGAGATGGCCCCTAAACTTAAATGTTGACGTGCTCGTTCATTACCAGTAACTAGGTTGCTAGCTATCACGTCATCAGACATCAATCAACAAGTCATACCCACACCCGCAGCCCCAGCTCCCACAGGAATACCTTCAGAACTGAATTACAGATCCTTTGTCCCAATTACTGGTTTTCAGTGCTTGATGTCCTGGTTTGAGTGAGAACAGGACTGCTTGTGGGCAGGGGTTCCCCTTGCCAGGTGAGCTCTTCTCCCCCTGCCCTGACTGCAGGCAGCGGCTGTTGGCACAGGCAGGGGCTGCTGCTGGCAGCCAGAACCCCCCCTGGGCAGAGTCAGTGCCCGGGGGGTGCAGCCCGAGGCCACTGCTGGGGCTTGTGCCCCACGCTGGTTCCTTCCTCGGAGCACCCGAGGGGGTCTCTGTCCCTTCTGCCCTCGGTCCCGCTCTGGGGGTTCCTGAACCCAGCCCCAGATCCCAGCTGCTGAACACAGCTCCCAGCTGCTGCTGGGCCCAGGCTGGGACTCTCCCAGTGCCTGCTCCACAGCACCAGTGCTGACGGGGCCGTAATTGCCATCAGGGGGTTGGATCTGATACCATTTTTGTATGTATTTGTATATATTCCATTTCATTGCTATTATTTTGATTGTCAGTGAAGCTGTTGCAGTTCCCTTGTCTATGGCTGAGTCTCTCTCCCTCATTCCCTTTCTCTGGGGTAACAGAGACCCGGCTGAGACAGGTCCAGCAGCTGCCCTCACCCTAAACCCTGACAATTGAATATTGCAGTAAAAAAATTACAAAAAGCCTTGGAAAGCAGGTAAGAGTTTTTGACCGATTTACCTTCAATCCAATTTAAGTTTGCACCCATCCAGGAGCAGTAATAGGCCTTCTTGCCTTACTGGTTAAAACTGGGACAGTCCTGGTGGAGGAAAGAATGAAGACAGACTCCTCAAAAAGGCCAGGCCTCCTGCTTCTCGAATGGCCACTGGAATCAGTGCTTATACCCTCTCTTTAAAACAGAGCAAGACCCTGAAGAGAACGTGTGATGTGCCAGATCCTGTGCACATGGACACACTAGAGTCAGTCTGGCATTCATACCCCTCCACTGAGAGGTTCCTCTTGATTAGTTCCAGGCAACACCTCACTCCATCTATCTCACCACGCTGAAGGAGCCAAATGCCTGGCATTGCTTAAAATAAATCCCATTAAACAGTCTGAACTGGCTTCAGATATACAGAGGACTACATATCATGAATTTCAGATACATTTTTTTAGTCTCTCAAACTCAGGTTTTTCAGAAAACAGCCCAAGTACATCTTATGAAACTGAACTGAAATTGTTCAACCTAAGGGGAAAAACTACCTGAGAACTGTGACACTTGTTATCATATATACCTAGTAAGTTAGAGATGATGCAATCAACACTAAAAGACAGGCAAGAGTGACCTGCCAAGTTTCAAAGCTGTTCTCAAACCACCCCTCTTTAAGAAGACTAGGAGATAAATGATTGATAGAAATTTATAGAGATAGATCTTCAAGATGACAAGGAGATAAATATTTATAGAAACAGCAGTGAATGATTTTATTTATCTCAGTGGAAGACTGGAAGGAAGGACACACAAAATTATCCTCCTCAGGGTAAACTATCAGAGGAGATTCCTGGCTATCCCAGAAGCTCTTGAAAGGGTGGTTCAAGTGTGAAGTTTTTACTTGATATTGTAACAGACTAGTAATGCAGACACCCATTACTTCCCCCAGCTGAGCAGAAGGAACTTCTTGGGGTGTTAACGCAAACCGTTCGTTACTTCAGCCAACGCAAGCGAGCAGTTTTGCTTAGATCACTGTTGACAGCTTTCAGACACAAGGGTCATAAAACCTGCGTGGAAATGAATGGTGGAAGTAATTCCCTCCACTACCAGAATTGTTTTAGAAGTTACTAACGGTACCTTTTGATTTGCTTTGTGCTACTTCTCAGGATTAGAAGAATCCTTCTCAGATTTACTGGGAAGAGTAAGGGACTTTTCAAATCTCCTGCTGCTGGGAGCAGCACCAACACAGGGCTGTGTCAAACGCATGGCTGCTTTGAATACTCTAGCATGCTTCTTCCTCAAGCTCATGACAAGTAATCATCCATTCTGAGCTAAAGAGCAATCATGTTAATTAACATAAGCATGGTTAAAGTATTCAAAGATAAAGAACACAAAACACACCTTCTAAAAGAGAAGTCAACCTCCTCATCTCGTTCATCTTGCTGACTTATTTGCTTCCACTGTTGATGCAACTGTGAATTCCAGTGTGGATTCGGTAAGAAATGCACATCCAAGCTACACGTGTTTGGTTACTTCTACCAGACACATTTGTTCACCCTCCCTCTTCAAAACCCTGTGTTTACCAAAGTCTTGCACTGTTATAAAACTGTGATACCCAAACAATGTTTGGCTCTTTCCTCTTTTTCTGCCTGACAACTTGAAAAAACTCAGTTATCAGCTAGGAAGTGCAGTGCAGCTTACTGTAAGCAAGTAAGGATAGCTTCACATTTCTAGTAACAGAAAATACTCAGTGCAAGAACAATTGCTTCTGGGGAATATGTTTTCATAGATTGTAATGCTTCAGAGTAATTAACTCTAGGTACTTACCATATTTGTAAGGAATGGACTGACTGAACGTGTTCACCCTAGGGTACAAAGAATTTATTCTGCTCAAGAATCAATACTACGTTATAAGACTTGCTTTTAAAATTAATGTTTTTAAGGGTAAGAAATGGGGTTGTAAGCATAGCTGAAAGATATCAAGAGTACAAAATCCATTTCCCCTTTGACCCATTCCTGTACTCTGCTCCTTGCTTGGAAAAGTGATGTACTCACTGGAAGGTTTCTTTAGAACTAATGGTACTCTCCACTTTGAGAAGTGTTTATGTGATGATGATTACAGTACCGTTCATAGCTCCAGCATCCCTGTATGCATGAACACACTGAAATACAGGCACGTATTTCTTTCCTAGAATAAGATAATCAATCCGAAGGCAAATCAAAACATCACAGAAATACATTTTCAGTCAGCATAAGGATTACCAAGAACACAAAATACTAGAGGTAAAATGCATGTTGATGTCAGAAACAGATGAGATGTATGAGATCATTATCTTCCCAGACTCAGCTGTATAGTTCCCAGTGAAGTGGCAGGTCATACATGTCACTAGGCTTATAATGACCAGTGACCCAACCCAGCTACCCAGGGCTGAATCTCTGCACTACTTTTTTTCCTCAGGGAGAAGGAGTGAGTTTTGAAGTAGAATTCCAAATGTTCCCCAGCTACATCCATGTTTCCCAAGAGGCACTGAAAAGACCGAGTTTGTGTATCATTATGAAAGACACTGGGGATGCCAGCTGCGCTGAAATATGGGAATGTTTTTAACTCACTAAACATGTCTCAACTCAGCAGCACGCTGATCTAAAAAACAAAATACTATTTTTGCTGGTTTAGGTATGCAAAAATTCAGAGATAAGGTAATGCTCGAAGCTTACAGGTTTGGGCTAGAGCAGTAAAGTTTTTGTTTTGTCTGTGAAGTGATTCTGAAAATAAATTTGTTAAGGGTTTTTCAAACTCAGTCTTAAAATTTGGCTACTCCAAGATATATTTGAATAAAGCTTTATTAACCCTTTTATGAAGACACAAGCTTAAAATCTGTTGACTCATACACAAGTTACAAGATAAACCACATTTGTTTCCAGAAGCTTTGGTGTCACTGTTAGTTTGTTTTCTGGAGAAAGGATCTGATAATTCAATGTTCAGGCAATATTTTTTCTACTATTTTTCCTATTGTGTCATAGAATATTCCCTCTATTCTGTTTTGTGGGCTTTTTTTTTGTTTGGGTTTTGTGGGTTCTTTTTTTTGTCAATAGTAGTAATGAATTTCTTTTTCTAAAGCACAGAAATGTCTCACACTGAAATAGATTTAAAGTGACTCCAGTCAAAATCTATGCTAACGTATCTCCTTTTTGCTACACTTTGTCACTGTAAGCACCTCTGCTCTCTCCCAACACACACATACAACTCTGAACTACCACTTCAGACAATGCCCTACTGCACCATATGATGATCAGTTAAAGAACCCACTTCTTGAAGACAGAAATCCATTTAAAAAGTATAGATCTTAATGTAGGGGATAAAATACCATAAATATGGAAGAAATGTTTAGTGCCCTTCATTGTTTATTGCCCTTTATTTGCCCTCGGCAAAATCCACTTAAGGAAAACATATTACCACTTCTCAAAGCATTTCCCAATTAACTATAGAAAGTTTACCCTCCAGATAACGTATGAATGGGATGCCACTTCAGCAATAAGAGAAAAGCAGTCTCAGAGTTGGAGAGAAACCTTTCATACACTGAAGAACTAGAAAAATAAAAAAAGGAGGAAGAAGCTCCCCCCAAATTTGGGTTTTTTTTTTCCCTTTAAAATTAATTCTTGATTTGTATACTTCTAGTAGGTGATGAAATATCACACAGTCTAACAAAATATCACCAATTCTATATATCTACATGTATATTTTTATATGCACACAAATAAGATTTGCAAAAATAGAACCTTTAAAGCTAACTTAATTTTCATCCTGTCAACGATAAGTGCAGGTGGAGCGATGACGAAGCTCTTTCCTGCAGCAAGCATTCAGTGTGTTCACATTCCTAATGCTCTGAAACTCCAGGCAATTCCAGTGGTATAGTACCTTTGAAAATAACAGTTTGCTTATGTGAGAGTGAACAGTCACCGTGCCACCCCCGATGAACACCACAGAGCATGGAATAGCCCCTGGATTCCTTGCCCCACTCAAAAGAGTGGGCAACAAAATACGACAAATGGAACCGTGTGAGTCAGGAGGGAAAACAAGGAAGAACCAGTGTGGGCTGATGTGGAAACAAACATCTGCACTTCTCCAGGTAGTGTTTCTACCCAATGCATCAGTGAAACAATGTTTTTCAGTCCCCACTCTGCTACATCCTTTCCTGTTAATACCAGGCTGCTTTCACAAGCCACTGAACTGTCTCCATGATAACCACTCCTAACTCTTTGTGAACTACGCTGCTTAAACCCCCTCAAACATCTATTTATTTTCCCTTGTAACATTCCTGCAGTGTGAGATGAACACACACAGAGAAGGCCTTCATGCACGAAGGATGTAAATCAGCCTAATCTCAAGAAAACAAGATGTGCACTTAACCATAATTTTGGGGTTTTTTGATAATCACATCAAACATAACATACCTGCTGTTCAGTTTTATATACATCACTTCTCACATCAGGCCTACTTCTGAGGTTATCCAAAACCCAAACACATACCATCATTTTTATTCTTCCAGGTCTGAATAGTGTTTATAGACATTAATGCTATATCCATTTCTGCAATCATTCCAGACACATTATATAACTTTATTTTTTTATTTGACAAGCAGCAGTATCATGTTTTTTTTTTTTTTTTACATTTTAATGTAGATACAATTATTAGGTTATCTGTCATATTACAATATTTAGGGGGTTTGTGTGGGGTTTTTTTGTGGGTTTTTTTGTAGTTTTTTATATTTTTTTGTGATTTTTGTTTGGTTTTTTGTTTTTTTTTTCTTTTTACTTTGTCTTAAGATACATTAAAAAACATCAACTGCAAACGTGAAAGGGGAAGGGAAAAAAAAAAGAAAAAAAAGAAAGAAAAAAAAAAAGAAGGAAAAAAAAAAAAAAAAAAGAAAAAGCATGGTACCCAACCAATTTTCCACATTTCAGCAATACTTCACTCATTCTTTTAGTAAAGTTTTAAGAAATGTCATAATGACATGAGCTTGAAATATCTATAGGCATTTTCGTTTGACGCTCATGGCATGGCACTGGTGATGTTGTAAACAGCAGAAAAACAGGGGCTGCCGAGTGACCAATTAAGGAGGCACAGGCTGCCTCTTCCCACAGGAACACACCAAACAGTGACAGCAATGATCTCCTTACAATCATACCTGCAGGATAGCAACATCATGCTACATAACTGTACTCGTCTGCAGAGGCCTGGCTTCGCTCTATGTACTGTTTGTCTATCAGAACTTCAATACACTTCTTAATCATGCTGATACTTGGGTTAAACCTAGCTCTTGATTGGCTAATCACCTGCAAAAGAAAGACATGGCTTGTGTTACTTTTAGTTACAGCAGTTATAAATGCTATAGAGATATTTCCTAAGGGCTTTAAGGCAAGTTCAGGATATTTTTCTTTTAAGGATGGGATTAAATAAACCTAGAGCAATTCATTTATCACAAACAACAAAGCATTTCTAAGCATTAAGGACAGTTAAACTGACTGCACAGCTCATTGGTTCAGCTTGCCTGCCTTTCACTAGACCTGTTCAGGCCCCTTCCTTGCTTAATTAGTCACAGTACAAATGAAGACAAATATTCAGGTTAAAATTTGATCTAATATTAACACATTTCTTCACTATTATCATAGCTGAAGCAAAGTGAAAATTTTGTAAAACTCTAAGTGCCCTTCCATGCTAGCTTTGCAAACTGACTTCTCTTCCTAGACAAGGGACCTTTTATTTCTCTCCACGTACTTCCATTCTTCTGAAATATTTAATTTATGGGCTCACAGATTTTATTTGAGGTCCAGCAGCCTTACGTGGAAATTAAGTGCCTGAATAATGTCTTAATCTTGGTTTTCCTAACAGTTTACAGAATTCTGAATGGTTAAATTTCACTTGCTAGTAGTTTTCAAGACTACTGCTGAAGTTGAGCACTTATGTTATTCTCATCCAGAAACACTTGTTAGGATAAAAAGACAAAGATTTATGAAACCTGTGTTTTCTTTACACCATTAAAAGACAAGTTTAGAAGACATGTAAGCAGGTAGATAGCAAATTACCAAAAAATCTGACTGTAATTATGAAAAGACCTTATTCATTCCAGAATAGCATAGTTTAAATACATTTAAAATGCAGCCTATCCTCAGAGATTCTATTGCATTAGCCAATCAAATCTGCTAGAGAAAAAATAACACTTCTTTTTCAGGAAATTTGCTGAAAAGCCCTGAATGCCACTTTTAATCACAAAAGAAACGAAGCCCAAGTAGCAATAATTTGGTACAGTTACACTACTGCAGTGCTGCAGCAGCTGCCAGGCTATGAGCACTTATGTTATTCTCATCCAGAAACACTTGTTAGGATAAAAAGACAAAGATTTGTGAGCTGGGTTTGTTGTGTTTTGCCCGAGTCCCAGCCTGTGCAGGGCTGTACACCAGGTCCTGGAAGGCACTCGAACTGCTCAGCTGCCTGGAGGGTGTAAACAGAGTCCCCGTAACACCGACCTCCTTTCCTACACAATTTGAGGCACGATGAACCTCTCTTTCTTCAGTCACTGGGGACAGACCTATGATCTGGCAAGTTCCACCTGGCTAAGCTGGAGCTTTGTAATATATGCAGTAAAAAATTACTGTAAGAACTAGGCTATATATGCATTGTGGAAGAAAATGCCACTGCAGGCAAAAATTTTTCAAACAAAAGATCTTTCTGCTCAAGCATCACAATAGATTTTGCCTGTAGTTTCTCTTTTGTTACGGAAAGAAAGTGATTTTTTATTTCAGCTGTTATTTCCTCTTTTCTTTACAACTTTTCATGGCTGGCTTTGTCCCAGCTCTAGAGCTTGCTGGAGCCCTCTGTGAGCCAGCAGAACTCACCAGGTAGAACTCACCCAGCAAAGCAAACAAAAAGCTCTAAAGAGCGAGTTTTGTTGGGCTAGCAGCCAAGGGTCTGGTATGTTCCACAGCAGCACAAACGAGAAGAAACTCGGTGGTAACAAGCTAAGAGATCTGCTCAGATTTCACCTAACTGCAGCCCTACACTCAAACTGATTGTCATCATCATACTTCGTGTATTTACCTAGGACAGAGAGAACAAAGGTAGAATTTTGTTTTGGGAAGGATGGATGGAAATACCTGATGGTCAGAATTAAAATAAATAATTAAATAAATGAATCTGGGAATGACTGCTCTGACCATTCACTGCTCCACAGACCTTATTCACTTTGAGGGAAAAGCTATTTCATCCTGCGAGCGACTGCAGCATGGAGCCAAAGCAAAACTATCTACCCTGGGTGTATCTAACCCAGTTAACAATTAACAATTCAGACCAAATACTGACATAGACAAGTCTGTATTTTCTTCTCACCCCAAGTGAAACGTGTGGTGCTGTATTCTAACTGTTAGAATCAGAGATGACTACATTAAGGCTAGAAGTCTTCCAATCGTACCTCTTACCAGCATTATAATCCTGCCCTTACCTCAGGAAAAAATGATGAGGCAAGAAAATAACTATTCCTAGTAAACAGACTTCCTTTCAAAAGATTCATTCTTACTCCTCAAGAGGTCATACTAGAAATTTTAAGTGAATACATTATATGTAAGTATATAACCCTCACAATAAAAGTAACAACGTCACCACAATTAGCAACAGTATCACAAATGGATGTTTTAAGAAAAAAAAGGCTCTTAACAATAAATGAAATCTTACTACAAGGTTAGCAGGGAAAAAAAAGGAAGTTGAGCAGCCAAGAAATTAGTTATATGTACTCAAAGTTTGCTAGAAGTGATGGTTATTCATTTTTTAAATCAAGGTCAGTCTAGGGAGAAAGCTGAGCGTGTTCAAATCGGAACCACCTGCCAGTTTGGCCTTGTTCACAGAATGTGAATTGAAACAAGTTACTGAGCTCAGTGCAGACATAACTAGGTAAAATTTCTCCTAGACATGGATTTTCCTGTTTGTGTTTAAGCATGAACTGTACAAAAATGTGTCTCCCCACAACTAGCTCCAAAACTCTGACAATAATTCCCAAAGTGCCTCAGAGTACATTGACATGACAGGCTGTAGAGAAGACACCTGATGTTTTAAAAGCTCAGGTCCCAGCAGCAGTTTAGCTGATGCAGCATGCAGATTGGCACAAATTAATTCTGAGTGCAAAACAGAAAGAAAAATTAACCCTAGCAGATTTTTGTACTGCTTCACCTTATTGCTGGAGGCTTCACAATCAGGCTACATCAGGTCCTCACACTATACTGCAGCAGAGATAGCAATTATTTCGAAGCCTAGCCTTCAGTTTTAAATGCTCTCTAATCCAGCTAGGATAGCAGTAGTATTCAAAATGGAGAACTGAAGACTAAATGATAAAGGATATGATTTTCAAAAGTGCTGGAAATATAGCTAAGGTAAAAACCCAATACAGGTGGATGTGGCTGGTGATAGATAAATGAAGCACCAACTTCACCCTCTATTTAGTTTTTAACTGAGTAACATTCAAAATATCCACCTTGCTTGCCAAGCATGAAAAAGTTCCTGATGTTAACAGCCCGTGTTATTCTGCAAGAATACCACAGGAGCAAAATGCAGCAGAGATGTAACAGATAGTGACCCCCGAGTTAAACAATGGAAGAAGCAACCAGAGAGGATTTTTGTTTCCAAAACATAGAATTTGTAATCTATTCCACCCTTATAAACTGGTCTCAAGCAAAGTACACTTTGAAAACCTTTTCTAACAATTTGGGACTTGGAAGAAAACAATATTTTCAGAGATGAAACAATGCTTGCCTATCATTTTCTAGCTTTAGCTGTCAATTCTTACAAGATGTCATCATAAGTGCATGGATGATTTAAGTAACAGGAAACCAAAGAACCAAAGATTTTGAGAACAATAAGGACTCACCCTGCCTCATCTTCTAGATATTCAAAATCAGACTTCTTAAATTAAGCTTGCTTTCAGAGTATCTGTGTACAAGTACTATTGCAATATCCAAAACCTCTAGGATGTCTCACATTGCAAGTTCTGGGCTTACAAGCTCTCCATAGCTGCTTCATTTTTTTAAGAAATAAAAATTAATTGGTGGGTATGGTAAATTGTTTCCTCCATCACAAAACAGAAAGCACACAGCAGATCTCAAAATGACTCTGCACATCCACGCTCAAAATGGTCAAATAAAGCAGGAATCTTTATTCCCTCTCCCACCAGTCCACTCTGGGGCTATCCAGGAAGGCTCAGGAGACACAAGAATGAATTAGACTGAAGAATGAATGCCTTGGAAGGTTTAGAAAACTAAAACTGGGAATTGGTTGTTAGGAGCAAAGCTTAGAGTGGAATAAGAAATACAATTAGGCAGGCAACCAGCAGAGATGGGAAAGCAGGAGAAAACCAAAAGAAATAGCACTTCCTTCACAACCAGTCTGTGATAGTTCACAGATCATTAATCTAGAATCTAAAAGAATCTAGAAAACTGTACCACTTAATAAAATCACAGAGCTCAAAATTGGTTAGGAGCTTCTGTGGAAATACCATACCTAGACTACCTGTATTCAGGTTTTCAACTGACCTGTAGCATTGGGAATGATTCTTATAGGATACCACACCCATTGGTACAGAAGCAGCCAACAGGAAAGAGCAAGCACACAGATGCTGCTTTAGTGCCAAGACACGTTTACGAGGGATCACCCCGAGTGCTCCAGTGCTGCACTTCAAAGTAGACTCCAAGGGAATTCTCACTGACTTCACCGAGGCATTAGCTTTGACATGGGAGAGTTTTGTGGGCATATGTTTTACCCAGCTAGCTTGGAAGATTTTCACCACCTCACACTTAAGAGGATTTTATCTTACCTCCTGAATAAGAGCATTATGCCTCAACACTTTACGTGCTTTCATGATACGGACTATAGCAGCTTGAAGGTACATTTTTCTGTCTTCATCCACAGCGCTTCTGGTCTGCTCCATCTCCTGTGATATAGGAAGAACAGCAATGCTTAAAGTATGGTAAGATCATGAAACGCTTGGTAAAAGTATCTTGAATCTATACTTTTTACTTTATTAGAAGTGGTCAATTAATACAAGAATCTAGGTGAAGTCCAATTCCAGGCAAAGTACTTCCATACATCAAGAACACCAGGTCTCATGAAAGCCAACGGGGAGGTAGGAGTGAGACATCCAAATCAGCATTTTTGCTAGGCAGAAAGGCAGGCAGAGTTTCCTACAAGGTATTGAGTTTGGCAACACATATGTTCTTGTACAAGCTCCCGAGTCTTAGGAGATGTAGAGGGAACATGGATTCTCAACACTCGAGTTAATTTTAACCGTAGGAAAACAGCTGATTGGTTCTGCTTGTCTAAATACCACTACCACCAAGGTCTCATTGGATAAGACAAGCTAAATGTCAATCCCATTTGGGACAAGAGGAATAGCTCACTTATCTCTTTCTTCTACTATTTCCTATTCCATCTTCTCCTACCTATATTTTAAGTACAAAAAAAAAATGCAGTTCTTAAGTTTCAAACTTAACTAATTTACTTACAGTGATGTAAATCTTACACAGGGACTTACTTACACCAAACTAATACAATAAATTTGGGTTAATAAATAAGCTTCCTTATTATATTGTGTAAGTCAGAAACCCCACCGAGTACTTGCCTGTGGTGTGTCTTTCTGCATTGACGTAGTAATTTTAAATTTTGTTCGTTTACTGCTGAAGTTCATATTTAATGAAAATGTAGACTCTGCCTCTATGTCTTCCTGCAAGAAAGAATCTTTTTAAAAAATCAGAAATGGAACCAGGAAATAATAAGAATTTACTTTGAAGAAATCCCATAGAAACAATTCCAGATTTTCAGTTGGAAATTTCTTTTTTTTTTTTGGAAGCTACTGTTTAACTAACCTGGAAATCAAGTCTACTTTAGAAAAGGCTATAAAGAACTCTGACGTACAGGAATTTTGTTAACAAGTCAATATGATTAAAGCAGTTTCTGGTTTAATACTTTGACAGTTCATCTTAGTTGCAAACACTCTCCATGTCAAGTCATTTTCTCCCAGCAAAGAAAGTAGGATGTGCTTTATCTGTAACAGAACCTCAAGAGAGAGCGAGCTGTTGCTTTCACAGCTATTACTAATGTTTCTTTCCAGACCTCAAGGGAAACCACCTAAGCATTCTGTTATGTTATAGCAGAAACAGTGGAGAAATTGCAAATTCTACAGTTCCACATCTACCTGTACATTTCTAATTTTCTTCCTGTCAGGACCTCAATCCTTTTCCACACGTACAAGTCCATTTCTTTCAACAAATGCTAGCTATTCCCTGCAGCCCAAATACCTTTACATTCAGCTAACAGAATGACCTGACCAATCTCTGCAGTTTCCAGGCAGGAGGCAGTACAAGTGTTACCAATTTCCAGCAGAATAAACTTACTGGGCTTCTCTGACTTTGGAATCTTGCCAAAGCATAGTTGCCTCAAGTGCAAATACTTTACTAAAGACAGTCACCATTATATCTAAATATATACTCAAAACAATATCAGTGCTAATTTTATTTTCTGAAACAAATATTCTTTATTACAATATTTTATACTATTGAGGCATAGTATAGAAAATTTAATAAGAAAGGGCAAAGATCAACAGCTTTAAAAAATACAAGCAAACATTAAATTCTAGCATTTTTCTGCTTACACGGTTGAGTATAAACCAAAATAAACTGTGTTGTGCATGAAGTCAAAAAGCATGATTTTAATGAACCAATAGATTTTGCCTTTTTTTTTTTTTTTTTTTTTACTCTTTCAGAAAAATCCCAACCAAAACAAAAGCAAACTACAACATTTAACGCACGGTACTTTTCTGTGTGGCTCCGATACAGGCAAAGAGAAGTTAGTGTATTTAATTTCACTGCTTGAGCCACTAAAATTCACTGGCTTATTCAATAAGTAAGCTGATAGTCTGCCTACAGGTCTCTTTTCACATTGCTGGGTGGAGCACAATGAAAACAGAATTAGCAGTGACATCTGAATACAATAGCCTGGAAGTTAAAGAACCAGAGAATGCAGTGGTGAGCACTAAAAGGTAAAAAGGTTGGAAAACTCTATCGTTCAGTCTTCAATGGCATATTCTTAGAGAAACTGGGCAAGGCTTATACAGCAGACATAAAAAAATGTAAATCCTTTACGTAACGGGCAATTGCCTAAGACGATGAAAAACCTCACTGTTATCTGCAATAGCTCCCAGGATTATATTTCACCTATGGTTTAACAGACACCTTCCCAGTCACTGTTCCAACCTGAGCTCATTTCTAGATATCAGAAGCATGTCCCGTGCTTCAGCCAAACATGAGATGTTCCTTGTGATCTCACTTTCCATTTTCTAACATTTTCCTGGTTTAAAAAAAACCCAAAAGAGCAGCTTTGGATTTCTTCTTGTAAGCAAACAGCTTATCTCAGTTTCTTCTGCCTGATACTGAGTAACAGGCTCTCTGGCCTATCTGCTGGAAGCACATGCTACATGTGCACGAGTGTGCAAAGCTCAGGTATTACTGCAATTCCACGAAACTCATGCAGTGAAAGGTTGGCAAATTGCAGCAAAAATCCTCTCACACAAGCACTCCTTGCTCTCCTCCCTCCTCCTGTAATCTGTCAGCAACTAAGAACATGGCTGTTGTTACTTTAAGTCTCTTAATCCCACGTATGTTTTATAGGATCCCCGTGAGACACTTTGGGTTACTACTCAGGCTCCTTCCCATGATTCAGTACTAATTTGAAAGCGGTGAATTTAAAGGGTATTCCCCTCCAACAGCAGTGAGTCTAGAGCCATAGGGATGAAAGGCAACAGAAATCAGGAAGAGTCTTACCATCATCACCTCTGCAGCACACTGTGCTGTTACAGGCATAGACAGCCTGGCTCACACAATCTACTTCCACCTCTTGCCTAACAAATATGCGTTTATTATTGTTCACCAGGGTCAAAAATACAGTTTGGGGGGTGGAAAAAACCCAAAACCAAACAATAGATTCTTTTGTATCTAAAAGAGCCCTCAATAAACATAAGAATCACAAGACTGAAAGCATCCAAGTTTTTAATATCATTACTGCATACCTTGTCTGAGTCATGGTTGATCATTTTGACATCAAGTAAGGACTTGATGGTTTTTGTCAGTTCCTTCTCATTCATTTGTGTACTATCCTGAAGCTCCTTGTAACTGACAGTTTCACTGTTGTTGAAGGCAAGCAACACTGCCATTTGGTACGTTGTGACCATGGCTACATAAGGTTTGCACAAATAATTCATTTTTACTTCACCTGTAATGAGATAAGTAGTATTTTATAAACTGATGGAATGTGCTGAAAAGTCACTTGAAACCTATCTACTGGAGTTCCAGATGTGCAATTCACACCTCAGAATGTGTTTAATGCTTGGAATGGGAAGATGGAAACTGATGTTGTGAATCTACAGAATCTATAGTAAAAGAAAATTGCTTCAACGGATTGCGAAGTGTGAACTTCAGTCAGCATTAGCTTACACAGCACCACAGAACAGTGATTACAGGAAAGCTGTTCCAAGGAAAGATTCAGAAACAAAATAAAAGACTTGTCCATTAAAAATGATTCACAGTATTCTTATATTCTTTCAACTCACCTGAAATAAAAAACTAGAAAGGAAGAAAAAGGGGAGGGAGAAAAAGGGGAGGGAGAGGAAAAAAACCACAAACTAACCAACCAAAAAGAAACAAACCCAAAAAAACAAGCCAAAAAAAAAAAACCCCAACCAACTATAAAATTCTCAAGAAGCATGCCTGAAAGCAGATTTAGATTTTCTTTGTGATTGTGAGTTAATGGCAACCTTCTATTACCCAAATTAAACTTTCATTACTTCATATTGTTGTATGCTAGTCTGGTTTTCACCTCCGTGCAGTATCTCTTGGTGCTCTGTCATTAAAGCATGATACTGCAAGCACTTGAAATAAAACATGACTGTTAACTTACTAAACTAAGCTACTATTTTATGTATCTTTGAAGATTATTTTTAACATAAATTTCTATATAGTACATATACACATAATTAAATATACATATATGTGTATTTACTTTGATACTTACATATCTGAGCACAATAGTGTAATATGCAGTTTTAAAATTAGTTATTATTTTGCTAAGGGACATCTGAATCTACAGAAAGAATTCCAGAGCAATCGGTACGAACCCAGCGGTCCTGCAGTGCCATTTCGCAGTTAAGAATGTACAACTCTAGATTTACTTGGATTTAATAAATCACAGATAACACACGTGAGTCTAGAAACCATACATTCTGGAAATACTAAGCAGCAAATCTTAAATTTTTTTTTAATGCAAAGTAAGACTTTATAGGCTGTTCCAACTCCAAAGGCTGTTGCCATTTGAAAAGGACTTTGAACAAATAATTGTCAGTTGTACAGAGCGTAAGTTTAGCAAAGTACTTGTTTTTACCTGTACAAAGATAATGTAACCAAGTCAGCTTCCTTCCACTAAAATGCTGACTGTAAAATAATTCAAACTGAAAAAAAAGAAAAAGAACTTCCATTAGTCACAGCTATAACCACTTACGATGATTTATTATCACAGTACCACCCCACTGAAGAAATACTGGTTTTACACCCACCAAACTGGATGCAAACATTGCATCAATTCAGGACAGGATTTTCCTACAGGATGGGTACTAACTGAACATCAGTCACTCACTGAACTGCTTGAACATGTTAACTTGACTAAATCAAAAAGCTTGGGGATGCATTCATACACTCAAAGCATAAAATAGTGTTGTGTTCCAAAGAAGTATCAACTCTACTGAATCCTAAAGAAATCCCAGGAGATTTTAGCAATCCATCTTGTTAGGTTTTATTATTCTGTTCCTTCAAATGCCACAGAAAACCAAGTATTTTATTTTTTCACCTTGGTGAAATCATTCTACATTCCACAGCCTTGACATCATCTTTAAAATTTGTCCAGAAAATCCATTTTACTGATTTTTGTTATCCTTCAAATATAAACTAATACTTAACAGGTATCTCCCACAGTCAGCCAGTTCATAACAAATCTAACCTTACATTCCTGAACATATTTTTAGGGGGACTTAGAAAAGAGCAAGCTTGAAAGTATCTTTGCCACCTTCCAATTTCCCAAAAATTGAAGCATTCTCTCTAAATTGGTACTTTAAAAATCTTATATGCAAATCTAGCACTAGTAATAATGTTAATTTCTTCCCTCTTTTTAATTTTGATTTTTGATTCCCTCTATAGGTTTTTATATAAATACCTTGTCATTATGAGAAGTGCTACCTCAATCGTTCTGGAAAGCACTTTTTTTTTCCTGATTTAAATTACACAAAGACAGAAATATACACCAGAACAGGAATATGAAAAGAATCACCTCTAAACAAAAAAAGGCCTTAAAAACAACTTACAATTTCCTCCTTTTTTAAGACACAAAGTTTTTGGTTTTCTGCAAGTGAAAATTAGCTATGCAGTTTGAAATCTGGCACTAAAGTGCACAAGTCAGGCCACTGGAAATGAGACCACTTTGCAATTCCTAGAGGATTCTTTCAAAGTTCTATTTATGTGCATTTAAATGTCATTTTTCAACAGAAAATAAGAGAAAGAAGGACATAAATGACCTGTGGGCCATGATAATATGAAATTTATAGAGAAGCAGCAAAACCACCTTCTTCTCATATTGTATATAATCCATCAATCCTGCCATTGCTGGAAACCAGCAAGTATTGGAGAGAAAGAAAGAGCTATAGGAAATGAAAGGAAGCACTGGGTTTTGAAGAACAATTGAAGATGTTCCAGAATGTTTAAAAAAACCCTTTTGAGGACATGGCTTCCAACTTACTTGTTGTGGCCTAAATGGATGCAGAACAGTTACTCTGGCAGGAAGGAAAAAGAAGAATTTCTACAAAGACCAAAGGGGAAGTTTACAGCCAGGCTTGGAAAAATCAAGGTTTTATTTTACCATGTGTAATTTAAGAGTATGGTCGTTCTGATTGTAAGGAGAAATACAAAAATGGGTATTTTTAGTTGCATTTTAGTAGCTACAGCATTCTTTTGGATGTCCTCTGAAAGTAACTGAAAATTGGCTGAAAATCCAACAGAAAAATTAAAATCTGTATCTGACCTCAATCCTATGTAATAGCCCTACAGACAAGGGACAAATCAGACTGCATATATTGGCATGTGCCTGCTAACCCTTAGGTTTAGCATTTAAGCTGCCTTTCCTTTTGTAAAAAAACTTTTAAAATAATAGATTTCACCTTCATGCTGACTATCTGAAAGAAACAATTAAGTATGGCTTGCAGACTAATCCTAAATTAAGGTCTAACTACTTTCTGGTAATGAGAAAAACTTAAGTAGATTCAAAGAACATTTCCTTAAAATGGGATCAAACCTCCCTAAACCCCACGTAGCCAACACTGTGTACACATCAGTCTGGCTTAGTCTGATTTGGGCTGGCAACTCTTGATTAGCATCAAAGGAATATAAAAAAAAAAAACAAAACAGGGATTTTGGACCTCTTTTAAGAATCAGGTGTTTCTCCACCCACAAGCTTACACAGTATTTGTATACCAGTCAAATAAAGATATATTTATAGGAAGCTCCAGCAGTCTTGGAGCCTGAGAAAGCTGCTAAGCAGTTTGCCCAGTTACAGAGGCAGTCCTGTACTCTGGAGTGCAACTGCAATGGTTTTCTTTCTAAATGCTAATCAAAACTCTGAGAGAACTCTCTTCATGGGTCAAATGATCAAACTTGACAGTGAGGACGGACACTGTCAACTTTTCAAAGACTCTGCAGGGTCATGTCCCGTTTCCTCTGAGAATTAGGAGTATAATTTAGAGCATTAATTTTAGCTAGGTGACACATGAATAAGCCTGCTCTTTTAAAGTGGCAAAACAGTCAAGTTAGACAAGCAACCCAGACTCTGAGCTGCTTCTGGCACCTAAGTCTGTAACCATTTTCCAACTGAGGCACAGCTATCAATAGTCCTACTTTCAAGTCCACAGGGAACAGCAAAATGTCATCAGTCACCTTCTGTGGACCTCATAGTACGGGCTGGCAACTAATATATTGCTAAAACCAAGTGCCACTTATTACAGTGGAAAGAAAAGCAGAATAAGTAATTCTAATACTTAGTAGTAATACACGAAAAAGCTCCTTCATTGCAGAAACAAACATTTGCCATTATAATTTACCACAAATGGTACTTTGAGGTATAAGAACTGCTTCAAAAAAATAATCTGTTATGTCCAATAGTATTAAATTTTTATTGCCTGAAATGTACTTCACCATTAAATATGCCTTAGCAAATATCAACACACGTTCTGTGTTTTAACACAAACATTGTGCAAGTAAAATGTAGAATACAATAATCAAAAGTAGTGAAATGTTCCACCTCTACAAAACAGAACTAATCACATAAAATGAGAATATTTGGCTGAAGACCTTTGAGAATTCATAAAATTATCTTTAAAGAAGTGTGTACAAAGCTTGATTTTTAATGGCTCCTATGAGACACGGGACAAGAAACCTGTACCCACATTTTAATCTGCTATCAAATCTATTCAGATTTAATACTAGAAACAGAATCTTCTTTTATCTAAATATTAAGAATTGCTTTTCAAGCTAAGAGGCAACCCAGTTAGTTCCACTGCATTTATTAGCATCTCCCTCATCAATCACGCAGTACAGAAGAGAGACATGGAATATAAAGAAAAGCAATGCAAATGCAGACATAAATTATGTCATTTTTGTGAGCCTTCCAAATTCCAGATGGACTGGAAACAGGATAGTCATGATTTACAAACAAAACAAAGCAGCTCAGGTTTTTTTCTTTCTACAAGTGATGATCTTTTATTTGTGGTTATTTTACATTTTGCACATGTTTACAAGAAGCCTCCTACTAACCTACCATCTGTACACTTTTTTCCAGTTCCTGAGGAATTGCAAATGTAGAAGAAGGAGCCTGAGTTAGAGGCCATGCACCAGCCTAAAGGTATCGGGGAAAAATAAAAGCATTAACACTTTCATACTACAAATACATTCAGTAAAAATAACACTCTTGAACATATCTATGTTATGCCATAAGACATTCAATTTACACCAGAAATTTTTTTACTGCTCGTTACGCACGCTCCACTGAGGTATTCATTCAAGACAATAAGACAAGGCATTTTACATCACCACTGTTCAGTGTGCTAGTGGGTTAACTCTAAAAAGAAAATACCAGGAAAATAAATCATCCCACAATGACCACAAGGTGTCAGTTTCCATACCAGTATTCACAGAAAAATTGTTTACTTGTTATGAAAACAGAAAAATTAAGTACAAATAACTCAATAGTAATAAACATACATTAGTACCTGGAGAACATATATCTGAAAACTAATTCCCAGATCTATGATCGTGTCCTGGTTTTTGATAAAGTTGTTGAATTTGTTGTTGAGATCAGCACTAACACTCATGTCTGTATACATTCGATGGAGCTTGCTGGTAAATTCATAACCACAGGCTTGCTGTGAAGGAATATTGTAACAGGTTTCACAGTGAAAACAGTACTCTATATATATATATTATGCACACTCATTACTAAAATATGAAAATTTAGTCAGCAGAAGTGTTAGAGTATTTACAGATAACATTAGTTACAACAGAAAATGAACATTATAAAAGAAAATTATCAGATTTATCTTAAGTTTCACTTCCTATACATTGATCCATATGAACAATGTTACTTTATAAACTCCAAAGACAGAGATAGTTAATGGAAGTCCTTTGTACTTGTACAATGTAAATGATTAATTATTTGAACAGACTTAAAATTACCTAAAACCTCATAAAAATCTCAAATGCTTAGGTGATATTTGGCCATGTATCTTCCATAGACTACCAAGAAATTAGTTTAAGCTTTCAGCTGTTGGAAATACGCTCTACTGATAGCTAAGTTATCTCTGGCACCCTCTGCTGCTCTCACTAAACAGTACATATTCCTATGTCTGTTTATTCTGCATTAGAAGAGTATTACATTACCTTTAGTTTATTAATCATGGCTTCTTCAGAATCCATAGACATAGACAAACCATGAATTAATCTTTTTGCCAACATTCTGGCATAGAACTGCATTAAAAAAACAAATCAGATATGAGGATTTTTAAAAGCATAACCACATTCTTCAAGTATACTTTATATGTAACATCTTAACGTTCATTGAATATCAAAAGTTACCTTTTGGAATACATCTTTGTCATCAATGTATTTGAAAACAGTAATGAAACTTGTAAGTTTGTCTTCTACTTCATTCTCTGTCATTCCTTTTGCTGATTTCTTCAACAGGTTGTCACAGTACTTGGCCAGCTCAAGTTAAAAAAAGAGAAAAACAAACCCAAACCTACTTGTCAAGCTTGAGAACAAATGTACGCCAAGGTATCCCAAATTTCTACACAAAAATTAAAGCATGAAATACATCCCAGTCTCCAGGCTCATGCTCTATTGCAAGGGAATATCCCAGTTCTATGTAAAAAACTGCAGCTGCCCCAGTTTCTGACACCCAGGAACGTGTGTGCAGATGATGTTTTTCATCACTGCCAAAATACATACCTGAGGCTGACTCCAGTGTGAGAAATGGATATTCATGTGGTGGACCTTGTGCCAATCCATTTGACAGTTATAAAAAAGTATTATTGTTATCATTTTCTACAATACTATATAATATCACTTACCAACTCAGGCGCTTTGCAGATTGACTTGGGCTCCCTATAGTTAACTACTGATGTCAAAGCCTACATAGGAACATAGGCAAAGAGAAAAAATGTAAGTGACTTAAACCTTTCTCTTATGAAATTTGAAGAAATCAAAAAATGTTGAGGGTAAAGGCCACCCGAGACCCTGCAAAACCGAACTACAAAAAAAAAAGAGATCAAAAATAAACAAGGAATGCAAAAGTCTGAACGACTGTTCTGTGATAATTTTTGTGTCGAACATTTTAAAGTGAAATAGGTGGAAAGAGTAAAGGTTACAGAAGTTAACTGCAGAAAGCAGAACAAAGTAAGTTCTGATTAAAACTTAAATACAGAAGCACAAAGGTTTTGGTATACAGCAACAGGTATGGTCCAAAAATATGGGTGGAAAGAATCTGAGGAACAATTCCAGACAAAGCAGATTTGAGCAGCAGCACATCAACAGCAGCTTACATCAACAGCATGTATCTTGACCTGAAAAACATACATGGTGTGCTCACAACAGTAGGAAAGGAAAGATCTTTTAGTTGTTGGAATTTTTGATAGACTAAAGAGAACAAAAAATATTGCTGAAAGGGGAAATTTGAAGCAATGCAGTACAAAAAATATGGTAGCTGAAGATACAGTGAATGCAATGGAAAAAGGAAGGATATGATGGCAGTTTAGACCTGGAAATTGTAAATAAAGATATAGAATCATCAAGATTAGTTTCTAAACTATGTATCACAGTTAAATCGACATTTTAGTCTAATACTGAACCAAAAATATTGCACGAACAGAGTTCCTAGGAATGAACAGTTCCTTCTACAGGAGGAAAACATTGTTGCTGTTACTATAACAAAGAACTGACAAGCAACCCTTGTACAATGCCTCAGCATTCCAGTGTTTGGGAACAGGTCCTCAGAATCCCTGTGAGAAAGGAATGCACGACTTGACAAGAAATATGAAACACTTTGAGAGTTAAAGCACTCTTTTGTAATAATACCAGAAGCAGCAATAGCAGCAGCTTTTAAACCCACCATGAGAAACTGACAGCAGCTTAATATTTTAAATATTTATTGTAATAAAGATCACTGAAGTGAAGAATTGAAGCATTTAAGGAAAAAGCACATTGCCTATGTGCCAGCAAACAGAGCTGTCAATTCCCTATTACTCCACCTTCTGGCATGTGACATTAATTGCAATTGAGACATAAATTATTAGGGCAGTAAAATAAGTATTTGCTTTAAAATAGTAAATAATTATTTTCTTTATTACTTGTAACTTCATCACTGTGTGTTTCCAGGTTAACCCTGGCTGAAAATTACCAAAGTTTAGACTACAACGCTAACTACAAACTGCAATTATTGTGAACACCACAAAAGAGCAATGAAATGTGTGCATGCATCCTGTGGCAGAAAGTTATAGATAGGAAAGATATAATGATATATGGGAAAGAGTGGAAAATGAACAAATGGATTGGATAAAATGTACTTCTTTTTGAGGAGAAGCCACTAAACCCTTCAAGAACCCAGGCATGTTTTGCAGAAAATAACAACAACAATAAGAACAACAAAAACATTAACACTAAAGTTAGTTATACTTAATAATCAGAGTGAGAAATATTATTTTTAACATTTGTAACAATTAGAGCTGTTACCTTAAATACTTTCATGGCTATGCACGTCAAAGAAAAAAACAGCAAGCCTCTTTCCTTAATAGGCTCAATTAAATCTACACACAAACATATCTGCATTAATTGTACATTTTCCCCTAATTATTCTTTATGATAAAAGTTAAAATCATAGTGATTCAGTCTGATTAAGTTTCCAGGTAAGTTTCCAGATATTCTTTGTAGTCTCCCTGAAAAGTCTAAACAGAGCTTCTGCATAAGTAAATAGCAGAGGCATTCAGAGTTTAAACATCATAGCAGCAAGAATATTCAAGTTCAAATGCATGTAAAAGTGACCAAACTTCCCCAAAGCCACAACCTGGCTATTTATTATCTGCACTTAAATTTAAATGACATGTGTCACCTCCATTTTTGTGGTCTGAATTATGATGGAAAGAAAGGTAGGTTTTTTGGAAAAGTGGTTTCCTTTGTACATTATCTTTTCTCCTAATACTGAACTGTGCTTTGGTCCGTTGCATTTCTCAGCTAGAAAAACTGAGTAAGAACTCTGCCTTTGAATGTGTGTTGATGCCCTGAAGAATTCTGGTGAGCCTGAAACAGGGTCATGCATTTTGCTTTCCAATGCTTTTTTTTTCCGTCAGTAAAAGTTACCTTGTCAAGGGCACTCATAAAGTGTTGATCACCATTCAAAACGGTGTTGATGAGTTGAACAAATTTACTATGTACTTCCAAAACTGACTCCACAAACTGAGTTGGCATCTAAAAAGGAAGATAAAACAGAAAGCAAGTTAAAAAAAAGAGAAGTATTATCTACACACAAATGTATCTGCATTAGTTGTACATTTTTCCCTGAATTACTCCTTTTGATAAAAGTCATAGTGATTCAGCCTTTGAGAAGACTGATTCTGCACTGCTGTAGTCTAACACAATGTGCTTGAGCATGTTTTGGAAATAAAAAGTCTACAGCTACATTTCCAGTCCTGCTGTCAAACACAGATTTGAGTCTATAGTGCTCTCATGCCATCTAATCTTTGGTGTCATATCCTAAAATCCCTTATTAGCCCTTTCAAAAGTCATGAATGTTAACATGTAAACACAGCAATCAAGCCAAGAAGCTACTGAAGGGAGTCAACTGCTGCTTCTCCTACACACTACATTCAGAGACAGAAAATCCAGCTGAAACCCTTGAATTTTCCTACGTAGGACAGTTTGTGCTGTTCTTCATTTAATGCACCATGTTTCAGCTCAATGCTTTGTACAGAAAGAACTACTGTGAATGAGAGGAGTCCCTGAGCAGGCAGCAGTGCAACAGTGTGCAGTGCACTGGCTGCACCACGTGGCTCCCCAAGTGTCTTCTCAGGTCACACATTAAAAATACTTTGATGACAAACTACTTAATCCACACAGAGGAGCAAGTATGCTGCATTTTGAATTTAGCTATGTAAGGTTGTTGATTTTCATCACCCTTGTGGCTCTGCACTCATTTCCCTGTGTAATAATTAGAAAACCAAACTATAATAAAAATAATTAGAAACCAAACTATACTACTGAAGACTTCAGCCCATTTTCAGTCTGCATACAGGAGTTACGGAAGAGCACGCGCTCCTGTGCAATCATTAAGAGTGAATTTACAACATCTCCTATCTGTGTAGTATTATAGACCAAAACACTGATTAAAGTCACCATCCTAAAGTGAGCCCAGCTATAGACAGCAAGATATATACATGTACAAAGATAATGCCAAATGAAAGCTTGTTTGTTTCTGAACAGCAATGCTGGAGGAACAAAAATGGAATTAAATCATTTAAATGCATATGAACTGAAAAAAAGAATTTTAACAAGCTTTAGTAAAATAATTAACCTGCAATATTTTCAGCAATGACATGGAATTAAGAAACTACAAAGCTCTTAGTAAAAAACAACACAGTGAAATCAGGACAGAGTGTCAGGTCTTTACAAATAACATATAATTAAACTTCATGGAATCACTGATTCCTAACATACCGGAATAGCAAATGCCACTGACTTCAAGAAACTCAGGAAAAAAATACATACGTGGAAAAATACTTGCCACGGCAGCATTAAACAAACAAAGAGAAATAGCCAGCTGTAGTTGTTTCTGGTTGGATCACAACAATCAACTCTCAGGATAGATAGCTGTTGCACAGCTAAGGGTGCTGACTAGAAGCTGCATTTTATCCATAGTGTTCCAAACCAATTTCATGGAGACAACATTAAAAAAGACCCCCAACATATCAGACTCAAAAGAAAAGGGTAAACATTTCATCAGGAATGTTAAATCAAACAGGTAATTTCAGCTGCCTGAGGAAACTCACATTTTCCTGAGAAAGATTGCTGGTTGCTCTAAGGCCCTCATCATGGATATGGTTTTGTAGTTCCTGAATCATATGAGGTAAACCACTGGACACAGCACGAAGTAGAGTATACATATTGGCCATGTCTGTAACAGAGATACATTTTTATACAGTTTGCTTAAAAACACTAAAATACTACATCAACACTTAATATACTATCATCATTTCACATGGAATTCAAAGACAGAAACAAGACCAAGGGTGTTTAAAAAAAAAAAATTAACATCCACTGGATCACTGACAAAAGAAAAAAAGGAAAGAGTAGGGCTAATATCAGTATTTACTGAGTACTGCCACTGTGACTACCTCACTCTTCCAATACTGTCTGTTTAGGAGAGACTCTAAGAGGAGAGCTGGGCTAATATGGAAAAGTATTGTGCCAGTTTATTTTAATCCTTGGCCTCCCTAAATCTCCCGTAGCAGCAGGTGAGTAAAAATCAGTTTAGTTATCTTCTTGACTTTTCCTTTTCCTCCAGTGGTGGCTTGGTGGCTTGAAATTGTTCTCAGGTTAGAAAAGCTGTAAATAAGCAACTGCTATTTTTATGGTTTTGTTTTGTTTTTTCAAGAAAAGGAGACAAGATCTGATCAAGTTTGCAAAACTCTCTGGAAACGAAACATTTCGTAGATACAATTTAAGTTTGACTGTGAAAAGTAACTAGTTTCTCCTAATAGATACCATCTTCCATGCAAAAACAAGCATTCTTTCAAGGGTATGAGGCATGTAATCCACAGGAAGCATGATTTGTTTTAGTCAGGTGGGGAATAGAACTATAAAAGCATCTGCTTCTGTAAAAAGGATTTGGGAGGTCACAAACGATTCCAGAAAGTAATAAGTGACTAGGAAGAGAAGTCAGAATATTTTATGATCCTGACCTGTCAAATGATGATGAAGAATTCTGTAAAGACAGAGCCATTGGTTTACAAATGAAAACACAAGCATACAATATGATCAATTCTAGAGGACACAGGACTCCACTGTGTTTTTATGTTGATTAAGACAAAGAAAGAGAAAGAGTATTGGCAGAAAGGAGGGTTGTTAACAGTTAAAAGAAGGCTTGGACTATATATTTAAAGAATGAAAACAAATTACATGGTAAAGGAAAAATGTCACTCAGGGTTTAATTTGGCTTCCTAGGTGAGTAACATGTATTAGCTGAAAATGCTTAAATGCATAGAAGGTCCCTGAACAGAGATAGTAAATTGCAATGCTAAATGAATAAAACCAAAAACCACTTCACGTTTTTTATGACCAGTAAGACTTACCACTTCTTTTCTCTTGTCTGATAATATTGTGACATTCTGCATGTAGAAACTGCAAGTGATCAGCTACCATTCTCTGCTGGCATTCATGAATCACTTTGCCATATGAGCTGGGATGCAAATATTTCCGACACCGCATTTCTTCATCTTTTAATCTACCTAAAACCTACAGACAAGTTTGTAAACTGACAGCTGATGAAATACAAACATGAATATACAACAGTCTATGTAGGGAGAACAAGAGACACAAGTAAATAACTAAAAAGAACTTGTCTGGGATGCTGGAAATTAAACTTGCTCTTTCGAATCAGGCTGTCACTGAATAGAATCTTCTACTCTGAGCAGCATCTAGGCTCAGTCTCTGCTAGATGTCTAACAGCACTCAGCAGTTCTCCTCTCAACATTTTTTCTTCCCTTCAACTTTGTGATCAGTATTCCCCATTTTCTCCTGTCACACTTATTATTCCTTCTGACAAAGTTTTACCATAGTAGCTAATAATATGACTAAGAATATATATGACTAGTCCAAGCCCATATGCTTGTATGTAAAACTCACGCTCAAAAGGTACAGGAGCACATCTGAGCTACTATTAAAAACTCTCCACATGATTTCAGTGAAGGAAATTGGCATTATCTTACAATAATTCATAAGAATATTGACATAAAAGTACTTCTATTCAGTGCATAGAAGAGGAACCTAGGGAAAGCAGTGCAGCTGCAGACTGCTAATGATAAAGAAAATGAATCTGCATTTCTTTCGGTTTCATTGAAGTCTTAGCTTGTCCCTGAATTTCACCTCAGCTTTGTGCTCCTTATGGCTGAAAGCAATCCCATAGTCTTGTCCTCCACTCTTCCATCTTGTTAATGTGGGCAGCACAGCAGCAAGGACTGACCTACTCTCGCATTCATCTTTGCTTTCCCAAGGAAGGTATAAGAACCAAAACCAACTTAAGCACAAGGAAGTGAGGAAGCAATACTGATCAAACTGATCTGTTTTGGGTTTTTTCTGTGTCTTTCCCCCCCCTTTTTTAAAACTTTTTATGTGATTGATTTAAGAACTATTTTAAAGATCAGTCCATCCATAGGCAAGGTTTGTAGTTCATATTCAGATTAACCATGCCATCAACAGACATAGTATTTACTATGAAGTTACAAGCACACAATAAAGAACAACTATAGGAACTGTAGAGAAAAACATGTACTACAATTACCAGTAAACAGATATTAGATTTTACTTATTGCAGGTTTAGAGAAGAATCTCTTACCTTCTCCATGTATTGTGAGCAATTTGACTCTTGCAATAAATTTGAAGCTTCTTGTTTATAATATTCCCCTGTTTCATTCAGAAAAGGACACTCAAAAATTTCCTGATAAAACTAAAAGGGAGACAGGTATTTTTAAAAGGACAAATGATACATATATAAGATTAACACTCAAAATTCAAAGCATAAATCAGAAATGTGTATCTACCTTTAGGGGGAATTTTTTCTTATACTGTTCAACATGAACAAAGGAGTTAATAACCCCATGGATTACTTTCTGGTTTGGGTCTTCTCCACAGCGATCACTGCAATAGGCAAAGCAAAGATGCGTGAGACTGTAGGTACCTAGTGTAACTCATCTGATCATCAAATTAAACAATACCGGATAAAAACTTTCCAGTAAATTCCTCTGCTTAGACTGGCAAAATTGAAGATTAATCTTAAAATAAAAATGCACTCTTCTTTCTCTCCTATACACTTAAATCGTTGCAACAACGATTTATGCTACAATTTAAACTATTAATATATTACAATATATCACTATTATATATGATTTAAACTGTTCAAAAGCATTTGTAGGTCATGACATTTCCAAGTGTTTGCTAAGGATATAAGTATTCCAAATTACATCCTCTAAGCAAGCACTTTAAAAGTTACAATGAGCTCTGTCTTGTATCTGTAGCCTTTATCAAACAGACCACCTTCACACTCCTGCCCCTGCCCAAAAAAATCCCTTTTTTGTCAAAATCACACCGAGAGGCATGATATTTTCTTCTCTGGATATCAGTTATTCAACGTGTAGATGTCAAGTGGAACAGTAACATATTTGGAGCATGGTCACAGTTTTCAATCATACATTAGAAAAGGAAAACCTTATGTTTTCCAGTCGAGTTCTGTCGCTTCAAATGAGCAAGTTCAAGCGAAGAAAATATTTAGTCGCATTCAGCTCAGTACAGAAGTAATGAAAACAAGTGTTTTGCGTGCTAAAAACTCCTTTGCAAAGATTGGAAATAACAGACCCACACTCAAAGCAGCAGAGGTTTTCTTCAAACATGAACTGTTCTAGCAAAGATCCCCTTTCACATACACTTCACAAAGTAAAACCCACTCCTTAACCCTTAGGGTGTTAAATAGGACCCAGATACAATGTGTAAAAGCGTATTTACACTTAAGCACCAGCAGTTGTAACTTCAAAGGTTTTCCTTATTTAAATACATATGTACACATATATACATCTATATAGAATAAGAACTTTTACTTTACCCAGACTGCACTGAAAAGCCAGAATGAGTTCTCCATTAGAAACTTATGTTGGTACAGGAAGAGTTTTTTACATGAGTGATTTTTAGGAAATTAAAGGGGCAGGGGGGAACCCCAAAACCAGTAAAGCCAGCAAAACCACTTCAAACTCAAACATTACCATATACCCATCTAGGCTGAGGTGGAATGGGGGAGAAATAATTTGGCTAATTTCATTCATTTAGGGTGGAATTAATAAAAACTCCAGAGGATGCCCACGGGCTAGGGAGGTTCACCAGGACAGCCACGCCAGCAGCCATCCTCTTACACACAACAGACCGCATTCCTGTGCTCCCAACACTGTTATTTACATGCACTGCTTTTAAATACTCCTGTGTCCTAAGATAAGGAAACTTAAGTTTATGATGGGTGGAAACAATTGGCTCTCTAACAGATTCTGAGCAGTCCCTGTTTGGGTTATCCAGCTTGGTCACCCATTACAAATAAGATGACCTAATGGGTAACTGCTCTGGCAGGGATGGTCTGATTGGTTTTTCTCCCGGGGTTCTGGTAGCTGAACCCATGGAATGAATCTGGGTTTGGGTACGAGTAATCACACTTTGCACTCTGCTGGGTCTGGTTATATGATGGCAGAGGCAGCAGCGTGTCACAGAGGGGAAGAAGTGTACCACCAGACTACAGCCTGGACCCAGCTTCACCCCGGGGCAGTCCAGGACCATGGTGAGCTGCAGGATGCACGCAGCCTGTGAACACAGTGCCGTGGCATGGAGTGCCAGAAGCTATGTAACTCAAAGTTCAGCACGTGGCAAAGCAGGGCTCTGTCAAGAGACAGTCAGTACTAGTGCCACAAACACAAGAAGCATACTGCAGTAACCGCTGAAGACCCAGCTCTCCTCTGCTCAGTTCACAGGCCCCTTCACAGAGCTCAGCGCACAGAGAGGCAGAAGGAGAGGGGGCAGCCCAGGGGATGCAGAGGGCAAAGTATCCTAGGAAAGAGCTGGAAAGTAGAGGAAGCAGATGCTCCATGGAAAAGCTGCATGGCAGGAGACAGGCTTTTGAAGCAGAGGGCAGGGAGGCAATAGACGAGCACCAGATGGAAGCAGCCTTGCCTGCCTCTTGGATAGCTGGTAGTATGCAACAAAGAGGAAAGATAACCCATCTCTGAGTACAGAGGGAGTGAGGATGAGGTTGCCAATCATATGACAAATTTGGAGCAATGGCCAGGATCATGTAAATAATTTAATTTTTTTTTAATTTTTTTTTTCATCCACACCTCCCCTTTTTCCCTCCCCAACACTTGCAGAAATTATAGCAGAGGTTTCCTCAGGGGCTATTACACATTTAAAGCAAAGTTGTCACCAAATTTATTCACAGAACTGCGTTATGAACTTCATCACCAACCTATCTGCAAAG
The DNA here is from genome assembly GCA_025345505.1 of Todiramphus chloris collaris. NCBI lineage: Eukaryota > Metazoa > Chordata > Aves > Coraciiformes > Alcedinidae > Todiramphus > Todiramphus chloris. The sequence continues at coordinate 3,458,530 of JANVCC010000048.1, read as the reverse complement.
CTTCCCTCGTTCCAAGATAAATAGCATATGTCACAAAATTATCATTCTTCCCCCTCGGGCAGCATCTTCAGGTTTTTATTTACACGCATGGCCTGCTGCTCCCAAAAACACGTATTGCAAATGCCTGCTTCCAACAAAAGTCTCAGAAGCTTCAGAATTCATGGAAGTCTCAAGGATTATTTTCATGAAAGTTGTAGTGCTATTATTTTCTGCCAAACTCAAATGAGAGAAATTGGTGACACCCGAGGTCTACTGAGTGTAGAGCAGCAAGCACTAGGGATGCAGAGCAGCTGCTGCAGTTTGAAGCAGGGGATGTCACAGGACGTCGTGGGAGGGTAGAAGGGAATGATGATGTTTGGTGGGGAATCTGGACAAAAAGATAAAACTCCTAGAAACACAAGTTTTGCTAATTGAGGATGAGTTTCTTTTTTCAAAAGAAATGGAGACAACTACAACAGCCAAGATCAAGGCTGTTGTGCTGGTTTGCATTAACTCCATCTTAGGGCTAAAGCTAACAGTGGAAGGTTAACATGTATCGTGCAGTCCATGACAACAGCCACACAGAACACTTCAACTTTAAGGTACAATAATAAATACTGTGTTCCTTAAAAGAAGATTCCATCACTCCAAAGCAGCGCTCTGCTGTGTCAGACCAACGGCCTATCAAGGCCAATTAACGACAGAATTCACTGGGACCCAGAAGAGCCCATTTCAAACACTTTTTTAGAAGTTATTAATTTCCCATAGCTTTCCTTTCAAACAGATGGTATAAATAATGTATCAGCTTAGACAAGAATAGGCTCAGTTAGTTGGAAAGCGTTAGTTATCTTTAGTAGAGAAGCCTCTCCTGGTTAGTCTGTACTAATCACAGCGTCATTTGAGATAGCACCTGAATAATTTCCAAATTATTTCTGTTTAAGAATTTCATAGATGAATTTTCTCACAATTCGAGATCTTGACGGCTTCCTGTTGTGTTGAAACAAAAATGCTTAAGTTGATATTCAGCTTGCCTTGTAGGAGGAGTGCTTGGGCTAGAGGGAGGGGGAAGAAAGTGTGTTATATTCAGAACTCTATGTTAAGAGAAGTGCAGTCAGACAAGACAGGCTTAAGTGATTTAACAGTTCTCTGCTGTTCAAGTGGGCTAATCCTGCTCCTTTTGCTCAGTTACAGGCATCTGTATCTCTCTTGAATTGCTCTGGCACACAACAAATTCTTTGCTGAACCAACTCAGCTTGCCATTCTGGAGAAGTATTAGCCAAGGTGGCTTTCTGTCACATCAGCAGCTGAGTTGGCTCACTAGGGGACTAGATAAGCACCAAATTCAGCACAAGAAAGGCAGTAGAGAACAGCCTGCTCCCTTTTGGCATCAGCAAACTCTTAAGGCAGTTTAGCTGTGTTATTCAGCTGAAGTCACTACTTGTATTTCTTAATTGTTCATGTGTCAAGAAAAGCCTGTTGTTAATTTTAATGTACCGTGTATTGCAGAAGTTTATAGCTTCTAAGTAGATGTGCTTAAGATTGTAGTCAGCAGCTTTTTAAGAACCTAAACACGTTGATAAAATGAAACCTGAGAGCAGAATTTGAGGCTCTGCTCTCCCCACCTTTTCCCATCCAGCAATTACCATACTTTTATATGCAACCAGTTGACTACAATGTTGGTTATCAACTCTGCACACTGTTGTATACTGTGCAAAATCTTCTGGCTGTAAGTGCAACTGTGCCATCTAATTTATTCACTTTTGGTAAAGTATTTTAAGAAACAACCATGGACATCCTAAAATGTTACACTTAAGAAGGTATCTACTTGAGGGATTTCTAAGTACATACAGGTATTAGTAATTTTATTAAGTTTTTTAGGTTATAAACTTGCCATGCGTATTCATGCACCTCTGACAGATGTAACTTAACCCCTGCACTGCTGAGCTCTGTGCTAAATAACATTTACCAGCCCTTTCCAGCAAAGTCTTTCAGATTGCTTAGGGTCCAATACAAACTGTATTGACCACTGGAACCACAGCGAAGAGCAGCAACAAGCCCACAGTTACATGCAAAGGCCACCCTCCAAACACCCCCAGCAAGCACTGCACGTTGTCATACCAGGAAGAACAGCTCTAAGTTCTCCCTTAGGTTGTTCATTACATGATAGGCACGTCACCAAAGTGGCTAGAACAAACTTAACATGAATTGTTAGAGGTCTATTTTGAGAAACTGAATTATTTGAGATCATGCAGAAGAATCCTTAACAAAGGGGGAGGAAAAAAGTACAGACCCAACCACGAGAGACGATGACTCAAGTTTTATTTTAAACTTTCCAAATGATTTAATAACAAATATCATCTTATTAACAGCCTCAAGATCTAATGCTCCACAGAGCCAGTGAAAGTCTTGATCTAAACACCCTTGTGAGGTCTGCAGTCAGCCTCAAGGAAAATAGATCCCAGTACTTTTAAGAGGCATCAGATGTCTGTTAAAAAAAGGCTTTAACACAGATTTCCACTCCCACCCAGCAGTGAAATATCCAGATTGACTAAAGAGACTCTTCAGTGTCACTGTGCTTAATGTAACAAAGCAGAATTTTCTTCACCATGAATTGTTATCTTTATTTAATAAAAATAAACTGTTACAGTAAACATTCAGATAAAGCAGTATTAGCACTGGTTACAACGGAAACATGGTTCAACATCTGAAAGCACATAAATACTTCCTGGCTTCAGAAATACCACCTGAGAGGGACATCATGTCCATTATGTAGCTCTCAACAATTCAGGGAGAAAAAAATATAATCATAAAATCAGTTTTCTAATGCCTTATAAATACATTTTTTGGCTGACCAGGTTAACATGTCCAAGTCACTTCGATCAGACAAATTACCTCACACTTTCAGTTTACCTACAGTAGCCTGGTCCCCTGAGTCAGGCATGGAATCACTTTAAAACCCCACAGTCATGAGGCAACTCCAGAGCTACCCTGTACAGCATCAAAATTGTGTAGAAACTGATGGAACTCACAACTACACAGGAGGGCTACAGTATACTTCAACATTTCTGGTTATTCCTAAATAAAAAGGTCCTTTGGGAGTTAAATAGCATAAAAATTTTAAATCTAAACCTAAAAAGCCCCAAGTCCTGTAGCCACCAGGGTCTTTGTTGAGAAATATTTAGGATTAAAATTATAAATTCCCCTCAAGGTCCAAAACAGTAGTGATTTCCATTTCACTCAAGAATGGCAAGTGAATTCACTGATCTGAACACCCAACAGATTAGTCTTCCTGGCAGATAAGCAAGAATTGTTTTGGTCCCATGCAAAGCAAAGTAGCTTTTCTGGCTTCAGCAAATCCTTGCCTATGTCCTTATGCTTCCTCATGGCACAGAAGCCATAAGCAGCCACCGCAGGTGGAGAAAAAGGCTAAAGGCTTCCTAAGGCCTTGGAGAATTATCCTGAATACTCCCTGGTCCTACTGCTAAGAAGGTTTGCTCAAACAGAACAGATTACTATCCTCAGGTTACAGTGAGCTGTTTTCAGAGTCTTTTTCTACAGATGCTAACCACAAACAGAGAGCTACAATGAGAAAAGCTGACAGAACATCATCACCAGGTAAGACAGAGGTCAAAGTTCCCAGGCTTTTCCAAGTAAAAAGAAGTGAAATACCCCCCAACATTGTATAAGAGAAAAAAAAAATAATGAAACACTCACTTTTTTATTTCTCGGAGGAGCATCCGAATAAGGATGGCCTGCAGTGGCTCAATCATTAATTTTCTCCACATATCAAGAGCTAGCTGTTAGGACACAACACAAGTTTATGTCAATAAAAAACCAAAACATCCCCGAAACGATATCAAAGATGATGCAATTCCTCATTCAGGATTTTAACAATTCAACTGTTAGATACTCTATTCTTTTTTATTTTTTCCAATTCTTGTTTGCCTCCCCCTCCCTTCCCCACCCCAACTTGTCAAGATATCAATATCTTAGCATTTTTCTTCTAGAACATCTGCATTTGTGTGAAGATCACAGATATGTACGCTAGCAGAGTCAGACCTAGAATTTCTAGCCAGGCAGTGGCTGAATGCTTGCTTCCCAGCCTCCATTCTTCCTACACATCCAATAGGGCTCCTTCGTTCCTTGGTTCCACTCTATCAGGGATTCTCAAATGCATAAAAGGATGCTAAGCAAGTTGGTTACCAAGGCAGGTCTTTAGTGTCTGCATAAACATCTGCATAGGAGTAGGTCAGTAATGTGCCTTTCTTGACTTACGACGTGTTTGAATGTCAGCAGGGATACTCTCAGCTAGACCAGGCAGCTCAGAGCCTTGTCCAACCTCACCCTGAGTATCTCCAGGGATGGGGCCTCAATCACCTCCCTGGGGAGCCCGTTCTACCACCCCCAATGTAGAACCCTTACATCCAACACAGAGCAGTATCTTTCAGCCTGCATTCATAACTTATGGACAGAAAAAAAGAAAACCTTCTGACAAGAAGAAATAAAAGCCTAAAAGTAGTATTCCAAGGGTTTCCAAAAACAACAGTAATGCTTCCACAAAATACTTTCTAGATAGCAGTGTCACTTAATAAACCAGAGGGTTTTTTACAAAGTTATATCACAGAAAAGTCAAAATTTAGGACAAAGATGAACCTGTAGCACTTCTGAATACACTCCCACTTTGAGATACCTACCTCTCCTATTTCCATCAACGGTTCGTTCATATCCACCCCTCCATAGCCATACTGAAGATCAGCTTCAGTCAGTTTGTTCTTCTTAATAAACTGTGTGTTGAGGTACCTAGAGAAATAAAGATATTCCAGTCAGAACAGGCAGATGTTAAGCTTTTTATCTGCAAGTAGATTTGGAAATGTGGAATGCCTTGAACGTCACAATAAATAACTTTTTAACCAACACCACTGCTATCTGCAGGCAATTCTTCAAGTACATATTATTTCTCAGTGCTCCACTGCTCACACATGTCTATGCAAAATAACTGCTAAATTCTGAGCAGCTGACTAACATCAGAGTGCTAGTAGATTATTTCTAACAATAGAAAAACATTCTTAACTATCAGATATTTTCATGTACAATGTATTTTCTTCTACCTGTACTGTTTCTTATTTTGCATTTCTCAGACTGAACCACAAAAATACTGTCAAATTTTACAGGGCCAATTTTTGTCAGTTATGATCCCTTACTCAGGTCATGGTAAGTAGCAAACAGCTGTATGACAAATTTTAAAGATAAGAATTCTCAGAAATTGTTTTAATTGGCAGTTATAAACAAGTGTTATAAATACCTGTTTTTTAAATTTAGCATTTACTATTGCATGCATAGTTTTTATAAGAAACAGGATATGGTTTCTGTGTAAGACCTGGTAAAATGCTCCTTAATTCCCAGGATTCCCTTAGAAGAAACACAAAAACATTTTAAAACTGAGCCATTCTCCTTCTCTTTCCCAGAAAAGCGAGAAAAAATCCTAACTACATTTGTAATGGTTGTTCTGTTAGTGTTTAAATGAGGTAACTGAAGCTTCTGTGCTTTAAAAACCCCAACCCAGCCAGCAGTTTTGAGATGCCCAGTTGCAGAAACTGAAGAGAGCCAGATTACTGAAGCTCTTTAAGAGACTCAGGCTCCAGAGGCTGCACCAGCCTGGTGAGGTCTGAACACTTTGGGCAAGAAGGTAAATGACAAGTGAAGAAGCACAGGACAAACACACTATGGAAACCTGTGAACCTGAAAGAATTTAGGACACCACAGTCCAAAGAGAGAAGACTCCTGACAGTGCAGCAGTGACCAACTGGAATATAGTGGTCTAACACATGTTCAGACTCAAGAGTCTTCCAGAGTACTGTAAACTGCTCTTCTGCCATCAATAGCCACCACAAACTGCAAATGCAGGGCTGTGTAGAAGGCTACAGGCTCTCCACTTCCTAGAAAACTTGTGCAGACATCCAGAGCAGTGGGAACACGAGCCTTTAGCAGGCAAGCTCCTTGATGCTATTTCCCACTCACCGCCACGTGACCAAAGGCAGCAGCTGCCATTCTGCTCTTTCCTGCCAAGGCTGCTGAAAGGAAAGCCCTTGGTTCTCCTCATTCACACCCTCTCTCTGCCATCAGCACGTGTCTCCTCAACAACTCCAGATCAGGCAACTGATCCAGCTCACAACTAATGCAGCCACGAGGAAATGAAGCAACCCAACCTAGGCCAGGTACCCCTACAAAGACCCACCCAATTCCAAGCAAAAGGAGGGTGCAAGAAGGGAGCAGGCAGAATCACTCATGGCAAGAGTGTCACCACGCTCTGCCTCAAAGCCAAAACTGAATTTGCCCATGTTTCCTCTCCCCTACTCCTACTTTTACCGTCAACTTCCAGAACCAAGCCCAAGCAAGTAACTGCAAAGGGTGTGTGAACAGTAGAATCTCAGAGCTTCTCCACTGCAATCATAAACCATTTTTCACCTTGAATAATAATTTCAAATACTTCATCTGTATTTCTTAGACAATCCATAAGGTTCATCTGTATATTACTGTGAAGCCAAGGATTGGGCATGAATTGATAACAGCAGAAACTACCCCCAGACTCCTGCTATGAAATACCTGATCACACAGCTCAGACACAATTACTTGGTAGTGCCTGTGGATTACTGTCTGATGAGGAAAAGGGCAAACAAGGCAAGCATTGAGGTTTGTCTCATTTCATGGTATTACCAAAGTGATAGATCTTTTGATGCCCAAACCTCAAAACACACTCACCATGCTTCCACTCCAGAAAGGAGTTTAAAAGTTTAGCACTGAGAAGAGTGTTACAAGACTCCTTCAAAATAGACCTACCTTGCAGTGGAATACTGAAAGACAGGGTTCCATCTAAACTAGCAATATCAAGACCCTGATAACCCCCAGTGTCCAACATTGGCTTTATCATCAGAACCAACAAAAACAACTGAAGAAGTTTCTTCAGTATCAAGCATCCCTTCTTCCATAAGTTTTACCACCTTGGTTCAGTCAAGCACGCAAGGGATTTTAGTTTTCCTACTGAAACCACATTTGTTTTCCTAGAAAAACATACCTGGGGGTGAAAAAATACAAATAACAAAACAACTCAAACTAGCACCAAAACGCATTGCCAGTCACGTGATTTGCCTTGCATTTTATAGATGTTGCTCAAAAGTAGAGTATCTTTTCAGTATATTTCTAATTTTACCTGTCCGGGTAGAAGGTTTAAGAAGCAGAGATGAGAGACTATTTAAATTTTAATTTAAAAGTAATATTCCTATTACTAACTGTAAATATTAATCAGTTTTCATTGCTGAATGAATTATACAAATTAGATCCTGGGATACAAACTCCAACTGTTTTAGTTGGTATACAGTATTTTCTTAGTCTCTGCAGAAGTATTTTTACCCAAAGCATTCTCTCTCTCAAAAACCAAACCAAAAACCAAACCAAAACCAAACAAACCCCACAAAACAGTGACATGACACAAGTGTTTCCAATGCACAAAAATCATGATGACCCCATGAATTAAGTGCTGAGTTATTTACTGCTTTCATGTAAGAGGGCCCTTTAGTTCCCATTACAATTTACCTTTTTTTATTGAAGAGAAGAATCTTACCAAAGACATACTGTATTTTAAGATTCTCTAAAAGGTGTATGACAAAATTCTGAATTTAAACACAAAGAAAAACAAAAATATAACATTGAGGTAAAATGAGTTCCAACAAAACACCTAACAAGTACCTCTTCTGGGCCAAAACACCACATGGAAAGCAGGAAGAAGAGTTAGAATGGGCAGAGCTGGCATGAAATAAGTAGCTTAAGAACTTGGCTTCAAGGGTATATGAATACCACTCTGCTGAGCTTATATATAGCTACAGGTTGGTTCATGTGCAAATAACTGTCTGGAAAAAAAATGCCCTAGCTGGTTTAAAAATAAAACAAAAAATCAGGTTTGCATTGCTGGAGAAGGGTTTTAAGTTGGCTTATGACCAAAAGCACTCCATCACTCAGTAAAGACTGTTAAATAAAGCAGCATCAGTGAGATGCAGACACATTAAATAGGATTTCCACCCTTACAGAACCCCACCTAGGACTGTGAGCTGCTTCGCTGGAGGGTTGATTAGCACCAACAGACTTGGCACTGCAAGATCAGAAACGACAGAGGTAGAACACATTAGCAATGAAAGGACAGTAGCCATCATCTTAGATCATTACTTCAGTGGTAAGGAGCAGTGCACAGGAAAATCTGATGGAGCATTATCCCTTGTTTTCTCTCATTCTGCTACCAGGAGTAGTATATTCTCTCCAAAACTGACCTAGGGCATACTCAGTTACTGATCTCTTTAAGCAGCATTCTTAGACTTCAGTGGCAGATCACTGCAAGAATTTCCAAAGTTTTAACAACTCATTTGCAAAGTTTACCTGTATAAACAGTCCATATAGTCTGCCCCTTTGCTGTACTCTTCCCAGTACATGTGATACATAACCAGTACTTGTTCTTCAGCTTCCAGTACTCTCTGTGAGGGAAGACACCACTCAAATCACATACATAGAGACAGTTCTAACAGGATTACAACTTTGCAAGAACAATCCCATATTCTCAAAATCAAGACCAGGTGTAAACTTTAATCTGTCTAAAAATAACAATGTTGCAATGAGCAGGAAGTGAACAAATCTTGGTATTAGGAAGTTTTGGTCAGACAGCTACAAGTTGCTTTAGTTTGCATTTAAAAAGAACAATCTGTACAATGCATTGTTTTCTATTAGTCATTACAGAATAATGGAATAAGCATAGTTCATACTCTCACGTGATACTGGTGGGACAACTGGGAACAGTTCCCTCACTGGCACGGATCAGTTTTAAACTCATGCAGCTACATGCACCCTGGAGGAGTTGTTAGCTATGACCACTTAAAATCAGTAATGCCTCACTGGTTAGACAAGGCTTTAGACTTAACCAAGAGTCCTGGAATAAAACAAGTTTAACAAAGCCCAGATATGCACGAACTTAAAACACAGCTGAAGTTCTGTCAATCTAGGCCCAAATCTTTTGGAATTTAAGCGAATTGTCATCTACAAAGTTGCTGAGGTACTGAACTTCTCAAAATATATTCAGTACTTAAAAGGAGGAAGATCAACAATTAAAAATAATTAGTATGATTTATGAAGGAGGATGAGATTCCAGGGATTCAACTATTACAGTATGAAATTTTAAACTTAATCAGCAAAGAATACACAAAAATAAGGTAAAAGATGAAAGCTAGTAGACAACATGGATCAAGAGTGCTTTCCTCTGGGGTATGAATTTTGCAGAGGCTTTCCAACAGTTTCAGAGACAAATGGTGGATAGATAATGGATATACGCTTTCCAGTACTTCCCACAGCTTCTACTGTGATCATCTTAAGTGAGCTCATTCAGTGCACCAAGTAAACGAGGAAGAACTTTTTTGCCCAGTTTGCCAGTTTAGTGAACTGATTTAGTCTATCAAAGTGTCAGAGGTCCTCTCTGCAACCAGTGGAACCATCCACTAAGATATCCAGCCTGTCTTGTCAAGTACCCAGGTACCTAACTTCACAGAACAGCATCAAGCCACGTAGCAGCACCAGCCAGAACTTGTATTCTTCATTCCTTACAGAGACACCAAAGACAGGTGGACATCTTATTTACATCTACTTCTCCTTTTATGGAAATACAAGGAGACACTGTCCATCCATCCTATATATTCAACATGATCAATTATGCTTCTGGTGAATTTGCTGTCTTAGCTGAAGAGACAAAAGTCAGTTCACACTGTATAGGTATACAGGTATTATTATTTATAATAATAAATAGTCATTCATTACTTCCTCCCCTCCCAATGATTTTTGTTCTTTTGTTTCCTACAGATTTCAGAAGTTTTCTTCTGTAGAGTACATACAATCAGTTTCCAAGGCTCTGGAGCAGATACTTGTACATTGTAACAGAAGGCAAATGACCAATTACAGCACACTTAGAAAACGAAGAAACTTCTGTAACTTGATTGTAAGTATTCAACAGAAAAGAATTTACTTTTCGAGCCAATTACTATTTTATATAAACCATATTTGTCAGCTTAATAAGAAAGTTCTTTGTTTTGTACCATATATAGACAGATGTATCTGTCTACACCGTGTTGTGTGATCTATGTTGCATATATCAGATACATATTATGCCTCTGGAACTCTGTCATCTGTGATTTAGTCTCATTAAATACACATACACACAAAACCTCTCTCTGAAGGCAAAAAGGGGACAAACACCACCTCTGTGTACATCAGTAAGTGTATAGGTTACCTTGTGCAAATGGCGTACATGATTTTCCAAAAAAATTTTCGTCTCAGTATAAAGTCTCTCTCCAAGAGGCTCAGGATAGGCCACACACAAAGCATAGATGTCTCTGGGCTCAGAGTCAAGGTTTGTATCTGCTTGAAGCATGAAAAATAATCAAATACGCTTCAGATTTATAGAACCATTATTTTTCTCCCGCTCATGCATTTCTGATTTTCTTTCACAGCCAAGCACAAGGAACAAAAGGGATCACTTTATGAAATTAGTCTTGCGTCCTGATTTGTGAAGAACCTAAGGTAGCAGCATCAATAATGAATTTTTAGTAGTGGAAGGTGAAAGAATCTTAGAGGTGTGATCCCAGAACTTCTGATAGCCCCAAGTTGACAAGGCTTCTACCACTTATTTGCCATCTGCAGATAATATATGATTATCTCCAAGTGAAAAATCAGCTTTCATCCAATATTCTTCCTCTATTTCCGCAGCTGGTGTGAATCTGAGACTCTCCTCAGATAATGGAAAGAAGCACTAATTAGGTTAAGAATGTGATTAGCTAAGTATGGAACACAGCAAACGAAGTAAAGCTGACTTCAAGTTTACCCACGAAGTCCAGATGCTTTATAAAGCCAGACATGCTAGAAATGATTCAATGGAGATTACTTTTTAAGGTAAGCTCTTTAAATTAAGACAAAAGATCTGCTTTCCTGCAGTCTACCTTAAAAAAACCCTGTGTAAAAGCAGGCAGAAGACATAAAAACAGTTGACAAGTCACCTGCTTAGTCTACAGCACGTTGTCAGGGTTTCATCACAGGTTTTCCCAACAGCATGTTTCTTTTTTTATAAGGAAGTACTACTCAAAGCAGAGGAAATGCTGATGCAAGACAACAAAGTGGAAAAAAAAGCCTTTACTTGGCAAGATAAAGTGATCAGAGCCTCACCTTGAGCACAGTTACTTCACCCACACCGATGATTTTTATCAGAATTCTCTTTGGAATGGCAAGAAGCATTAAATGGAAACCCCAACAAACAAAACAGGCAATACTCACTGGTTTTTAACAGCAACTTTCCAAGCTATGACCAGTGAAATATCAAACCAACTATTAAATTGGAGAATGAAAGGTTTTTAAAAACAGATCCTGAAGAACAACAGGGTTTGGTTGTTTATGGTGTGTGTTTCTTGTTGTGGTTTTGTTTTGTTTGTTTGTGCTTGGGTTTTTGGGGGGGAGTTGGGTTTTGCTTGTTTGTTTTCATCTTACACACCCACAAACAAGTTTTGTCACAGGACAGTCCGTAGTCGAACACATCCTCAGTATCATTCAGATCACAAGCCTCTTAACTATGAAGATATTTCTCAAAGTAAACTCCAGAACCTTTGTAAGCTACTCACAAGCAAAAGGGACATGATTTTTTGTTCTCTTCAGATCCACAACTACACTATCTGAATCACCAGAACTCTTACAGATCTCTGCTACAAGAACAACTTATTCAGAAGCTAGAGGAAGCAGGCAATCCTCACCACAACAGCACAAGAGAAGAACAGTGGCAGTTTATCTGATAAAAGCAACCAAGACCCCTGAATTTATCTAGCTTCTGTGCCCTAGGCTTGTTAGCAGTCCAGATGACTTGACTGTTGTAAACATGTTTCTTAGTTGTAATAAACGTATTTAAGAAGGAAAATAGTGTCTGTACTTCATGAAAATGCACATCTTCCAAACGTGCCTTTCCGTATTCTAGAGAACAGTCAAATCTTCCTGCAAGTGAAGAAAGATGAATCTAGTATTCCTCCTTGACACGAGAGTGTTTCATTTCAGTAGGGAGGAAAATGAACAGCCTAACCACAGAAGCAATTCAACAGGCACCTCACACATTGTCCTGTATCAACTAAACGATAAAATTCAACACCAAATTCTACTTGCTGGAGACTTAAGTTTCTCTGGATTTCTATTAAACGAGCTACCATGAGTCTCAAAAACACATTACAGAGTAGCCCTGATACAGAAAGCTCACATTCTTGCTCAGTTTGTACCAGTTTATTCATTTAACTGTGTCTCTAGGCCTAGAATCCAAATTTAAGTGTAGTGTTGAAAACGGTGTGAATCTCTTCACGAAAAAGCCCAGACCTTTGAGTGAAGATGAATCATTCATCATCACTGCTATTTTATGCCGTGAACTAAAAGCACTTTTGTGTGTGTGTTCTGCTCCCTTAGAAGATCAGGAAGAAGCCTTTACTGTTCAATTATTTATCTTTAATGGTGAAAGCCATTTGTCATTCCAGTTCAGCATACAGTTTTTCAGGATGAGAAAGGTTAAAGGAAGCTGAAGCCAAACTGCTGCTTAGGGGCTTTCATAATGTGTGGAGAACATCAAAAGCCTTGTGCAATGTAAATGCTCCAGTAGTTTCTATTTGAGGGGCAGTACCCTCACTGGGAGATTGAAGCAATCCCAAACTCAGGAAAAAAAAAATCCTCATCAAAAAGAAAATATTCTATCCAATGCCATAGAAGCTCACAAATATTATCCCTCAGGGTAAGAAAAAGCATCTATTTAATACTGTACATAGACAGAAGGGTTTGAATAGATCTTCTCTACAAGACCAAAGTAAAGCTCTTTGAAATTTTCTGTGATTGTAGGTCTTCCTCTAACAGAATCAAAATTCACAGAGCATAGCAGGACTTACAGTCAGAAAGTATCATGACCATATGAACTTTATTTACTCTTTCGGGTGGTTCTTACCTTAAAGATCTATGTTTCTAAGTTTCTAGTTCATCATAAGATCCTTGTAAAAGGAGGGATTAGAAAAGGGAGAACAAACATGCAGAAAAATGGGAAAAAAGCAAGTGGCCATGTTGTATACTTTAAAAATTACTCTGTTTGCAGCACAGCTACTTTTCCCTCTGGGTACTATCCATCCTATTCATTTGGCTGCAGGAAAAACAAAGACAACAAGAAGATGATCCTGAAGTTCTACCCCTTCAAAGAAGTTCTACTGCTAAAACGTAACTGAAGTACAGATGAACTACCACTCTCCACTCAAGCTTGATCAGCCTCTTCTCTTAAAGAGCACTCCCTGGACTACTGAAGGGAAGTCTTGAAAGTTATACAAGGCATTCATAATAACCAAATTATTGTAAATAATAGCGTTGGGGTTTTTTTGTCATTTACCAGGCAATGAAACAACTCCAGGAACATTTCTTTCTCCAGAGAACCTGAAAGGAAATCTGAAGGTCAAAGATGGCTTAAGATGACTCACAGTTTAAATAAAGTGACATATGGTCTTTCAAGTGATCTTTTCCAGAAGATTTTAACTCTTACACAGTAGTGGTTCCCAGCTCATTGCCCCTCTAGCATTTCAAGTTTGAGATAAAAGCTGTATTTAAAGATAAGCTATGTTTAACAATAAAATTACCATTAGAGTTACAAAGAATACACTACATTCAAGACAAACAAGTTCTGGAGAAATAGTGAGGCAAAAATAGTTCTAGAAGTGGAATATGCACAGTACAGCCTCTCACCCCTACAATACTATTAGTCTGCGTACACTGTTTGATCTCAACTGTCTCAAGAAGCCCAAGAGAAAGAAAACAGTTCTTGGAACACACTGCTGCAGACAGAAATTGTCATTCTTTGCTGTATCTTATCCTTTGCTTCCACAGCCCTGTTTCAACTAGAGAGAGATTAGTAAGATCAAGTGGCACTATAGTCAGTGAAACACCTGTATGAATTTCATCAACACACAGTTCAAATCACTTGCACCTTTCTATTGTGCTTATTAAGCAGCAAGAAAACCAGAGTTAATACATTTCCTTTCAAATCCCCACAGATGTTTAGAAACAGATTACTCCAACTTTACAGAGAACAAAATGCTAACAAAGGACAAGACAATGTATTTTTTTTAAATGCTGCATCTTCCTAAAATATATCATTAATATTTTATTTTCTTTATATATTTAAAACTTGGGAAAAGCTTTCCCATCAGCTCTGTGGAATTACCCATTTCACCACGTTGATGCATAGTCAGTGAGCAGTTTGTGTTAAAACCTAGACTTTGGTTAAAGGCAGCAGAAGTACTAAACAATCAACATTTAGGATGGAAATTACAAGTCACACAAGCTCCTCAGGCCATTTGGCCATACAGAATAAGCCAAGAGGCTCTTGCCTGTGCCAAATTAGGCACTAATAGTGCCACTTTCCAAGGAACATAATTAAGAGGTGATAGTAATGAAGGTCTCAAGAATGAAGTGCCAAATGATTCTTCCAAGACTGCTTCCTTAGTCTGCCATTCATAAGCATTCCTTTGCTGATGTTCAATCAACTGGAGTAAATCCCAAAAGAGGATCAACAACAGGCTTGTGTAGAAGGCCTCCCCATAAGAAGTTCTAAGTGTGACAGGAGGAATCAGTGCAACACCTCATTCAATTATTACTTTAGGTTTCAATCTATTTTAGCTGCCCTAGTTTAAATGTTTAGAGCTCTAAGCTAAGGAAATTAACCACTTGTTGAAGACTGAAACACACAGTTGTCAAAAACTGCTTAGAAAGAATGAGAACACCACAATTTGTCAGCACACAAGTACACAGCTAATTCGAGAAGTCTGTAAACTTTGGAGCCAGTTGAACTTGACTCCAAGACAATGTAAAGAATCACACCCTCAGACATTAATTACAAAGTTCTAAAATTAAAGAGCTCCTCAGAGATTAATGCATCACAGCACAAGGCTCCACAAGGGCAACGAACAGCTCCATTTTTCTGTTACGTGTTTACACACATGCACATACTCTGAATATAGGCACCTGGCAAACCAATTCTGAGAAAAGGTAACATGTTCAGAAAGAGAAGAAACTTCAGTGTCTAGCTCCTGCACAGAGAATAAGATTATGTTGTAAAAATACAAGAATATTCTCAGGAGCTTCTTTTTTTTTTACCCAGAAGAATTAACAAATCAATAAATAGTCTAAATCATTCTTCCCCCCCTGTAATTAAAACAAACTCAGTCAAATTGCTGGGAAATAGCTGCAAAGCCTCCTAAAATTCTCTACTTATTCATCACACCACAGTGGCTAATGAATGCATAGACACAGGGCAGGGTGTAACTGGTTAGAATAGTTACACTTCTTTTAAAAGAAGTTCACTGAAACTTAAGTCATGTAAAAAGTCCTCTTTATGTGTAAAATGCAAACCTTTCACTCCAACAATATACGTACAGCTGTGACTTGAACAGCAAGAACAAAGGATCACAGATAGAAAGAGTAATTGCTTTAAACACAGCTCAACTCTCAGGCATAGAGGCCATAACAGTAGAGAGAAAGGAAAAAGGCTTTTTTATAAGCCCCTGCTACAGAAATGTCCAATATGGTAGTCAGCAGTACACTGAGAAGTGCAAAGAAGAGGGGGACATCTTTAAACAGCAGCTCACCACCTCCCGTGCCCCTATATTTGAAGATGCCAATCTTTGTCCTAGGTGTTTCCCCTGCTACATGCACACACTGCAGCCTACAAGAAAAACTCCTTATCAGAAGAGAGGAAATTCAGGGCATACATGTTTTATGAATAGCTATAGCATAAGCTAAGTATCAGAGCTACTAAAAGTGAGTAAAACTCAGGCAAATTTACTTTTTATCGCTGTAGTGATTTTCACAAAGAACATTTCCCCCCAATATGCAGAATTTCCCATCCTTTTCAAGATTCACTGACCCATGGGCTTAACTCTGCTCAAGAGCACTGAAATTGTTACAGAGAGCAGGCCTACGCCGTGCTAAACACAGCATGCAAACACACAAAGTCAGATTTTCACTCAAAGGATACGAGAAGCGATCGTTCCACGTTGCTCTTTCCACGTAATCCAACATAACAACAGCTTTAATTGTCGTTAGAAGTTTGTTCCATGTTTCATCAAAGTCAACTACTCGTGGTTTCAAGGACATCGTGGGGGTTTAGTGTTAATCTGTAGAAGAATTGAACATGTCAGACGATATTGCACAATCATTTAAAAAGAAATACATTGCCTTTGAATTTTTCAATCTAAACTTTGTACGCTGTTGCACCACCACGATGCAGCAACGTGAACACCCCTGCTGCCCCACTCCCCACAACCAAACTAACAAGCCCTTCTTTTTAACATTAGGGAATGGTACACTAGTGTGGCATGACCAGCCTATAACCTAACACCAATTAATCTAAGAACACTGTGCCTCATCAAGTTCACCACCTTACCAAGCTGCCCATTTAACAGTGCCTGATAAAGGATAAAAAAACCCAACTTTCATATAAATTTTTGTTTGGTCACATTTATGCAAAGACTGTTTCAGCTGTACCCCAGAGAATGTTGGGCAGGAACACACTGAACATATTACCAGAGGATCTGAAATTACTACTGTCAGTTTGGAGCCTATGTTCACCTCAAGCTTTCATGAGACATTTCTGGTGTTATATTTAAAAAGCCACAAAACCCAAAAGCTTTGATCAGGATGACAAAAAGCAAACACATCTGAACACAGAGCACTATGCAGCGCTTGGACAATTCATTGCACTGTGCAGCAGGACAAATAGTGATTTTTTTTCAAATAAAACATGGCTTGAAACTTCATATCAAAAACACCGGAAGAGATTTTTTCCAAAGAAAAACATTAAATTACCCAAATAAAGCATGGAAAAAAAAAGATAATTCAAAAAAAGAGGTCCAGAGAGACAGGACTGTGAAGGTCTCTTCTTTGTTTCTATTTGACTCTGTCCTGTGCACCTAATCTAGAAAGGACCTGACGTGTGACATTCCACGCACAATGCAAGTCTAGTTCCTACTCAGAACCACAAGGCTGTTAAGACTAAAACAAGTAGCGGAAAGGACAGTTCCACTTCTGTTTGGGATAGATGGACAAGTGTCTCTGAATTTGTCTTCCCAGATTTTCAAGGACAGAAGGGAAAAAATAAATCTAGTGACAAACACTTTTTAGCACAAGGGGTGCACCTCTCTACGAGGGAAAGAATCAAATGTCACGCTACAAAACTATTGCGTAACCAGCTTACTACCCTACTATTGGCTCTTAATTTTTCTCTGGCAGATTAGTTCTCTCCAACTCCAGGATAAATAGCTGCTTAGTTTTAAGGAAAACAAACAAAACAAAGCAAAACAAAACAAACAAAACAACAACAGCAAAAACGCAACAAAACAAAAAACCCACAACCAAAACAGATGCAACTTTTCCACATCCTAAGTAACCAAGTTCCTTCATTGCTGGGAATTCAGGAACCACAGGGGTTTTTTTGACCCCTCTACCTGTAACACAACAGTTTCTGTTTCAAATATAGTGTGTTACCCAGCCCACGTTTGCTTTGATTTGATAAACTGAGTAGCAACTAAGTGACACCAAGGAAGTGGTATTATCCCAGGTTTTTTTGAAGGGGAAACTTAAGACCTAACGCTCAGTAAGTGGCACATAAATATTTCTGCTGAACAGAAAATATTTAAGTTGTTTTATTTTCAACATGGTTATTACCACTTTTGGAAGTGACAAATTCAATCCATGTATGTCAGCAGCAGCTTACTGCACAGAAAGTCAGTAAGAACTGACAAAACAAACAACCAGCCATCAAAGAAAGCAAGCTGGAAACCACTAACTGATGGACATTTCCAGGAAATGTGAACCCTGGTAGAAGTAGACTGCAGTAGAACTCACTTCCAGGAGAGAAACAAAACAAAGACAAGAACTAAAACAAAACAAACAAAAAACCCCAACAACAAAAAAACCCAAACAAACATTAAAAAAAAAAGAGGAAAAAAATAAAGACAAAACCAAACAAACACAAAACCCAAACAAACCCAATCACAGAATCACAAGTAGTCTTCTAAAAGCTCTAATATTCTTCTGGAAAACACAAGACTATTCTGAGCTGGCCCCCAAGAAAAAATAATTAGGATCCACAAAAAGTTTAAGACTTCTAAGAAATTCATGTGGTAATGAACTTCTATTGTTTTGAGTATTACTGGTTGCTCTCTCTGGTACCTCCAAGGCAAAAGAACCATTCCTTCCCAGATAAGTAAAACTGAGGGGAGGAAGGAAGAAGCAAAAGTCCTTCCCACAATACACCACATAGAATCAGTGACACCATGTTCAGAGTCAAATAATAACACAAAGCACGATGCATCCACATACTCCTTAAGCTAAAGTGTTTAAGACAGAGGTGATGTATTTAACATACTTTTACAGCTTTCACGACAATGTGAATTCTAACTTGTTTTACTGATGTGTTAGCAAATGCAGTGTAACTTTTCCTGTGAGATGCTTGGGGTTTGCTGCGCTTCAGTGTCTGCAGTAGGCAAGCTCACCTGCCTAGAGTATTAAACGTCTTGTACTAGTGCTAGTAACCCCCATGGTAAAAATGATAGCAGGGCAGAATATCTGCCCTAGGGTTTATACAATTCAGAAGGTGGGAAACCGTAGCTGTTTGCCAAGCCCTAAAGGTAAGCAGATATTGCTGGAACATATTTAGCCACAAGGATAAAGGAAGCATATCACTTCCATCGCCTCGTTCTGTAAAACACGCTGCTGTCACGCTGGGTGTATTTGTTCACGCAAATAAATGTTGGGGCTTGGCCTGCGTCAAAGCATTCCCCAGATTTCCAACCTATTTAAGCAACTCGAGGAATAATATTACAAGATAACGTCGGGGGACCAGCCAAGGGCAGAACTACCTGCGCCAAACACGTAAACAGCGTTTGCCTGAGACCACCCCCCGTGCCCCGGTACCCCGCGGCAGGCGGCAGCACAAGGACCCCTGTGCCCGCAGCCTCTCTGGCCGGCGGCGGGCCGGGGACGTGCGCTCCCCACCAAAACAAAAGCGAAACCGTCCCGAGAACGAGGCGGCGAGAGGCGACCATCCCCGCCGGAGAAGCCGCACCACACCCGCCCCGCCGGGTAAGGGCAGGACCGGGGGCAGGGCCCGGCCCGCTTCCCCCACCTCCGGCGGAGCCCCCTCGGGGGAAGGGCGCTGCCGCGCAACCCCCACCGAGGGACGGGTGCGCGAGGCGGGCCCGGCGGAGCGGCTGAGCCCAGCGGGGACGGCCCCACGGGGAGAGGGGGCCGGGAGGAGCTCCCGTCTGGGCGGGGACCCAGGGGCCTCGGTGTCCCCACACGCCCCCAACTCGGGCCCGGCCCGGCCGCCCATAGCGCGCGGGGACGGGAACCGCCGCCTCCCCCTCCAGCGCGGGGCTCTCTCCCCTCAGCCTGACGGCGCTCCCAGCCGGGCCGGGCCGGGCCGGGCGAGGGAAGGGTTACCTGGCGGCAAAGGGCCCGAGTCAGCGACGCCCACCCGCCGGCCTCCCTCGCTCCCTGCCCTGCGGCCGCGGTCCCTGCCCCGCTCCGTCCTCACAGCGCTGCCATTACCCAAGCCGCTCGCCCCTCGCGCCCCGCCCCTCCGCCGGCGCTGCCACTGACGGGGACGCGCCGAAGGCCCCGCGCCTTCCACGCTACCGCCGCGCCGCTTCCTCACCCACCCAGCCGCGCCGACGAGAAGACCGCCGCTTACCCCCCCGGGCTCTCCCGGACGGCGGCAGGGTGGGTGGGGGCCGATGGGTCCCGGCGCACCGTCACTTTACGACTCTCTCCACCCCCCCCCTCCCCGGCCTGAGGAGAAGGGCTTGGTACGTCCCTCCCTACGGCAAGCGCGGGCGGCCTCAATTCACCGGCGCGGGGCCGCACGGCGCATGCCCCCTCGGGCCGCGGCGCGCACGCGCGCTGCTCCCCCGTCGGCGGCGGTTCCCCTCTGCGTGCGTGCGTGCGTGCGTGCGCGCTCACACTGCCCTGTGTGCGCGCGGCCGGAAGTGGAGTCGCGGCGGGCGGGAGGAGGCCGAGGAGGCCGCTCACTCACAGCCCCTGCGCGGCTCGGGGGGTGCCGGCCAGGCCCTGCCCTGTGCAGGGGCTCTCCCGCGGGTGCTGGGTGTCTCGGTCCCCAGCGCTTCCTTGGAGGAAATGCCCCTTTTCTCAGAGAGGGGAGGTGTCCCTGTCTCGGGGCGGAGGGAGCCGGGGGCTGCTCGCCTGCCCGCCCCTGGTTCTCGGCAGGGCCTTGGGAACACGAACCGCTTCCACCGCTCGCTCAGCTGCGGAAGGCCCCGTGTGGCCGCGGTGCTGGGGCAGAGCCGGGGCCGGGGCTGGTGCTGGGGCAGGGCCAGGGCAGAGCCGGTGCTGGGCAGGGGTAGGGCTGGTACCAGTGCCAGTGCTGGTAGAGGGGTAGGGCCAGTGCTGCGTGCCCACCGCTGGCTTCGCCATCTCCTTGGCGTAAGACAGCAACAAAATAAAAAAGCTTTAAAATGAGTACAATAACTGTGGAGACAGTGTCGTTAAGCTGCATGTGGGATCATAGAATTATGAATCATAAACTTGTCAGGGTTGGAAGGGACCTTAAAGATAATCTCGTTCCAATCCCCTGCCAACGGCAGGGACACCTCCCACTCAAGCAGGTTGCTCACAGCCCCAGCCAGCCCGAATGGCTGATAGCTGATGTTGCAGACACCTTTAGGGCTTCCACTGAGTCAGGACTAAACTGCAGTCTGCTGCCAAGAGCGTTTGCAACTCACTCTACTCACTTTTTATGGTAACTAAAGTCTGCTTCCTCACATTTCACAGGCAGGTTTATGCCTGTTTCCTGAGCCTTGTCCCAGCATATGTATTAAAGCCATCTCCAGGTTTCAGGAACAAAAGAACGCTTCCCAAGTACCTCAGAAAACATGTAAAAAGTTCGGTGCAAGGTGTAACTTTAATCAGCTCACCGTGGCTCGGCAAACTGTTCGCCAGAGGGATACCTTTTGTAACTCCTAAGAGAAGGAGAAAGACATCCCGTTCTTGAAGCCTGTTTCTCCTCCCCCTCTCCAAGTGAACCTGGGTTAGTTTTAACACGCAACACTACAGAAACTCACACTTGAATTTTCCTGTGGCAATTTCTTGCATCTTCCATCTGGAAATCTGGTTTTTTTGATCTTGTGATGTTTCTGATCCCATCCATGCTTACACATTCAAACAGCTTAAAGTATTTTTAATGACTGTATCCTTTCTGTGGGTAAAGACTGCTCTTAAGACATCCTTTAGCAGACAATTACTGGATTGCAAAGAAATATGTAGTATCTCCTTAGGCTATTACATAATCTCCTTAGTATTTTTCCTTTAGGTACACGCGTGCTGTTGTATCTTACAAAGTACTGTGAAGTACGTGGGGTTTATTTCCTTTGTAAAAGGTATCCACATTCAGAAAATCTTAAAACCAGCTCACTATAAATTCAGCTATTTCCATTAGTTTTTCTTTTCTCTTAGGAAGTTCAGGTGTGTGAAGGATAGGGGAACAATATGATTATTAACATGGAAAAAAAAATGCCAGCTTCAGTGTAGTAATTACTACTCCAATTGCTACATCAGTCAAAATATAAACCATTTATAATTCTAATTTCTTTCTCCTGATATTTGTTTCCTGCCAGAGGGAAATCTGTGTTTGATTTCAGGCGACATGTTTGTTTGTTTACTCACGGAAATGCCACAGAGCTGCTGTTATTGCATGAGCGTTTTCATGCCTGTATCCACTACATGCTATTTGAGTACTCCTTTTTTCTTTTTTCCTTTCCAACTGAAAACAGCAACGCTGGCAATGCACAGCTGGCGCTGTGAGGTTCTCTTCTGACAAGTGACTCAAAATTCTTTTACAGTCTTGCTTGTAACTTCCAGAACAATCTTCTTCAGTCCTGGATGATCTATTTCTACCTGTACATCTCACAGATCTCTAGCCAGAGATCTATTTCTACATGTGCCTGTATAAAACCACTACTTCTTTTTCCTTTGGTTGTAGAAAAATATTGCTTAGGCTGCTTTTTTTCTATTGACAGTCAATTCCAGTTCCTCAGTTCTGCAGCAGATGGGAGCTGTGTTCAGGAGCTGGGTTCTGGTGCTGGATTCAGGAACACACAGATCAGGATTGAAGGCAGAATGGACAGAGTCCTCCTCGGATGCCAACCAGTGAAGAATCCAGAAGAGCTGAGCCGACCTTGGCCCTCCCGGTCCCTCAGCTCTGGGGGGAATGTGGCGTCTCTGGGCCGGGATCCGTCGCCGGGCAGTTTGGGGTCCCCTGCCCCGTCCCCTCCTCCTTTCCCTCTCTGCCCCCCCAGCGTGGGGCACAAGCCCCAGCAGTGGCCTCGGGCTGCACCCCCCCGGGCACTGACTCTGCCCAGGGGGGGTTCTGGCTGCCAGCAGCAGCCCCTGCCTGTGCCAACAGCCGCTGCCTGCAGCCAGGGCAGGGGGAGAAGAGCTCACCTGGGAAGGGGAACCCCTGCCCACAAGCAGTCCTGTTCTCACTCAAACCAGGACAATGCCCCAGAATGCTTTCTGGAAATCTCCTTTCCATCCACCCATTGCAGAGATTATTCAGTACACTTACCTTGAAGACATGAGCAATATTAGGATGACATCATTATGTTTTGTGTAAGATACCGTAAGAGATTCTAAGCTAGGCTAATTCTGCATCTACAAAGTACACTTCTAGAGCTGAGCTAGTCATTTAGAAGCAGGAAATGCTTTTACCTCCTTTTAGATTTCTATGTTAGGATGGGTTAAATAGCATCCAAGGGTCCGTAAAGGGAACCTAGTGAGGCTAGTTCAGATAAACTGCACCTTAAGCATCTTGATTTAAAACATGTGTATTATCAACCTTAAGTATATCTACAGATTGCTGCTCCGAATACACTTCCTAATAGTGGCCAGGCTTTAGGAGTCTCTGGCACCTGCTGCTGATTATAGCTGCTCCAGCTTTGTCACTGTCAAAGTGGAGGAGAATCTTATGTTTCATCTTTGAAAATTTATATTTCAAGTTCAAAAAATATTAGGGGCAGCTGTTCTGGCAGTGCTTAAGTGACATGGAAAAATTAGCCAGTGCTGATTTTTAATTAACCTGTGTCCCTGCAGCATTTCATTGGAACATGAAAAGCACGTCAATGTAAAAAGTGCTACGTAAAAGCTATGCCTGTTAAGGAGGATTCCCTGGAAATGTCTCCGCATCAATATTTATGCTTTATTAAAGCTTAAAAAAGGATCCATTTAGCGTATACAGTGTAACAAGAGACACATAGTTTTCTGAAAACAGAAATTTATTTCAGAAAGCTCTTTATGGTTCCAACTACTCAAAACTCCTATCAAAATAACTGCTTTTTGTGTTTTCAAATCAAGCTCGTGCCCATTCCACTTCCAATGCTTAACAACATTTTCACTAAGCCGTAATCATTTTCTCTGCCTTTAAATTAGTTTTACTAATTCCTTCTAGACATTTTAAACGCCATTTCAACTTCCTCAATTTTCAGCCTAAAAACCTTTTGTCTTTGATTTCGCTGCTGTAAATCTCTTCTGTTGGTTGGGGGGAGGAGGGTTGTAGCTTTCAACTTCTTGATTGCCTGTTACTCTCTGCAAGTGTTAGATCGTATCTGTGACACTTTCTCCTTTTAGTAGGACTGAAGGCTCTTCTAGCAGTAGCAGCAGCAAGAAGTTTGTCAAGTTAAACCCTGAGCAGTTCAGCTGTACGCCAGCACAATGAGATCGTGTTGGTTAATCCTGTTGTGCAAATATACAAGATCATATCAGATATCAAAGGTTAGATGGCAGTCGGTGAAAAGCATCCTTGTCTGCACACTACACAAACTTTACTCGGCACATATTGTCTAAATTTCTGTTAGGTGAGGAAGCATCGGCCTGAGTTAACCATTGCAAGCTGGAAACATAGATATAGGAAGGAAGGTATTTTCAAATCTAACAATTTTGGCTGTTCAGCATGGGAGATGTGTGCTGCTTTTCTGAGATGATGAATACTCACAGTTTCCACGGGCTTTACACCAGTTACCAAATCGTTACCTATTCTGCAAACTCTGGAAGACTACAGTTGGGGAATCAGGATTAAGGAAACACAGCTAAGAGAAAGAATACGAGCATTCATTATCAACTTTTTATGGAAGGTATTTAAAAGTTGTTCTCAGATTTAAAATTATTTAGGAAATAACAACTCCTAGGCCCCAAAACTGTAAAATCTGGATACGCTTTTCATCAGGTTTCTTTCTCAAGGCCATCCAGAGAATTACCACCAGGGAACTGTAGGAGTCTGAGATGAGTAAGCTGCAAGCTCTGCTGCCCATGCTGCAAAAGTTATCCTGTCGCTCCCGCAGCGCTGCCTGCGTTGCCTAAAGAGCAGAGATGTTCTCCCACGGTCCATTAAGGAATAATTCTAATGCATCTGCTCAAAACAAGACTAAAACATCTGTGCACCACTGCTTCAGATGAGTGGATAGATGATTTATTCATCGGTGAGTTGAATTCAGTGTTAACTCTGCAGTGGGGATGCTCCTACTTGCTGAAACCCGGCTCAGGTGAACTGAGCCTGCTGTGCAGACATGCCCAAGAATACCAGGTAAGAAAGCTGCCGTCTGACAAAGCTCAGTAGCAGTGTTCAGCAACCCTGATGAAAATCCATTTCTTGATGACAGCAAATGGCCAGACCTACTTCAAATCCTGCTTAACCTGGGCTTGGTGTCACCTTCTGGCAGTGTAGCTAGTGGAGGCACAGTGGCACAGGAGGGAACTATGGAAGTTTTGGTGGGATGGTCCTATGGAGAAATCAACTTGTCACTAAATTCCTATCAATTCTTTATCAACTGTTAATTACAGTAGTGAGCTACTGTGATGGTCTCAGCTGGGGTAGAGTGAATTTTCTTCACAGTGGGGCTGTGGTTGGGATTGGGGCTGGAAACAGTGTTGATAATTCAGGGTTGTTTGCGTTACTGCTGAGCAGGGCTCACACAGAGCCAAGGTCTCTCCTGCTTCTCACTCCACCCCACCAGTCAGTAGCCTGGGGGTGCACAAGAAGCTGGGAGGGGACACAACTGGGACAGCTGAGCCCATGGGATGTCGGGTCCCATCTGATGTGCTCAGGCCTGTGATAATACACTGTGCTCAGCACATAAAGCAGGGGGAAGAAGAAGGAAGGGATGTTCGGAGGAATGACGTTTGTCTTCCCAAGTAATCGTTACACGGGATGGAGCCCGGCTGTCCTGGGGGTGACTGAACCCCTGCCTGCCATGGGAAGTGCTGAATGAATTCCCTCTTTTGTTTTGCTTGTGCGCCTTCTCCTTTACCCATTAAGTTCTCTTTATCTCACCCCATGAGTTTTCTCACTTTTAATCTTTTGCTTTTTTCCTCTGTCCTACCCAGGGGGAGTGAAGCAAGTGGCTGCGTGGGGCTTAGTTGCTGGTTGGTGTTAAACCATAACAGCCCTTTTTTGCTGCCCAGTGTGGGACACGAAGGATTTGAGAAAACAACAGGTCTGATTGGAAAGTGCCAGATCAAATTTAGAGTTGTTATTGCTGGTTAGCTATTGATTGGCAGGCTCCTGTGCTTGCCTCACTGTATATTACAGTCTAGTGCTCATTAGTGGCTGCTTTTTGCTTTCACTGCTTGGTCTTCAGCTGTCCTGCTGATCTCACTCTGCTGTGCCTGGGAACGTTGTGATAACAGCAGTGGCTGTGTGCCTGGGCTGGCAGATGGCCACAGCATTGCTGCTTTTTCTGTGCTGCTGTACTGGACAGGCTGGAACTCCAGTGCAAACTCAGGTTGAAAGGACTGTGACCTCTGGATGACTCCACATGGGAGCAGGACACCCTGAGGTGTAAGTCCACAGCAGAGAAGGTGCACCTTGAAGTATCTGTGGTTGTGGATAAGTCAATGCTCCAGCAGATACACCTTGAAGAATCAGTGGCTGCCCGTGAGGTCATGCTGGAGCACCTCAAAGCACGTGGCCATGAATAAGCCATGGCAGAGCAGGTACACCCCTGCTGAGACCGCAGCCATGGGTGAGGCCAAGCTGGAGCAGGATCACTCCTGGAAGGGACTATGGCTGCTGTGGGAAGCGGTGAATGAGTTCCCTCTAATGTTTTGCATGTGCATCTTTTGCTTTAGCCATTAAACTCTTTTTATCTCAACCTGTGAGTTGTCTCTACTTTTACTCTTCCAGTTCCCTGCCAGCGGGGAGGGAGCAAGGGGCTCTGTGGGGCTGAGTTGTTGGCTGGAGTTAAACCACCACAGTTACACAGGTTAATTTGCAGTTCATGCATCTTCCACCTTAAAACTTTACCACCACATATACAAACAATGCTTCTGTGATTATATCTGCTATCAAACCTGTTCATCTTTCTAACCAGTATTGCAGTATTTCCCGAAATCCCCCTGTTGTTTGTATGCATTTGTTTTCTGATACTTCTGTTTCTATGGTTTCTCTGTTGTTTGTATTAACTTACTCTCTTTTCTCTTATATAATAAATTATTTTGCCAGGACCTGTCTATTTTGTTTATGTTTATTATGTTTATTTTTTAAAGGTGTGTTATTCTTGTCCAAAATTAGGAATCCCAGAGGCCTGTGGTAATACACAAAGCATATAAAATATGCCACTATCTGACCAACTGCTTTATTTAAAGCTGTCTCACAGACTGCAGCCTGACCTGACAGTACACAGCCCATTTGCAGATGCCTTGCATGTCACTATCTGCTCCTTTTGCCTCTGATTTCAAATTCCTTTTTTTCCAGGAACAGATCCTGTAGCCTTTTTCACATTAAAAAAAGAGAGAATTTGTTAAATTCTGAGCAAGTTACTTATCTCTTATTCCCCTGCAACCACATTCTTTAGTTTGTTCACGAGTTTTATGCTGGATTATTCATAGAATCATAGAATTGTTATGGTTGGAAAGGACCTCTAGGATCATCTCGTTATATTCCATTTGCACTAAATGAGTTACTCAGTCTGCATTATTGGTGCAGATAAGAATATTAAAGTAATTATAAAATAATATTTTTTTCTAAAGGTAAGATAAATGAAAGCAGGAATGGACCTCTCTTTCATTACAGCTAGACTTTTATTGTTGCTGTTTGTCTTTCACGTGGTGATATACAAAATAGGACCATGAATTGAGCATACTTTTTATGTCTGGAAAAACACACAATAATGAAGTATTGTTTCGTGGCTTTCATTTTGTTAAGTTTATGAAGAATTTTTAATGACTGATTATTTTATTTGCTTAAACCCCTTCAATTCTTGCTAAGAAGCTCACTGCAATCGTGCCCACTAGATGGCAGGGCTGAATATATATAAAATCAGAAGTGTAAGCACATAAATTGCCCAGCCGACATGAAGACTAAAAATCTACATCGTTTTGTTCATGGATTAGGAAAAAAACCTGAAGTTGAGCTCTCCCAAACAATGTTTATTAGTTAGCTATCAACTGCTTCGTTCAGCTCCCAGATTTGTTCTGTCATTTCCCAGGACCTGAGATTGCTTGAGAAAAAAAATGACAAATATAATTTTTTCCTTTATTATAAGAAAGCAGCACCAACTTATTTTCACATCACTGTAGCAAAGCAGTTAAATTATGTTTGTATGAGCTACCCTAGATGATTTTCTATAACTTCTGCTGAAAAACTTAAAATAAATATTGCTAAATACATTGTTCTGTAGCAGGCAGCAGTGTGCCCAGGTGGCCAAGAAGGCCAACAGCATCCTGGCCTGGGTCAGAAACAGTGTGGCCAGCAGGACCAGGGCAGTGATCATCCCCCTGTACTCGGCACTGGTGAGGCCACACCTCGAATCCTGGTCAGGTTTGGGCCCCTCACTCCCAGAAGGACATTGAGGGGCTGGAGCGTGGTCAGAGAAGGGCAACGGAGCTGGGGAAGGATTTAGAGAGCAAGGCTGGTGAGGAGCGGCTGAGGGACCTGGGCTTGTTCAGCCTGGAGCAAAGGAGGCTCAGGGGAGACCTTCTGGCTCTCAACGACTCTGTGATAGGAGGCTGGAGCCAGGTGGGGCTGGGGCTGTTCTCCCAAATAACAAGCAATAGAACAAGAGGAAACGGCCTCAAGTTGCGCCAGAGGAAGTTTAGATATTAGGAAAAATTTCTTCACCCAAAAGGTCGTCAGGCATTGTAAAGGGCTCCTCAGGGAAGTGGGGGAGTCCCCATCCCTGGAGGCATTTGAAGGTGATGCAGATGTGGTGCTGAGGGACATGGTGTAGCACTGACCTGGCAGTGTCAGGTTAACAGCTGGACCCGATAATCTCGCAGGTCTCTTCCAACCAGAACAATTCTCTGATTCTGTGATTATTGACAAATAAATCTGCATATTTAGAACTTGTACTTAGTGATCAATGAGTTGTAAAACTTTCATAATGCAGTAACTCTGAATATAAATTACTCCAGAGTGCTTTTCCGATATAAAATAGCTTTATGTGTGAGGTATCAAAATAGTAGAAGCTTTTGGAGCTTTACTTTTGTATATCCGTCCTGTTCAGTGAGTGTACCAAATGCAGACAGCTCAAGTACTTACTTGCTATATGTGGGGTGGAATTAGACATAACAATTTGCTAACAGGTAATCTGGTACTTACAAGGTTTCAGTGTTCCCGTTTGTCACGTTGTTAATCTAAGCAAACTTGGAAAAAGAATAAAAGAGATTCTCCTGAAGCTCCTATGTGACTCTTTTTCTGATTTTCTGAAAATGAAGGAGTCTTGGCTGGGTCATCATCTGTCTGGGTTAAATTAATTAACTATTGCGACTTTGCTTTCGGGGTTTTAATTTGAATATGAAACTACCCCTGAAGATCAATATAGAAAGTAGGCTATTTCTAGGTGTCATGCTTTAGTTTACGTGTATAAAATCCCAAAGATACTACGTGCTACAAGAGCACGGTAGCAGAGTTGAGTACACAGAACTGTGAAAACATTGGGCATCATCTTTGTCTGCTGCGTCAGGAAAATGAAAGAGCCATGTGAGGACACTGGATGTGATGGAAGGCAAGGCAGCAAGCTCCAGAGGAAGCTATTTTACCTCTACCTATTCACCATTAAGAAATAGATTCGTTGATACTATCAGCAGTGCACGTAACCAAACACTACAACCAGGCTGTTTGTTATTATTATAACACCTCTCCTTCCCTTTTAATTCAGAAATTACGTAATTGCCTTCAAAACCTGATTCAACCTCTTTTTCTGGCATTACAACCACTTTTTATAAGAGATGTATAGATCATATGCACCATAGTGAAATCATATTAGAAATCTTATTAAAGTAAACCTTACAAGGAGATGCTCATAACACAACAGAAAAGTATTCTCAACAGATACTGTCAGAGTAAGAGGTTCCCTTTTTGTTTGCTAGGCACAATGTTTTGGGGAAAAACAGCCAATGTAAACCTTGAGTGGTTCTACCACTATACTAATAATGTAAACCCCAGCATGCAGCTCTTCGACATCTCTGTGTTTGGCATCTGTAAGTACATGGAGATGGAGGAACAACATTGTAACTCGGTGACTGCACAACCCTTAGTGATGATGAAGCTGAGGCAATACAGATTAGCTTTGGGACAAGGTAGAACTTGCAGAGCTGTTGTTTCCAGAAAAAAAAAAAAAAAAATGCAAACAAAAAAAAAAAAAGAGAGAACGGAAAAAAAAACCTAGAAAGAAAAAAAAAAAAAGAAAAGAAAACAAGAGCAAGGAATATCCATCTTTACTAAAATATGACAGATAGGAAATATCTAGTGCCCATTTCTAAAACATTTTCCAAATTAAACTAGACAGCATTCCACTGACAGTTTCCTCGGGGTTTTTTCTTTGACAAATGATTTTGTAAATATATATATTTGTCGCACAAATAGTTCAGTAGAACACATTTTTCATACTTAATGGAAACTGAAACCTCCCATAATGTGCAAAAGAGGCAGATAAATAGAATGAGGAAAAAAAAAATCATAAATAAGCCAGCTGGCAAAATAGCATCATCAAAGAGATAGATTAGTTGAGTTAGCATTTGATAAAAGAGATTTCCTCTTCAGGAAAAAATATTTGGTTTAGACATTTATGTGTATTACTGGTAGATTAAGAAATAACAGTTCTTGACATGAAAGAAATATAAAATGCTGTCACATAAACTACACTGTGAATAGCCTGATAACCTCCTGCTATACTGAATACTATTTCATTTAATTATTTTTTACTTGTATCTATCTCATCCTTCTCTTTATAGCTCCCTTACTTTGTGTCTAGTGAGCTTCATTTCATAGAATCATAGAATCTTTAAGGTTGGAAATGACCTTGAAGATCAAGCCCAACCGCCTACCCAACATTATCGTGGCCACTAAACCGTGTCCTGAAGAGCCACATCCAGATGGTTTTGGAACCCCTCCAGGGATGGTGATTCCATCTGCTCCCTGGGCAGCCTCTTCCAAGGCCTCACCACTCTCTTAAAATAGAAATTGTTCCTCATATCCAACCTAAACCTCCCCTGGGGCAACTTAAATCCATTTCCTCTCATCCTATCTCTGGTTACCTGGGAGAAGAGACCAACACCCACCTCACTACAGCCTCCCTTCAGGGAGCTGTAGAGAGCAGTAAGGTTTCCTCTCAGCCTCCTCCTCTCCACACTAAACAACCCCAGGTCCCTCAGCTGCTCGTTGTAAGACATTTTCTCCAGACCCCTCACCAGCTTCATGACCCTTTACTCAGTAACTTTTGCTTTTTGTTTTTTATTCTTCATTCTTGCTCTTCATTGTCATTTGCAACCAGCTACAACCAAGAAAAAAATCTGCTCCCCCATCAAAAACAAGAGACAGGTGATAGAAAATCTAGTCTACAGCCAGACTGCTAACTAAATGAAAATACTTCATAGTATTTTTTTCATATTTACATTGCATAGTTTTGAATTAATATGACATCATTCAATGTGTTTTGTCTCTTCCTGCATTATCTGAATGGTTATGCCATTCAGCTTTGTGTGAGGTTATTTCTCACTGTCTTGTTAGTGCCTGACACATTATTGTCTTGGGTTACCTTGATTTTCAGGATAAATCTTCCACAAAGTGTGATCGTATGCCAGCAGTTTGTGGCATGCCCATTCCTGTGGTACACACTGTCAGCCTCTGTTTTCTGTGTACTTCTTTTACACAGCCTATTCAGTAGACTTTTAATAGCATGGTTTTATGAATTTTTAATTTTAACTAGAACTCAAGGAGTTCCAAATGTGACATCATTTAATATTCATGTCGTAAGTACAAAATAATTATGGAATCATAGACTCATAGTATGTTAGGGGTTGGAAGGGACCTCTGGAGGTCATCGAGTCCAACCCCCCTGCCAGGGCAGGGTCACCCAGGGCAGCCCACACAGGAACAGAGCCAGGGGGGGCTGGAAAGTCTCCAGAGCAGGAGACTCCACAGCCTCTCTGGGCAGCCTGGGCCAGGCTCTGGCACTCTCACAGGGAAGAAGTTTTTCCTCATGTTGAGGTGCAACGTCCTGTGTTTCACCTTGTAACCATCATCCTATCCCAGGGCACCACTGAAAAGAGCCTGGCCCCTTCTACTTGACCCCCACCTCTAATGAAAAAGAGATTTGCTGCCGTATTCTTTTTTCTGTCTTTCCCTATGCCGTGACAATCTATGAACTTTTTTTTTACAAGACTACAACTGAAACACACGAAATTCTTCTGACCCTATTCCTTAAAAAAAGAGAAACCTTGTTTAAAAGATAGCTGTGAAGTCCAAGTATGTGAAATCCATTGAGATTACATTGATGGCATTCATGTTGATGTGACATAGGTTGGTGAAGTGCTCACGTTCTCTGCAAAGAGTATCTCTTTATGTCTTGGTGTCAGCTTGAAGTTGCTCCTGCTCCCTGCTCACACATTACCCCGCCTGGGCTGAGGTGGGGTTTCTCTCTCCCTGATGGTGCCCTAGACTCAAGACTTCATCCAGGTTGAAATAAACCTTTCTTTATACAGTGTATCTACCTCAAATTCCTGCCCCAGACAGCTTCTGGGTGTCCCAAGCAGTGGGATCAATGTAACTGAGTGGCTGGGAAGGGGATGCCAGAGGCAACTGGGAGCTGCTTAAATTGACATCGCTCTTTCAGTTACAGTTTCAACTTCTCTTTGCAGAACTTCGGGCTTTGCCCACCAAAGCCAATAAGCAATTCAAAATTAACTGTGACTGAATCATTGATACCTCCTTGAACCTGCAGGTTGGCTCTTTCAGGTTGGAGAGAAAAGTTGACCCGGGTAGTCATTCTGATGGCAGCAAAGTGCCTGGATTTCAAATACACACTCAGAACCACCTTATGTAAATTATGACAGTCATAAAGAATCCGGACTGCGTGGTCTTGTTATGAATTGCTTTTGATCTTAGCACTGAAATTAATGTGTTTCCTATCAGGGACTGATACCAATGTAATTAGAACTGTTGTAGTTAAAGTGACAGACTTTTGTAGCACAGCATTTTCAGCCTCAGCTAACAAATACAGCACCCCAACCCTGGCACAGCAAGAATGCGACACCTCCTCCTCATCGCCCTCCTCTTCCAGCCCACCAGCTTCAGTAAGCTGTAGCAGGAGCAGAAGCTGCTTATATCGTCTTTATATCACCCGGGACTAAAATCCTTCTGGCAGTTCACTCACCCCTCTGATGCACTTCATTAAATGATCAGAGAGAAGGGGTATACATAGTAATAAATTTTTGGTAAAACATTGCAAAGCTGCTTATGACTCACTTGAGAACCAAGAGAAAACCAACTGTTTTCCCAAATCCACACTGTAAGAGTTCCATGGAAATTCTCGGCGTGTTTAGAAACAACTCCCTCCAGTGGTTTCCATTACTTAACACACGCATTCCAAATTTCTTCCAGTTTGTAATCAAACTTCTACCTTCAAAAATATTTTTTGAGCTGCTACTAGTATCATAGGAACTGCTTTTGGCTCTTTGAGTACTGACCAAAGGCAGAATTTCTTCCAGAGGCTTCACAGCAGAGTTATTCTCAGTAGATTTTACACTTGCCCATTCATTTATCTTATTCTGTCAAATATTTTCTAACTGACCAGAGGTTTTCTAGTAAAGCACACGTCTCTGTGAATGGGCATAACAATGGGTCAGCTGTCAAACCAGAAGGTTATTAACTGTGGGAAGAGAAACTCCTGTTTAAAACCCTAAGAAGACCTGTAAAACATATGCAAGAAACAAAAGGAAACAGAACTCAAAACAGGAAGGGGATGTTGCTCAGTATTTCGACAAAGGAAATATAGGATGAAAACTGAAAACTTGCGTAAGCAATAGGAACATTAGAGATGTTGCATTCTTTGCACTAGATTGTGATTTTGATAGCTGCATTAAATAACTTCTGAGGCAAAGTTGACAGACTTGACTGCTGAAAAGCAAAAGCCTGTGCAAATAAATATCACCAATCTTTCTTGAAGGAAGAGATAATAGTTATTTGACTTTTTTTTTTTTTTTTTTAACACAGGAAATCAATATCTGGCTTCTCTTCATTCCATGAATAGGGCTGAATATTTGACCCATATGGACCTATTACCAATCCTGACGCACACATCCTCCAATTCTTCAATCACAATGAGTCATGTGAAATCAACGTGGGGTTTTTGTTCTTATTTAGCACACTTTTTAATAGTTTCTCACAGGGAAAAAAAAAAAAAAACAAAACCAGTAAAAATGGGTCAACACATTATGTAACTTCAGAATATAAGGGGAGGGACGTATAGACGTACTTCAAAATACACCGAGGCGTAATCTCTTCTGCCGCTGCTCTGTAAAACACTGGGCAGCAGTCAGACGTACGTTACCACACCTCTGCTAACAGAGTTTATGGCATTTTGGGATTATGGGAGCGGAGAATACGGGCCCTAGGCTTCCTGGAACAAGAAACGCTCCAGCGGCCGGAACAGCCCCAGCGTGACTCGTGACATTTGAGCGTATCCCGGGAAACACGCACGTAGCTCCCGCTCCTTCCCTCCTGGCGGTTTCTGGTTTATTTAGCCCGATAAACACGCGGCGCCCCGCTTCCCAAGCCCGCATATGTCACAGTAAGAACCACTGACGCAAGAGACGTGCTTTCGGTCAACAGCACAATTTCGCCGCCGGCCGCCTGTCCCACCGGCCGGCCCCTCAACGACTTCCCGCCTACCTCGCCACGGCAGCAGCGCCGGGGGGGGGACACACACACACACACACACAACCGGCGGCACCTTCCCCGGGGACCGGCTCGGGGAAAAGCGCCGGCCCCGCCCGGGCCGGGCTCCTCGGGGAGGCCCAGAGCCGGCGCGGCCCCGCCAACCGCCCCTTATCGGCGGCGCTCGGCCGGCTCCGCGCCGAAGCCTCTCGGCGCCCCCCGCCCTTCGCCACCCGGCTCCACGCGAGCCGCGTGAGGCGCCCGGCGGGCCTGCCCCCCCCAGCCACCCCCGCCCCGGCCAATGGCGGGCGCTGCCGGCAGCCCCGCGGCGGCGGTTGGTCAGCGCGCCGGCCGTTGGGCTCCCCGCGGACCAATCGACGGCGCCGACCGAGCCCAGGCTCCTCCCCCTTCCGCGGCCGCTGGGGCTGGGAGTCGCCGTAGACGCCATTTCCTCAGCGCCCCCGCGGCGGCGCGGCTGCATCAGCGCTGACGTGAGACCGACGTGCGGCCCCGCCCGGCCCACTCCCCCCCCCACCCCCTGTGACGGGGGCACCACGTACAGGGCGGCGGGTGAGTGCGGGAGGGGGCGGGGACACGTGTGCGCGCAGCCCGACCCCCTGCGGGCTGGGAGTGGGGGAGCGCGGAGGGCAGCGGCGGGCCCCGGCAGCGCGGAGGGCAGGGCAGGGGCAGGGGAGGGAAGAGAAGGGAAGGGGAAGGAAAAGGGGGGCGCTGTGCCGCTCGGCTCGGGCCCTGCCGCCGGGAGCGCGCAGGAGGGAGCGGAGGCGCGTCCCCGTCGGCGGCCGGGAGCGCGCCGCGCTCAAGGGAGGGCCGCGCAGGGCCCGCTCGCCTCGCTCGTTCTTTCTCTCTCGGCGCAGCTCCGTCGGGAGGCCTAAAAGCGTCTCCGCTGCCCGGGAGCCGAGGTGCTGGCCGGGCTTCGTCAGGCTGCGGCTCGGGCCGTTTCTGCGGAGCGAGGCTGAGGAGGGAGAGCGGCTCGACTCGCCCGCCGGCGCTCCGGACAGGGAGGCTGCGGGGCGGCGTTGCCTTTCCGCGGCACTCGCAGGGCCCCTGGGTCTCCGGGCTGCTGCCCCGCCTGCCGCAGGGGAGAGCGCTGGCTGTGGGAGGGGGTCCGGCAGACCTTGGTACATCCTCGCCCATAGCTTGTCCCGTCCGAGCTGGGACGGGAAAAGAGGTGGGAGAGGAGCACGGTGGGCTTCGTGAGTCCTTGCGTAAAGTTTGAGGGTTTTGTCTGCATCCACCGCTGCCAGGTCAGCGTCTGACTTGATGCCGAGTGCCGCGTGCCTAGTGGCAGTTACACGATTCCACAGGTACCGACACTTCAAACGATCCTCTTATCTGCTCAGAGACTGGTTGAACTCTTCTTTAGGCAGGGACCATGTGTCCTCTTCATAGCAGACTCAGCACTGTCCTGTCCGGATTATCAAGGTGGCAGACGTAGGGAGATGCAGAGTAGCGTGCTTGTGCTTACAGCAGTGACAGGTTGGGGGAGTAATTTTTATTCTTTGAGGGTGTTAAGATATTCTAGGAAGAAAAAGATGGGGAAGAAAACAAAGAAACACGTTAGATTTTCGGAGACACAAAACCTTAATATTCTGGTCACTGTGAAAACAGAAAGATTACACTTTCAGAATCTGGTCTGTTGCACTGTTGCTCATTCCTAGCCGAAGGTGGCCACCTTGCCAGCTGGTGTGTTTCACAAAGCAGTGCAGGAAAGCAGATTATGGACTTCAGACTTGAAAACACAACGTTCTGGAACTAGTGCACGTGGAGAGTTTCCACCCTCACAGTGGGCTCATGCCAAATAGGTGTTTGTAAATTCCCACCCTTGCTTTCTAGTAACTTCCCTGTGAATAAAAGCCTTCAGTTAGATTTGGTCAAGGGTTGGAACATATTTCTTAGCCCCTCACCATTTTCTCTGTAAAAAGGCACCTTTGTAAACAGTCTCTGATGTATAAAGCATTGTTGAAATAAAGAAGTTGTCCTTAAAACGTCTCCGCGTATTTAATGGGAGAGTCCTGCATTTCCAGTTATGCAAAATATGTTTAATTTCACCAAAAGACGTTAAATATTTTTTATTAATACTCAGTGGTGTCATTGTAAAGCAAACAGCAGTTTTAGGGGGGAGTGAATGGATTTTTTTTTTTATGCTCTTCTGTCCTTCACCTTTCACCTGAGGACAAAACCATAAAAGAAGGTCACTCCTTTAGCTGTAAATGAGTTCCAGTTTCCACGGGCAGCCTTTTCCTTTAGCTGATGCTGCCTGTCAGCAGTGTGCTTTCAGGGCTGCTGCTGCTATTAGCAGAAGAAATTTTTCATGTGCATGATCTTAATCAGTGTTTACCTGCTACTGCCCTACCCTAGACTAGTCTCAGTGAGTAAACATATGCCAATGTATATTGAAATGTTACTAGCTAATTAACAGTTAAAACTCCTGACAGACCCTGAAAATATCCGTGCTATTGTGTAGGAAGCAGCAGGTATCTGGCTATGTTACTGAGAGCTGTTTCCCCCCTCGTACTCCTTTGTATGGGAGGGGAGAGGTGTAACTTGTTTATTAACTCAAAGATCCAGACTAATATTTAAAATTACTGGTTAGTGAGGGTGCGCAACCGAGGTGGAAAATGTAAGAAAAGGATGTCTTAACACTGAATGTAAGACTAAAGCTTGTATATAATTAATCATATAAAGAAGAAAAACAATTTTAAACAGGACTTAAGGTCATATACTTGAAAACTGTTTCCTTGGTTTTCCTTTAAAACAGGAGGGCAATGAAAACTGAAGTGTGACGTATGCTACTGCTGATACAGTTTACAAAGGATGAGTGCTTGGCAAAACATTTTTCTTTTTTTCCTACTTTGAAACTTAAAAGCAATAAATATGTTAGAATTTGCTTGCAGTGTAGACTGATTCAGCACAATCCACGTAGAAACTGTTTATGTTGATAGTTTCTGGACTGGATAAATAACTTCCTTACCACAGTCCATATTACTGAGGTTTTGGGAAAAAAATAGTTAGGATTTTGCTGTGTATTTTTCTATATATTTGTTAAAAACCATTTGATGTATTCATGGTAAAATGAGACCTGAGATAATACAGAAAATACCCAACCTGTACGGCTCGGGTTATAGGAATCTGAGAGTTTACGAGAGTGCACTAAAGGCAGAGATAACCTGGCCTGGACTGTGAAATTCAGGAGTTTCCCAGTAGGCATAATCTTGAGCTGTGAACAAGCCCTCGTGAAGTGACGTGGCCCGTGTGGCTGTTGTGCTTCTACCCCCGTGGGCTCAGATCTTCACTTGCAAGTGTAGTAATCCCCCTTGGTTACAAGATCCAGAATCCTGTAACACATCTGAGTTGTTAGTCCAGTGTGCTACGCTGTGTCCTTAGTCAGCTTTCTCATCCCAGTTTTATGCTGACTAGGAACTAGGTAACTAGTGCCTTATTAAAAATTACATACCCCTTTTGTTGGTTCAGTTTTCTAGGCGATGGTTTGGGCTTTATATTTGGGTGGCTTTTTTTCATCAAGTCTCTGTTTACAAATCATTTAGTCTCTGTCTCCCGCCCCTCATTCAATACTAGAATCAGCGGGCTGTCAAAAAGAAGTGGATTTTAGCTTATCTAGAAAGAATGCTTTGCTGTGTTCTAGGGTAACAGTTGCATTTTATGGCAGTCAGAAGAAAGCCAATTAAAAGCAGTGTACAGATTTTCAGTGTTCACTTTGCTGAAGATGTAAAATAGACAATCGTTAAGTGTTGAGTCAAAATACACACAACTGCAGATGGAAAATCTATTTAAATTCTAGAGTTTTTCAATTATGACATAAGTCTTAATTATATTGGTTGTTTTGCTGGCATGTATAATATTTGCTGTTGTTATAATTTAACATAATCTAAAAATTTCAGTCCTTTCTCTGTATCTTATTTTGTAAAATGCCAGGAAGAACTTTTTGTTTGGATTTCTCTGTTGCGCTGATGCTCTTTGCATAGCTATTTGCTAACTCAGTTACTGGAGCAGAGCAGATGAAAAGACTTTGGGAGAAAAGTCCTGATAAAGTAGTAAAAATAAATACATTTCTCATAGTGCTCTGCAATCAGTGAGGAATTAAGCTAAAATTTAGACCCTGAAACCTATTTTGAAGAATAGCTCTTTCCAGCGAAAAATGCTATGGAGTGTGTCCTGTGGGAATAAAAGTACTTGGTTTGGGTTTGTTTTCAGCAGTAGGTTGTCTGTGACAGATGGCTTTGGACAGGAAAATAATTCAGGGCCTGTATGAAGTGAATTAATTCTGACTATATTCTCATCTTTAGGAAGAGATTGCAAGAAATACGTTGCCAATGCCTATGCACCGTTTAATCTTCCTTGGTGTGTGGCCTGTCCTGGAGCTTGTGGAGTCTTTCTCACGTGAACCAGAGAGACCTTTCACATTTGAGACTCTCTGGATGGTCCTAATCAACAAAAGAGGAA
Organism: Todiramphus chloris collaris; assembly: GCA_025345505.1. Taxonomy (NCBI): domain Eukaryota; kingdom Metazoa; phylum Chordata; class Aves; order Coraciiformes; family Alcedinidae; genus Todiramphus; species Todiramphus chloris. The sequence continues at coordinate 3,419,775 of JANVCC010000048.1, read as the reverse complement.
CTTCTATTTTTTCCTGCTTTTTAGTTATTACTGTTATACTGAATGCATATATAAAACTGGAATGATTTAGTATGATAAACATCTTGTTACAGAAAATTCTGGTGGAAAGTTTGGTGAAAAGATTCTCCCCAAAGTTGCTGAACTTTGGTGACTTTCAGTAGATCTTTAGATTGTACCAAGAAAAGAAAGTAATTGGTGGTAACTAACAAGCCAGGAATGCAGAAAGATTTTAGGTGTAAAATGTCTCCTTATGAATCTAATCTGTGTAGGTAGTGGTGTAGAGCATGGCACTTCTGTTGGCAGAAATACTGATGTTAACCCATTCAATCTTGAGCTGTGTACAGATTGGCTACCACTAGCTGTAGTACTCCTAAATCTGGTCAGCAGAATGCCCCTGGAGGGATAGGAGCTAGAAATACTCTTCTCTGCATCATTTGACTGGATTCCTTTTCGTATTTTCATGCCTTTATTTTAGGCAAAAAGGGTGAATTAAAAAAAAAATTCTCAGAGACTGTGGAATATTGTGCCGCAAAAGGACTTGGGTTTACATTTAAATTGATTTAATGTAGCTCATTTTTAATACATGGGACTAAATTCAGGAGCCTCGGTGTCAGGCGCGTAGCCGACCACCTTTCCTGTTTCTTCCTGCTCTCAGTGTAAGACCTGAGAAGAAACTAGAGTATCAGCCAGTTGAAAGAGTGGAACTTCTGGGTTCAGACGGGTTTGCCACCCCTGAGTTACCGTAACTGAACCTGAGGTAACAATATTTGCTGCCTCTTAAATCCCACAACTCTATCACATCTTTTTGCGGCCTCGATTCCTTGTGGAAGGTGTAGGTGGGAGCATGCCCGTGGGGTGTCCTCCCTGCCTCTGCCTGACCCTTAGCCTGTCTCTGTCTTGTTTGTAAACTGACCTGTTGCCATGGCAATGTTTGTGACATCACCTGTTCGATGTTGCACCTTCAGTGCAGGGTTTGGTAGGAGAGAAAGTGAGCCGAAGAGAACCAAGTTCTTGTTTTAAAACACACACCTTCCGTTATGGCTAAGCGTTCCAAGAGATATGGAAAAGCCACTGCCAGGTAACTGCATTTTCATATAGCAGATATATTTGGAAGCTTTCTCTATAGAGTTTAAACTCAGCTTAAATTGAGGGTCAGGGAGTTGCTTATTCTTCCACGAAACTTGCCCTACTTTTAAACCTGCAAAACGGGAAGAATCATTGTGCGCCTTGAGCCGCAAGTAGTTTACAGGCAGTTCAAGTGTAGATCCCAGCCAGGGGTTGGTATCTTGGAAGGTTCAAGAGGGCTGTAGCAGCGCATGTCTGCTGGTCAGTTTGAACCCTGTCCCGTGGGAGACGCGACAGGTCAGAGGTGATGGGCTGCTCTGGAAGCGCTGCACTCCCATCCCTGCTGGCAACGCTGCAGGGGACCCTGGGACCCTGTGCTTGTCCTGCCCCTGAGAATCATTTCCCAAACTGCCACTCCGGCAGCTTTCTGAAGCACTTGTTTTAGAGCTTCTGGCTGCGTGAATGAATACTTTACTATGGGGAAACAGGAAGAAAGGACATCAGTTAATCTGATAGTTCTGAGAGAGACATCTATTTATTTTCTGTTAGTTGACTGCTCCAAATATAAAATAGTCAGGAACTGCTTTTTTCTCCCTAGGTGCCTGACATACCTCCCTGTACTGCATTATTTATACGTGTATGTACTTGCTTTTAGACGGATGACCATGGCAATGGTTGAATCACAACAGGATGACAGTGCAGTAGATTCTGTGCCAGAGAGAGATGCTGGTCACCTTCAGAATCAGCCAGGCCAAAGTCGTATTTCCTCAAGATCTGAGGTAAGCTGAAATGTGGAAAGATAAGAAGATTCAGTAAAGTGATATTCACAACTGCTGTGATTTTTAAATTATCAATTTGTACAGAGTTCTCATGTTCTGCAAGTCTTGCTATTAAATAAAAAAAAGAATATAGCAAAGGTATAACTGTTAAATACCACAGGCATAGTTTTCAAAGTGCTACTATAACATCAGGTTTGTTAAAAGGTAACACTTTCAGGAGAGCAGGACTTTTAAAGTGATCATTATGTGGGTTCCCCCCTCCTCCCCCCGATGATTATGTTCGTTAAGGAGGTGGGAATAGGGTCCTAAGGAGTTGAGGTGGCTGCAAGATCAAGCGTAGCTAAAATGCCTGTCTTGAAGATGTGTTGTATAACAAAACTGAATAAAAATAACCATGGTCCTTTCCCAGTTCCAGTTTTTGTACAGTCTGTTTCATCTTCTTGCAAGTGCATATTTTATGTGTGCTTGTTTTGTTTCATCCCTCTACATCCAATGACAGTGTTTGGAGTCCTAAGAATATACATGTCCTGTATTGTAGCCATACCTGGAATCTTTCTTGGTAGTGAATGGATAAAAGATGACATAGTAATAATTCTCAAACATTAAAGATATGCACTGAAACCTTCAGTGCTTGAGAGAAATAGTGGTTTTGCCACTACCAAGATTTATAGCTTCAGGAAGCTGTATAGACCCCTTACAAGTATCTTCAAAAAACCTTTGTGAAATAAAACAACTTCTAAATACATCTTACAGAATTTCTTCATCATTGGAAGTGAGAATTGAGTTGGTAAGATTTGATGACATGTATTTGGTGTGTTAGATACTTGATTTACATTAAAGGTATATTTCAAAGCCTGAATGCAGCTACTCTTTGTTGGGTCTTTGGACCACAAAATACTTCTGAAGGCTTATTTGTTGGTTTGGTACCTGTGGCATTTGTCGTGGTCTTGATACCTGCAGCATTGGGAGTACTGTCTGTTTTATTTAAGACTGGAGCATGAAACCAAGAATTTTATTTGGTTTGCTTTGTTGATGTCATCCCCACCTTTCTTCTTGCTTTGATAGTTCAGTTCAAATTGTGTGTTTTAACTTCACAGGATGATTTATGTGTAAACAAATCTATCAGTTTGTGCAATAGTGTCTCAGGAAAATACCTGTGAATTCTGCCACCTGGGATTTTCAGTGCTGATCAGGGGAAAAGCTGTCACTAATGCTGTGGGAGGGCTTCTGCTGGGTCCTCAGGGAAAACGCTTTTTATGCTTATCTGGGTTTAATGCTCAAGTACCATGTGTGAGGCTGCAGCTGTTACTGGGTGCGAGCCTCAGGTCTTTCAGTTAAAACTATCTACTCTGTATCACTGACAGATCTCAGCACTAAAACGAAACACTTGCGCTTCAGTTCGAAGGCTCAGGATTAACAGCCCGGAGTTGACATCTGGGAGTCTCTCTTTTGGTCAGGCGGCCTAGAGAGCAAAGCGGGGTTGCTGCAGTTGTGCCACTCGCAATGACAGCGAAGCTGAAAGGCCTCCTGGGGACAGGCCTCTGGCCTCCGCCGCCTGAGCATCGCCGCGGCCCCCCGCACTGCCTGCCCCGGGCCTGCGGGCCGCTCCTGCCCCCCCGCACTGCCTGCCCCGGGCCTGCGGGCCGCTCCCTGCCCCCCGCACTGCCCGCCCCGGGCCTGCGGGGCGCTCTTGCCCCCCCCCGCACTGCCTGCCCCGGGCCTGCGGCCCCTCCCGCTCCCGTCCATCTGCCGCCCCCGCGCTCAGGCCCGCAGGCTGCTCCCGACCCCCCTCCCTCTCCTCTCGCTCCCAGCGTCATCAGCCCCTGGGCGCCTTCAGGCTGCACTGCCACAGCTTTCTTTGCTGAAACGGGCCCTGACGGAAAGCTGGCTGCTGGAAGCCCTTGTCGTGACGTTTCTCGGGCCTAAGATGAGTAGTAGGGCTTTCATAGCTTATGTTCTTGCCTGGCAGGATCAGAAGGTGAGAGGCTTTGTCGTGGCGAGGGTTAGAGAGACTAACCCCCACGTGAGGCAGGGATGTCTCCTGTCCACTTTTGCTGATGCGGGATGGGACACTCGGGGTGCTTCTGAGGAGTTCATGGCGGTGCTGCTGGGTCCGTGTATTGTGACTGTTGCAGAAGGGCACAGACAACGCCTTCTCCCGCTGGCCTCTGGAGAAGCGCAGCTAAGAGAAGCCAACCATGCGACTCAAACATACCTTCTGCCACATTCCCCTCATCTCTCCTACTAATTTTCTTGCAAATGTGCAGAAATATGAGAAAAGAATGACTTGGTTCTTACTGAGAGCTGACATGCCTGGTCACTCCTTTTCAGACACCTTTGTGGGCGGTTTTTTTTTTTTTTGGGTTGTTTTTTTTTTTTTTTTTTTCAGACAAGTATTTCTTCAACGTTGGTTTTGTGCAGTCAAAAGTAAAGCATTTTAATATTCTATCTTTTACTACCCAATTTGTTGTTTCTTGTGTATGATCGAAGAACTGCGGAATGGTTGAGGTTTGGCAGGGACCTCTTGAGATCCTCCAGTCCAGCCAAACAGGGTTAGCCAGAGCAGACTGCCCTGGACCGTGTCTGGTTGTGTTATGAATATCTCCAGGGGTGGAGTTTCTACAGCCTCGCTGGGCACCTCTGCCAGTATTTCACTGCCCTCACAGTAAAAAAACCATGCAGTTCAGATAAGCTTCAAGGTTTTTCATTTGCTCTTTTTTTTGTTGTTGTTTGTTTGCTTGTTTTTATGTCTGGTGGTTCTGCTTTGTATTGTTTCATTGTGTTTGTTTGGGTTTTTTTTAATATAATCATAGAATCATTAAGGTTGGAAACGACCTTCAAGATCAAGTCCAGCTGTCTACTAAACGTTATCAGGAACACTAAACCATGTCCTGAAGTGCCACACCTAGACGGTTTTGGAACCCCTCCAGGGATGGTGATCCCACCCCCTCCCTGGGCAGCCTCTTCCAAGGCCTCACCACTCTCTCAGTAAAAAAAAATTGTTCCTCATATCCAACCTAAACCCTCCCTGGTGCAACTTAAACCCATTTCCTCTCATCCTATCGCTGGTTACCTGGGAGAAGAGACCAACACCCACCTCACCACAACATTTAATTATGACTTTGGCCAGGGAATGATGAGCAAAATGCCGAGGGATACAACTGCATAGGAGGTGGGGGTTTTGTGGGGTTTTTTTTGCATGTTTGTTTTTTCCTCCTTAGGAATTCAGGCTTTTCAATGAAATACCTGCCATTTTAGTTTTGAAAAAGTGGACAGGGTACTCAATAAGATGATGATCTCTGGAGAGCAGACATTGTTTTGGGCTCTAGCATTCTTAGTGTCTTCCCTGTTGTAACTATGGTGTGATTGGATAACCTCTAGTGCTAAGGAGGACATATTATATATTATTAGTAGAGAAAAGAGAGCATAGTTTTTTTCCTGGCTTGTGTATAGATATTGTTAAATACTCCCACAATATTTTGGTGATGAAAGTAAAATTACTTCTTCTGCAAAAGCAAAAAATGAGTAAATTAGAAACTAGCTAAAATGAGATGCACCTTTCAAAACTGACAATTTCTGTCTTTAAAGTTTGTGGTTTCCTTTTTATTTTCTTTAAATAAAATTCATTACTATAGATTAAGATGGCATATATAGTTGAATTTCTCACATCCCTCCCTTTCAGAGGATTAATGAATTGACACAGTACTGTTTTGGTGATCCAGCCACCAAAAGAATTAGGTAAGAAAATGTTAATTTGTAAAGGTTTTGGTGGTTGTCTTTAGAAGCTCTCGAAAGCGTAGAGAACACCTCTAGAGAAGCTTGATCCCTTTTCTTCAGGAAGGGCAAAAGTGCAAGGTGGAAAATGTCTCAACCCATTTTGAGATGGGCTCCATGGGTTCTGTATCCCATATTTTATATTAATACATACAGGGCTGTTTTTAAAAGGAAGTTAATTTGGATTGAGATATTCTTACAATGTTGATGACAGTCAAACTTGTGTCTTGGAGCAGTTACATCTGCATTGGCATTGAAAGAGAGCTTAGCTGTTCCTTTTGCAGGATTTCTAGAGGCCACAGTGCATTCTGGCTTGCTCTGTGCTCAGCAGCACTAAACATAACTAAAAATGTAAGAGGAACGGACTTGGACCTTTTTCAGATTTGACAAAATACTTTGAGTTGTAATTTTTCTTTCATCCTACATCCTTGATGGGTGGTTCTTTGCATTGCTGTAAATTTTGTCCTGTTCTGTCTGTCAGTAGAGCTGTGTGGTCTGAGATACCATCTGTTGTTGACCTTTTGATGCTGGCCCTGATCTAGACGCAGGGCAGGATTTGCCACATGAGAACTGCCAGCAGACAGAGCAGAGGGAGTTTTCTGGAGCCGGAGGTGAAGAGTCATTACAAGTTGGGACTGCTCAGGGTTAGCACTGAAGGGGTGTTCGTGGAGGCTCTCGTCATCAAACTTTGTGTTAAATCTTGCTCTCCACAGATTGAGCCCTACCGAAGCTTGCCAGGCTCTTGCAAATATGGCTCTAAACCCAGGCTGCCAAAAGCAAATGTAGGATGTTTAGCAAAGCTGGTGTTGGGGCATTTCAAACGTGCAGCCTTGTCACCATTTTGTGCTTCCTCAAGTGTGTGCTGTCACCAAATGGCTGGAATCAGTTAAACCTTGTCTTCTTTAAAAAGCTACGTGCTTCTTTTTTGCCATTATGTTTGGGATTGACCAGGACTTCCCTGTCTTCAGCTTTTCCTTATAAAGGCTCCTTGGTGCCTGAGTATGTTGAGTCCTTTGCTCTTTTATGAGGTGAGTCCGGGATGGGTTTGTCTTGCGGTTTCTTTTATCTTTTCCAGAAGTACTTTTCACTTTACTTTTACAGTCCTTGTAGTGTTTAGATTGTACATAAGGGAGAGAACGCAGATGGAGCTGTGCACTGCGTACTGCTTATCAGCAATCTGTGGGGTAGGAGGGGTTGAATGTGAATGCAACCCCTGTAGTACTCCACAGGGAGAAGTTATCTGACCTTGGGTGAGAAGAGTGCGTCCATGCACTGTAGAACTGTTTGGATGGACAACGCAGCTTGAAGTCAGATGGGTTACTGATGAGTAACCTCTTTCTCTCAGAGAGTGTGTGCCCTAGTATGAAGATAGCTCGGGGTCTTTTTGGGGGGCTACTTCTCTCTCCACTCTTGGAAGCGGGAACACATTCCCAGACATAGGAAGTATGGGACCATAGTGCTGTGACAGAACACATGGTTGGTGCTTGCTGAAGCTACAGACTTGACTTGCATACCTAAGAGGATAGAACCCAGAAGGACATTACAACATCTGAAGTCGCGTTGCCAGGGACGTAACCCTTACACTGTTTGACAATGTGCTTAATGTGTTAAGCTTCCCTTCACCCTCTGTGTTCCTGAGTTGCTCCTGTGGATTGTTTTCAGTCACGGTGCCAGACAGCCCTTGAAGTAATGATGTTAAAGGTAGCATTGCTCATTGCTGATGTCAGAAAGTGATGTTTTTTGCCAAGTCTGTTTACGTCAGCATTTACGAGTGATAGCATCAAAAGGTTCTAGTATTTCGGTTAACAAGGGAATAGTGAATTTGGAAACAACACAAGGGAAATGTGAACAGAAGTTGTTTTAATAATTTCTAATATTTGTAAAAGAGATGCAGAATATGAATCTGGAAAGTTGGGGTTTTTTTCATTCTTGGATATAGAAAACAATACAAAAGAATCACAGGCATTTTAGAGTAAATGTTTAACCTTTGGATATTTGTGGAAACCTGGCAAACAGTGATCAAATCAAACTGAACTGTTCAAAATAGATATAAATGAACAAATAAATCACTTTTGGTTAGACCCAGTTTTAAAATACTAGCGTCTCCTCTTCCCTTAACCCTCCCCTCCCATTTAATCTGTTATCTGAATTAATGGGAACAAAACAATTTCTCTTGTGACATTGTGATCTTTATTCTAAAAGAGTGTGGTTTTCTTTTTTTCTTGTGTGGTTATGCTGAATAAGAAGCTTATAAATGAAGTGTTTCTTAATCTTGAGTACTGGATTACTTCTTGTTTGTATATGCCTGACCCATTGTGTACTAAAAACGAACTCCTAAGCTGCTCACCTTGTCCTGTTTTGTGTGTGTTGTACTCAGCAAGTTCTTTCTGGTCCACAAAGTATTGTATCAGATTGCAGTGACCACAGAGGTAGCAGTAAATCAAAAGATTTGGTGAAATTGCCATTGTAATGTTTTGAAAAGTCAGTGTGATTTGTAAATATTTAGACTGCTCCCTGCTCTTTTCCTGAAGCTTGGGTTTAGAGTGAGGTCAGCTTGGACACAAAATAGATCCTGCTCTTCAGATCTTTTCAGACTTTCTAGGTCTGAGTCTCCAATACCTATTTCTGTTAAATTTCTCATGATAATATTCAAGTTTGTTGTATAGATTGGGAAGAAGGTTTGTATGTTCTATTTACATACTGCCATTTAATGCCATTTAAGGGATTGATTGTTTTCATTCTGGGGTTAGAAAAGCTCTCAATTGTTCTTTATCCTGAAAAGCAGTTCAGTTTCCTAAAACAATTGAACAATTACAAAGTGAACGTAATGACAAGATCCTGTCTCTGTTTCCTAGAAACATTGTTTCTTCAGGATAATTTAACCAACATATGGGGTTTTTGACAGTAGTCCATCCTAACAGCAGTTAAATTTTTTCTCCTGCCTCAGAACAGTGTTTCCCAGAGAAGCAATGGTGTGTGGATCAGGGGTGAACTGGAATTCAAAAAACTCTTCAGTGTGAATATAGAAAAATAAAAAACTTTCTTTTTTTTTTCAAATATATATTCAGTATTCATCATGTTTTTCTTCTCAGTTTCATCTCTTTTTACTGTTACTGCTTGTACCAGATACCTTTTGGAGCTGAGAATCAAGCTAGGAAGGGAATGATACCAGAATCATAAGTCTCAGTTTATTCTTGTACATGCAGAACACAGAAATAAGGGGTTTTCAATGTAGTATTGTAGTACTATGTAATTTCTACTTAGAAAAATACAGTGTCTCTTTTTATTGTATGGTTTGTGTTTGTCATTGGTTTCCTTCTCTGAGTTTAGAGATGTTTCCTCACACAGAACTTTGAACTCAATCACATTTTCCTTTTGCTTCAGTGTTTGTTTCTGTTAGTAGATTTAACAGCATAAATAATGATCTATTTCTTAGCCCATAGGTGTTTGTTTCTCAACTGAGCCATCCTCAGTGCTGACAGTTGCGAGCTCAGGGCTGGGGAAAGCTGTGTGTGCTCAAAACTCTCATCAGAAAAAGGGCTCGGATTATTCCTAAACTGGACACTTTCTTCAGCTGTGCTACGCTTACAGAAAACACAGCTTCTTCATTACTGCTGGATCAAACTCTCTGTTTTTCTCTACATGTATTGAACAAAACCCATTTACAAATCCTTGTATTGCTTTAACATTTCTCTTTATTTTTTGCTATCTGAAAAGTTCTCGCATCTCTTGAGACATCTATCTGGAAAGCCTAAGTTCACACCAACCTTCTTGCTAATGAAAGCAAAACCGAAGCAGTTTTGTGTGGGGTGTTTTTTTTGGTTTGTTTTGCTTTTTTAAATTTATTTTTCCTGACTAAGAACGTTCTGCCCTGCGTGTTGTTGCAGCTACATACCACTTCAGTGAACAGTGATCTTCTTGATGTACTTCCTTACCTTCATGCTAGCGACAGCAGATTTGGTGTGTGATAGCTTAGGGGTGTTTTTAACTGAAAAAAACCCTGTGAAATCTCTGAAGAAAAAAAAAAAAAACCCACCAAAAAAAAAAGATCAAGAAATATTTGCAATTTGATGGGGGAGAGTTTGAAGATTTCCACACCATTTGGAAAGATACACACCAAACATTTACTAGCAAAACTAGTTTATTTCTATGTGTGATAATCAGACACATCTAAGCTATATTAGATACAGAATCAAACCCAGATTCCTTTAGTATCACCTCTAAAAGCATTTGCTGACATCTTAAGGTGTGTAACTTAAACATGATGATTGTAATTTTTGCAGGTTTCTGTAGCTGCATCACGTGCTGGAAGAAGATCTCCAGCTGTAACTCTAGTGCAGTTGCCTTCTGCTCAAACTGTTCATGCCCAGGGTGTCATTCAAGCCACAAAGCCCTCAGTCATTCAGTCACCACATATGCAAGCTGTTCAGGTTAGCTCTTTTATTGTTACATTTTCATGAATATTTGGTGCTTCTTAACTCTTCCCCCCTCCCCCCCAACTCCGCATCTCCAGTTTCTCTTCATTCCTACCAGTGTGGCAAGGTGCAGGAAGTGGGGAGGGGAGGGGGAAGGTGGCAAACTGCCAACCAGTAGCAGCTCTACAAGCATTGTGTAGTGATTCCTTAACGCTTCCTGTTTAAGATATTGTGTCTTGGAACCCTGAATATTTGCAAAAGCAAATTTGTGTAATGACGTGGCCTTAATTTAGCATTATCTTGGAGCTTTTCTGTTTTGTTAAAAGCTGTTAATAGTGTTTCCAATAAGACTACAAACTCCTAAATTTGCAAGCCTATCATACTTTATTTTTGGCGAGCATCTGGGTGTAATGGCAGTAAACATATTATAGCCACGTGATGCCCTGTTGATTTTAGCAGGCCCTGTTAGAGCATCTGGTGTTGCTTTTTGTGGGTGTGGATATTAAAGATCAAAAATAAGGGCAGCCTCAACATAATCTATTCTTTTTTTATACAAATCTTCCCATGTATAAAGTTGCTGATGTTAGAAAACAGAGAGCAGTGCAAAATGCTTAAAAACTTTTCAGAACATTTAAATAATGAAAAAAACCTAGTGAGAATGAACTGCAGGGGTTTGAAAATGGCACGGCCTCCCAGTGGTGTTTTTCTTGTAGCTAGAAATGCCTTTGCTCAAGTTTTCTTAACGTCTGATTGTGAAATGTCAACCAAATTGCTTTTTGCAAACAGAACTGATATCTCTAACAAGAGTGGCTATGTACCCGTTATGTGTGAGCTGGTTTACCTGCAGCCATTGCAACGTGCTGAGGAAAAGACTTGTGTTCTCAGTCTTCTTGAGAAGCCACCTTTGATGTTGGAGACTTCTTAATAGCTTTCAGATATAATAAAGAGACAGGTGTAAGTATGATTTGTCTTAGAGACGGAGAGTAAAACCCTGGCCAGAGAGTGAACATTTTATTTGTAAGCAGTAGGTGTGGATGATGGGACCTGATATGGTTTTGAAATTCCAGGTCCCTGTTGAAACAGATGCAGTAGAAGTCAAGAGACTTGGGTTTGGTCAAACTTGAAGTCAAATGAGAGTAGGCAAAAGAAATACTTTTTAAATAGGATTCTTTCAAACTGTAATTCACCAGAACAAGCTTTACCAGGTAGGCATGTTACAGTGAATGACTGTCATTGCTTTCCTTGGAGTCAGTATAGTCAGGATATACATGCAAAAGTAGAGGACTTGCTCCAAAGCTCAGGAGGAGCAGTTTCTCTGGAATCTCTTGCCAGTTGCTGCTGTGTCATCTTAGGGGAGTCGATTATTTGTTGTATTGAGTGAACTCTGTCTGTCTTTTCCTTTCAAAAGAAGTGGAGACAAGAAAGCTGTGTCCTGATTAATGCTGACTAGTTAGTTCCAGGTTTTTGCTTTGATTTCATTTGAGAATGTTAATGGAAAATAAGGTGACTCTACAAGGAGGACTTGATCCTGTAAAAGACTCCATTACAGAGGTTGTCCAGCCTTCCTGTGATCCTCTTAAGTACTTTATCTTGCCACCTGGCATTTCCTCCGGATCATTTGGCTTTAACTTGATATCCTATCTCTGCCAGACAGTGGGGAACTTGGGAAATGATATCAATTTAATCTTAAAAAGGAAAAAAAAAAAAAGTATGCTGAAGGTTGATGTTAAAGCTTGTGTGACCTCTCCCTCAAACACCTGCAGCTTTAAACTGGAAGATGTTCAAAATCTGTTGCTTTTTGGATTAAAAAAAAAAAAAATCACTTATCTATATCATGTTCCTTACTGTGCTGTTAATGTTGTTCTACTTGTAGGAAGGTTTGAAGTTCAGATGGTTATTTGACTTGTCTACTCAAATGTATTAGGTATTGACAGACTAACATGAGCTCAAAGTTAAATTTGTTCAAACACGGAGCCGTGTGGGGAAGTTGAAGTCTGAATAATGTTCAGGAAAAGATGACAATGATTTCCTCTGGTTAGCATTGCAAATGTGGTTGTTTGCTATTAGCACAAGCTGAAACATTGCATTTATCTCTTTGTCTTGATGAAAATCAGAACTGTTGAAATTTCTTTCAGAAAATTTTTTCTTCCACATTAAAATGCTTACATTGTCTTGTGGTTTTCCTTCCCTTCTTACCAAAGTATGGCTGTTCCTGGCTGCTTTGGCCATCTTCACAAACTAGGGGTGGCTGTTGGGAACCCTGAGTGGAATGGGAAGGTTAAGAGGCACTAAGGTCTCTTTCTCCTGCTGTTTGTCCTGGGACATACTGCTTTGCTTTGCTTTGCTTTGCTTCCCCACCCTTTTGTTTCACCCTGGAAAAGGAGCATTCTGTTTTGAGGTGGGATGCCCAGGCTCTTGGCTGGGTAACACTGTCTTAATTTCAGAGGTTTATGGCAGAACCTTGAAGGTCAATCCACAGACAGGTCACCGTGGGGCACTGCAGACAAGTGCCTTGCAGAAGATCTCTTTGCTGGTCAGCGTTGATCCAAAAAGGTTGGATGCAAACTTCTTGAAGCTCTTGTATCTCTGCCAGGCAGCTCTGAAGCCTGGTTTGGAGCTATATGTCTGTAGACATGTGGTCATTATTTCTAGGCAGTCTTTTATTTTTTTTCAGTTAGGCAGGCATAAAATTTTAATGATGTTTCTTGTGTATTACGCAGCAAAATGAGGCTCCAGTAAAGATTTTTACCCAGAACTGGAATGTAATAAAATAAACAGGTAGAGAGACAATTTAATTCCGCAATAGCCCATAGTTCTTTCAAGGTGTAGTTTTATAGGTTTGGCTTGGGGTGACTCAGGGCCATAAATTTCCCCAACTTTCCAGCAGTCATTTTCTACTGTACGCAGGATTTGTTTCTAGTGCTGAGCACTCGGGCCTGGCATCTGCATTAGTTCTGCTTCTCTTCCTTGTCTTCCCGAGCTGCAGAGAAGCCTCCTTTGCACCCAGGTCAAAAACCTGAGCCTTCTGAAAACTTGAGCCTTCTAGTGCTTGAGCTCTGGTTTGTTCAGTGCAGCTTAACACAGTGCTTGAAGCTGAAACTGCAGCCTTGCCTGTCTTTAGGTGAAAAGGTCATTTCTCATACTAACTTTCCTGCCCTGTTTCAGTTGGAAATCTTACACACAAGTGGTTCTGAGTAGTTAAATGAATCAAGAAAATAGCCTGTTCTCCTCGTTCAATGATTACTTTCAGTTCTGTGTAATAAGGTAGTTGCTGGTAAAGAGCGTGCTTCGGCTCCAGGCCTTAATGGCATCTTGGGTAACTCTAAGAGAAAAAGAACCTGTGAAAATGTTACTAATAAAGACCTAAGAAAATAAGACATCGTGGACTTGTCAGAGGTTTCTGAAACTTGCACAGTATTGCTGAGCAATTTATTTGTATGTATGAGTATGTGATGATAACTGTAATAAATGTGTACATTTAAATAAACTTATCTTGTAAATAGCTTTGGTGTGGTCGTGAAGAGGCTTTTGTATGTTGCTATTTAAGGTACGTTACTGCAGTATCCTGTCTTATAAATGTTTAATTTCACTTTAAAAGCTAATTAAATTGTATCCTATTTTTATACGTAAAGAAATCTTCTGTCTTCGCTACTATAAAAAAAATAACCTGGATTATTCTGATTTCTTTTTTTTTTGTTTTTCTTTTTCAAATGGAAGGTGCCATCTAAGTAGCTATGCACTGCTGATATCATTGTTTGTGATTTGCTTGGGAAAAAGAAGTCCAAGATCACACGATTAATGATAAATAAGTCCACAAACATCCTGCCTAGACACATGGAAAACATATTTTTTTTAATAATCTTTTAGTCTGTTATCTTTTTTAATGAAGTTATGAATTTCAGAAACTTTGCTATTACAGGTAGCAGCGATTGCAGATGAATCTGCTGAATCAGAAGGGATAACTGATTCTCAAAAGCGTAGGGAAATACTTTCAAGAAGGCCTTCATACCGGTAAGGACCTTTTCATTTGGTTTGGCTGCTTTTTAAAGGCAGCGTGTCTGTTACAGCAAAACTGTCTGCTAAAAGCCAGGGACTTAGTTTTCTCATGGATATGGAATTTCAAATATATAAAATCATTTACGTTCTGTTCTAGAAAAATTTTGAATGAACTCTCGTCAGATGCTCCCGCAGTACCGAGGATTGAAGAAGAAGAAAAGTCAGAAGATGAAGGAGCACCTTCTGGAATTCCTTCCATGGCCATACCAAGCAGCCTGTATCACTCGAGCACAGGGCAATACAGTATGTTGGCAAAGATACTATGGGATGGTGCAGGACATGTATAGGAACAACTTTGTTTCTAAGAGTTCCATGAGGAAGTAGAGGTGTTGGATTTTTGGCGAAGAATGAGAGCTTCTGTATTTCTAAATCATTTCAATCTTTATAATGATTTTTTTCCTAAGACGGGCATTATAGACTTTTAGCCTGTTTCTTGTGTGCTAGATTTAGTCCTTCTAGAAATCCTGTGCATGAAAAATGTGGAGGCTCAGCCCAGGTGAGATGAAAAATGTTGACACTTGGATGTGAACGTTCGGTGTTAAAAATTGTTGCAGTTTCAAATTCCTGTGATCCACTACGTATTAGTGCTTGCTACTCATCACATGAAATGACAGGTACTGAGTTAGATGGTTTTGAAGTCTAAGTTTGGAGTGTGAAATCATTTCTTGACTTTAAATTTTCTTTCTTAAAAGAAATATGTCTCTTCCTCTCCAATTGTCAAGTATGAACACTTGAATTGCAGAATTAACCAAAATCGTGCTCTCCAACATTTGAGACTTCATGCAAATTCAAGTTAAAAGTTAGATTCTCAGTTCTGTTATATTAATATATTGGTTTGGGGGTTTTTTGGGGGGGGGCTGCTGAGCTGCTTTTTTTACCCTTTCTTACCTTTTCTTACCTACTACCTTGTGTAGACAATAAATGAATATCTACTTCATGATGGCCAGCATCTGAAGTCCTCTTTTCTGTGGACTTGTGGTCATGCTAAATTGCAATTATCCAGTACAGAATCTTGCAGGTATTCTTAACCAAATTTAATGATTTTTTTTTTCTTTCAATTTTGGAATTTGATTTCTGGTTTGCCTTAGGCTTAATTAACATAAAAATATATATAATTTGCTGTTTCAGTGCTTAAAAAGAAGTGCTGTAGTATCTGTACAATTTTCTCATGAGCCTGCAAGCCTTTAGGATTTCTAAACAATTAGTTTAATTTTCTTAATCGTAGATTCCTCCAGGGAACCAGAATTGTACTTTTCTTAGTGATGTCTTGCAGGAGGTGATTTTTAATTGAGGATGTTTTACTTTGAACATAGCAATGAATTGCAGTGACAAGGTAGTAACTATAAAAGAAATTCAGGTTTTGGTTTCTTGTTCAATCAAACATTTACCTCTGAAAAATCAAGCAACAGAGAGGATCACCAACAATATGGTTGACTTAAGAGTCCACAAAAAATTCATTAAATCTCATTTATCTTAACTTAAACTTGGTTTTGCATAAGCCAAGTACAGAAGATTTCTCTTTTATGCTGCTTGTACTTTAAAAAAGTTATAGTCATAGCCTAAAATATGGTGTATATTTAAGATAATTTAACTTGTTAAATAGGTTCTTAGCCAGAATGAGGCATTGCTTCAGGATGCAATGTCAGCCTTCATGGACTCCCCTGATTCTGGCTCAAAACCTTTGTTTTGAGAGCTTTGCCTTCATGGAAATAGCTTTTCATACCCAATTTATTAGTTTATTAATTTTATTTAAATTGGGGTTTTTTTAAGTTTGGCTCTGTTAGTTAAAATATCCCACATCTTTTGCTTCGGTGAAGTCTCTGTTCTCTCTAATTATGGTCAGGAAAACTGGTACCAAGTGGTAGCAAGGATGGTCGTCTCCTTGTAGCAGAAGGAGCCTTCGTTTGGGATTTACCAAAGAGTGCTTGCCTGTTGGCTTCTAGTCCTTACTCATACAAGGCAGAGACCTGCAGCATTTCTGAGCTGCCCTCCTGTTGGCTGCCAGTAATCCTCAGGAACTGCTGTTAGCTAAAACTGGGAACAGTGTGGGAATGCAGCATCTCCTGTGGTGATTTCAACGTGGATAGGACAAAGGTCACTACATACATGTATGTTAACTTTGTCTCAGGATCGTACCTGAGATCTCCTCTCTCCTTGGCCAGCATTGGTTGTGTGGGTTCTCCTGTGCAGGCATGCAGTGCATTCAGCTGCTGCAGCATCCATGGCAATGAAGAACTGGTCTTGCAGAGTTGCTGCAGCCATCTGTACTGTGCCCTGGTTTAAACCAGAGATCACATAGTCCTTATTTTCTCTACTCTTGCACAGGAAAGGCAGCTTAGTTGAAAAGATAATTTTGACCGCATGTTGATGTCCGGAGCTCTGGGCTGACTGTTTTTGGAAGAACTTAATAATTTCTTTCTGGAAAACAAATATATTTTTTTCTCTTAGCAGCAGCAATGCCTGCTCTTTGCTCACTTTTTACCAGCCAAAACGGTATGTTGCCATGGTTTCCAAATATCAGAGCTTCTTGGCTTTAGCTTATGGAAGCAGATAGACTGACAGGCATGATCAGCTGGATAAAACCTCCATCCCAGTTACCTCCATCAACAAACGTGTTACCTTCCTGTAAGGGAAATGGAGACTTGTGCCTAAGGCAGCATCTCTGTGTATAAACCTTGCAGCGTGATCTGACCACAAAACCCTGCTCTGTTGGCTGCAGTTCTGTCATGTTGGCTTTTGAATTGGGACAAAAACTTGTTTTGCCTCACCAGTGGTGGTGGTGGTCTAACTGTGCAAGAGTTGTTTGTTCAGCTGGAGCGTGTGAATGAGCTCTCTCCCTCCTCCCCACCTTTGCCTGCTTGTGCATATCCTGGTGAAATGAAGCAGGGGAAAGAAAATTTCCTAGCTCTTGTTCCATCTGTCTTAGGAAAGATTTTTAAGAATTGGCTAATTAAGAAATATTTTGGGAAAGGTCAACTTTAGTTGTTTTTCCCAGTATTGGAAGGGAGGGATCTGATTTTTCTGGATAAGAGCTGTCGGCCATACTCAGAGAATGGTGTCAGTATCATCTTCAGTCCTAACTGGAAGAGAAGATGCCACTTACATCCGTTGACCTGCATGAGGTACAACTCCAGGGACTGTCCAGCAAAGTCCTGCACTCCTGCATGGTTGGACACGATGATCCCAAGGGTCTTTTCCAACCTAAATGGTTCCGTGATTCCTCGCAGAAGGCCCAATTTCCAGTAGAACTCCAGAGGTTTGTGCAGTGACTGAGATCAGGAGAGTGACTGGCGCGGGGACAGTGCCTTGTTCTGCTCATACAGCAGCGATCTGCCCTGTAAGGGACACAGTTACTGGAGTTATTTCTCTGTTGTTTAGAAAGTGCTGGGTTGTGATCTCAGTGAATAACTGCAGGACAGCTGCGACATAATTGTTTACTCAGGCTGGCTGTGGAGCAGAGAAGTTTGTATGGTTCTGTGCTGATGTTTCACTGCCCAGCAGCCCAGCTGACTGGTTTTTATGTGGCAGGGTACTGTGATGGTGTAAGCGTACCAGTTTTTGGTGCTAACTCTGCCAGAGGCAGGATCTGTCTGTGTGTAACTTCTTTGGGAGGTGAAGGTGACATGTCCTGCTGGGAACCTGGTCTTGTCCTGAATCTTGTGCAGAATAGAAGAGTCAATAATTTATTTATTTATTTTGCTTCTTTCTCTTCTGCCCTGCCCCCAGAAGGAGCACTTTCTGCTTTGGAGGCCAGGCCAAAACATCTTGCTCAGCCTGCCCTGGGTGTTCCTGCTCTGGCAGGGGGGCTGGACTCGATGATCTCCAGAGGTCCCTTCCAACTCCTACCATTCTGGGATTCTATGATTTTTGCCTTTTTTCCCAATGCCTTTTGGAGCCTGTGCGCAGCACCCAGCCAGTTTCTACATGACATGTTCCCCATTCTGAGGGTAGGACTGGAGGTCTGTGGTGAACTCTGTTCTGGTGTTGGAAACAGGGCTCTCCGCTTCCTTCAGCATGAGAGGAATTCTGCATTTTCCCCAAAAAGAAGCTAATACACCTGTTGGGATTTGACAGTTTTGGTAGATGACTCTTATTATGCTCTCAAAAAATGACCTGATCTTCTAGTAGATGGTTACCATTGTCTGATTTATGAATAAGTTTACTAATCAACTGTTAGTATCTCAGTGCTCTTTGAAGTGTTCCTGTTTGATGTTGCACTTTCAAGATAACCCGTTGTTGGCAGAACAGAACATTTGAAATCACTATCTCCAAAACTCACATGGGTGTCTAACAGATCATATGTTCAGGTAACCAGAGCTGAACCTTCAGGAATGACATAAAATATTGTGCCTCTGACAGTGAAATCCAGAGGAGTTGTCAATCCTGGATCTGTACACGATACATGTGCATGATTTTTAAATACAATAACAGTGGTTGCTGTTTAAATATCTTTTACTTCTTGGGAGTTGGATTCTGATCTAAAAGTTCCAGGAGTGTTTTAAGTAACAGAAGACACGTGGATTTGATGGGTGGATCACTTGGTGCGTAAGGAATTGCCTGGATGGGTCGCACTCGGAGAGTTGCCATCAATGGCTCATGGTCCAGGAGGAGACCAGTAAGGAGTGGTTTCCCTCAGGGGTCCGTGTTGAAACCAGTGTTATTTAACATCTTGGTCAGAGACATAGACAGTAGGATCAAGTGCACCCTCAGCAAGTTTGTGGGCAACCTCAAGCTGTGTGGTGTGGTGACAGGCTGGAGGGAAGGGATGCCATCCAGAGGGACCTTGACAGGCTGGAGAGGTGGGAAACTGTGACAGCCTCATGGAGTTCAACAAGGCCGAGTGCAAGGTCCTGCACAGGGCAATTCCAAGCACAAATACAGGCTGGGCAATGAGTGGATCGAGAGCAGCTCTGTGGAGAGGGACTTGGGGGCATTGGTGGATGAAGAACTCTACGTGAGCCAACAATATGTGTTTGCAGCCCAGAAGGCCAGCTGTATCCTGGGCTGCACCAAAAGTAGCATGGTCAGGAGGACAAGGGAGGTGATTCTTCTGCTCTCTGCTACTTTGGTGAGACCCCACCTTCAGCTTTGGGGCCCCCAGTGTAAGAAAGACATGGAGCTGCATGAGCAGATCCAGAGCAGGACCATGAAGATGATCAGAAGGCTGGAGCCCCTGAGGACAGGCTGAGAGAGTTGGGGTTGTTCATCCCAGAGAAGAGAAGGCTCCAGGGAGACCCTCTAGTAGCCTTCAAGTACTTAAAGGAGCCTACAAGAAAAATGGGGAAGGGCTCTTTATCAGGAGGTCTAGTGATTCAGGAGTGTAAGTTTTAAACTGAAAAAGGGTAGATGTAGATTAGTAGGAAAAATTCCTTCCCTTCAGGGTAGTGAGGCACAGGAAGAGGTTGCCCAGAGAGGCTGTGGCTGCCTCCTCCCTGGACATGTTCCAGACCACGTTGGATGGGGCTTTGACCAACCCGGTCTAGTGGGTGGTAGGAGGTTTAGAACTCGATGGTCTTTAAGGTTCCCTCCAACCCAAACCATTCTATGATGTTTCTGCTCTTAACAAAGACAATGGTAATTGTAACATGCAATTGATAACCTCTCTAGGGAATGGGTTTTCCTCCAAAATGTTTCATTATGGTGAGCAACACAATATGATTTTTTTTTTTAGATGGGAAAAGTCTAGTTGTACTTTTTATATTGCTGGGGGGGGAAGCTTTGTTCTGTTTCTCATTTGACCTAAGTATTGAAGTCTGTAAAGCTTTGTACAGCCTGGGCAAATGTTAGTGGGCTGAACTGCCTTAGACATGAGGCAAAGCATTGCAAGTGTCAGAAGACTTGCCCTTCTTCTGTCTGGATGTCCTGGTTTTTGTTTTGTGGGAGTTGATAAACACAGCTTTTATTTATTTGTTTATTTTTGATGACTTTCCTGCATTAGTGTTTCAAAAGCAGTGATTCTGTATGGCCAGGATCTACTATTTTTTCTTTCTTTTTTTTTTTTTTTCTTGTATTAAAACTATTTTAGGAGAGTTAATATTTCTGAAAGCATGTGTGGAACACTGCTTGTTAACTGTGTCACATGGCAGGCACCACATGAGAGGCTTTATATTTGTGGAAATGAGTATTTACACAATGTAAGTTCCACTGCACACTCGACCTTTAAGCAAGGAGGGGACCAGGAGTCCTGTGAGACAATTCTTCTTTTAAAGAGCGGGCTGTGCTTTTCAACAAGTGTCCTCTGTTTCTGTCTACTGCTTAACTTGTCTTTGTGTGTTTGTCTTTAGTTACTATAACTCAAGGTGGTACAATCCAGATTTCTAACCCAGCCTCTGATGGTGTCCAAGGACTGCAGACGTTAACAATGACCAATTCAGGAGCTCCTCAGCCGGGCGCTACCATTGTGCAATATGCTGGACAATCACCCGATGGCACGCAACAGTTCTTTGTTCCCGGAAGCCAAGTTGTTGTTCAAGGTATATTTTATTCATCTACTGCATTTTAGTTTTTTTCATCTAAACCAATTTTGCTTAAAAGGCTTTTTGTTTTGTGTCGACGCTGTTAGGTTAGTAAATAAAATATTTATGAAGAATAAGATAAAAGGCAGTCTTAGGAGGAGACTCAGTTTCTCTGCTCGGTAAAGCAGCTACTTCTTTTGATTAAAAAAAAGTTAGGAGGAGGAAATAACAGTATAAACTCACTTTCTGCTTTGAATTCCCTTGTCCAGACTTGAGAGACATGTTTAATTGCAGTAAAGGTGCTGTTACAGATTGACACGAGGTGCATCTCATTTAATACATGAAACTAGTTTGTTTTATTTTCAGCAGTTAATCAGTCTTAATAAAACACAAGTTCTGAAGTTCTTTGGATATGTTTAGGGCAGAGTTTCCTTGCAATTTCTGACCCTTGTAGTTACTGGAAGGAAGATCCTTTACTGAAGCTAGTTTTCTCACTTTGTAGGTGCTGTACAGTGCACACATGTGCACTGAATATTCACTGGCAATAGTGAATTCTTGAACCTTATTGTTGTTTATGCAGGAGTTTTTTTGCCTTCCACTGTTCCTGGCCTTTTGGAAATGCTGAGGGAGATTGAGAACCAAAAGCATCTTGGATTCATATTAATACCAGGGGAAGCAGGGTTGGGATTTGGGTTATGCTGAGGATGATGGGTGAAAACAGGGAAGAGATTTCTGTATGGAGACACTAAATTAATAGCTGCCATGGAGGAGATAGGGAATTTATCTTCCTTTGGTAGAGAGAAGTGTGGGGGGGGGAGGGCTATATATAATGCTTTCTGAAGTCAAAACAGTTATCTGAAATAAACCATGAGAAGAGCTAGAAGACTTTAAATGTGAATTCATGGAGTGGATGAGAGTATTGACTTAATGTAGACACAAATACCTGAGACAGTTGGTGAGGTTCAGGTTGAGGTCCAGTGCTTTAGTGATGCTCGTAGCTGTTGACACAGCGAGAAATGCTGCATAACATACACATAAAAATACAAAAGGGAATAAAGAGTTAAGTGAGCATGAACTTGGAGATGGTGAGGAGATAAAAGGTTTCAACTTACTATACACACTGATGATACAGGAATTATTATTATTATTATTTGTAATCCTTAATAAGAACCGGTATATAAAAAGAGTTCAAAAGAATGTTTACAGTAATACACATCTCTTTATGATAATAATTGCACATCATCAACAAACCTGAGTTATTCAGGATGGAGTAAGACAATGGAATTAGTTGGACCTACACATCTCTCGTGCCCTCGCTACAGATCATCTTGCCTGTGCTACAAAGTCTGCAGGAATATAATTTATGGACATTTGTCATTTACATACACTTTGTAGTTGACTCTTTGCCTAATATCATGGTAGCACGGATTATAATACAGGAAACCAACATTCTGCTTAAGAATCTTTCCACTTAGGTATCTTTTTATCATAAAATTGTATTTGTCATATTCATAGAAAAAAAAAAAAAACCCAAGGAAAGAGACCCAAAACAACAAACAAATATCAATCCTACGGCAGAAAAGATCTGTTTCAGAGTCTTTCAGACAGCATATGTATTTCTAATTTTTCTGAAGTGTTTGTTTATGAATCTCACCTAATGATGGCTGGCATCACATCACCCCTGTGTTTGCTAGTTTCTGATAACCTGCCACAGGGAAAAATGCTTAGTGTGAAAGTGCCAAAGGTGTTGATCCATCTGACTGATTATTTCATTTGCTGCAAGTTTACATTCAAAGGCAAAATAAGAGGTAGTTCTAATGAACTGACAGTTTCCTAATACAGGTTAAAAGTTTGGGGGTTTTTTGCTAGCTGAAGCAAAAGCAAGGGTTTAATTATTGGTGAAAATGAGCGTAGGAAATTTGCATCAAAGACCATTCTGTTTGGATCTGTGTGTTTTCATGGTATGGTCAGTGATACGAATAGTGATATCAGGACTGTGGCTTGAATTTCTTGCATGCTTCATTTGTGATCATCTGTTTGTACGATCCCAAAGGGGTCCTGTAATCACAGGACACTCCTTTTTTCCACTGATCCTTCCATTATTGCTGTCCTGGGCGTAACTTCACAGCTGACAAATCCCCAGTCTGAATTTGTTCCCTACAGACAAAAGCCTTACAAGTTTGGTATGCCCCAAGTACACACAGGTACCTGGACTGTTGCTCTGAAAATAATTCCATTTCAATTGAGGTAAATGAGGAGGAATTCTGCTAAAGATAGTTTAAAAAAATAAACAAAGGGAAAAAAAAAAAAGGAAGTCATGTAGATCTCTTGGACTTATTTTGAAAAAGGAGGGGTGTAGCTCTTACCCAGAGCTACTGTGCAGCCTGTTAGAGCATCTGAAATCACTAGCTTGAGGTTGACTTTAAGCTTTCTTCAGTCTTTTCTGATGCTTCTAACTAAAATGAAGTGAATGGGTTGTGGGTTACCACCCCCAAGCAGAGTGATTTAACATTTCACTTGCCTGTTTGTTACAGCTTGGTAAGCTTTCCTGTCTTGCATGCCTGTCAGAGCTCCCTGCCTTTCAGTGGAACTGCTCCATTCAAAACAATTGCATGTCTTTTTCCACTTTCCCTGGTTTATACCCACTCCTTGCCATTCTAGAGCAACATTTGCTCTAGAATTCTAGAGCATTTCTGTCAGCACCCTGAATTTTCAGGTCTTGTTTTAGAGCCAGCTTTGTAGTGAGTGCTTTCTGTAGCTTTATGAATAATTCAGGGCAAAAGAACAAAGCTAGGCTTATAGAAATATGGAAGAGGAAGGCAAAAAAAAAAAAAACCAAACCAAAAGGGGGTGGTGTTACTGGAAAAGGAGTTTCTCCAGCTGCCGTTTCAGTGAGCTGCTCCGGTGACAGAGCATATTAATGAGAGCGGTAAGCGAGTGAGGTCACTGTGATGTCAGCGCTCTCGCTGGTAATCCTGCACATGCTTGCTACTTTGGAACAGTTCACGCCGAGCTCTGCTAGAGGCACGGGAGAGCCGTGTGTGCAGAAGCTGATCATGGCTGTGACGGGGGATGAAACAGGTACACATTTTGCTCGTCTTCTGCGCGGTGGTTTTGGATGTCTGGGCAGCGTTCAGGTTATTTGTGACGTTTGCTTTTTGAACCTGTTGCCGTGGCTCTTTTTATCGTTCAAAACGGGTAGGAATAGCTTCTGGTTTTAGCTGGTCAGGGCAGTGATTGGAGGGGGGGAAATCCCTGCTAGCACCCGAGTTCTGGCACAGATGGGTAACCGATGGGCACTGTTGGACGCGGGGCTTTGCTAAAATAACCCACCCGCCACTCTTCTTTCAAATTCTCCTTTACCGGGGAGATGTTCCTGTGCTTTTGTGAAAACAAAGCTGCTTTTTTTATTCAGCAACAAACGCTCGGGATTTGGCAGCTAAAGCAGGGGGAAGCAGAGCTGTGGAAAGCCAGCCCCGCGTTGCCCCGGCAGCGCCGGCAAACCCCGGGCGTTCGTTGCTGGGGGAGCGGGGGAGCGCAGAGCGCAGCCCCCGTGGGTACCGCGCTGCCAGCCCCCGTCTCCCCCGGCCCCCGAGCGCTCTGTTCCTCGGCTAACCGAGTTCCTCAGCTAACCGAGCTCAGGAGGCTGGCGTCACCGCATTTCCTGGAATCGCGCTGCAGCGGGGAACTGGGAAAGTTCAACTCCAAACAAGATGCACATTGACGTCAGCCCCGAGTCACGCTGCGATGCAGTCAGTTCCTTTCTGCTCCGTCAGTTGCCCCCGGCAGGCCCGCGCTGTTAACCAGTTCGCAACCAGTGCCTGCCTTGCTGGGACGGCTTGTTTCCCAGGATCTTCTTTTGGGAATCATTTTTGTTGTCGTTGTTGGTTTAAGTTTCTGTTCTGCTCGAAGGGGATAGTGATTCACGCCTTGCTCAGCCAGTTCAGTGGTGAGGTCCAAAGCCCTCTGCTGATCTGGTCGCTGTGAGTCACAGGAGGGGAGAAGAGCCGAGCCAATGCATCGCATTCAGCAGGCTGGTTTTTCTCCTGGAGAGTCACTCAAAGAGCTCCAGTGCAGGGATGCTCTCTAGTGTTCAGCGAGTTACTTTTTCCAGGAACCTGCTAACAGAAGGTGGTTGATTATTATTCATTCCCTCCCCATCCCTTTTATAGATCTTTAAATTTTTTTTTCCCTTAGAGCTTATTTAACAAGGTTAGTTGAACCCTTCTGGATGTGGTTTTGTTTTGATTGGTTGGTTTGTTTGTTTTTCCTGTTAATAATTCCCTTTTTGTAAATCTTAACTCAAAGCTTTCAGTGACTTTTTTACTCCCTTGCAATTTTAAGGAAAAAACAATGACAACAACAGACCTGGGGCAATGTGTTAGGGAAATGCATCATCTCCAGCTGCATTGCTCTGTGAACAGTCTCAGTCCTACCTCTTGAGATGTTAGGAATGGCTTTAAACTCCAAAAAATTGAGTTTCACTGGAAATGACCACAGAGGTTTGTCAGACTGGATCAAGGTGTGGGAGATTTTTTGCCTCAGGTGCTGAAATGGAAGGTACCTGTCTCTCTAATATTATTATTATTATTATTCTCTCTATTATTATTATTAATACATTACTAGACTTGAACTATTAGTTTTTTCAAGTATATTTTATCCCCTGTGCTTAAAGCCTGTTTCACCTTTCCCTGTGTCTTTGGTGGGGGGGGGGGAAACAGTATTTTATTTTACCTTTTTGGAGTTATTATGTAAAACATTCTGCAGACTCTGAAATAATCGATCTGCAATAATGTATCATACAGCACATATTGCTGCACAACTAAAAGGTACTTTGTCAGTGCTATCTTTTTTTTTTTTGTTTGGTTTGGTTTTTGTTTTAATTGCAATGTCTAGGTTCACAGGGTCTGTACCACCACAATGGTTACTTGTCTGTGTTCCTGCACAGGTAGGTTTGTAAGTGAGCCAATTGTGAGGTGGGGACAGACTCTGTTGGAACCTGGTCAAGCTGTTCATGCTGTTACTTACAGTGGTGTTTGCTGATCCCCACTGAGATAGGGACTCACTTCTGTTAAGCCACGTTGCAGGTACAGTTCTCAGAGAGTCCTCGTAGCATCAGCAGTAAATCCTGTTAGCTAAACACCTGAGTGGAAGTCAAACAAAGACAACAAAGTAGTTGGTCTCGCCGGGCTGAGGTGACCTGGGTTATGGGTCTTTCCCCTTGACTTGATCTCAAAATGGTTCATGTCACAGAGTCACAGAATGGTAGTGGTGGGAAGGGACCTCTGAAGATCATCAAGTCCAACCTCCCTGCCAGAGCAGGACAGAACTAGAGCAGATCACTCCGAAATCATCATCATTTGGATTTCTCATTTGTTGTAGCTAATGGAAACTAAGATAACATCTCTTTTCACCTGTGATGAGAGACTGAGAAAGGTAGTTCTTACCACAGAGTCTCTAAAGTGTGTGTGATGTGGTCAGCATGAAGGTGAGCCTGAAGAGTTCTGAAATTGCAGTTTTATAAAGAGTTGACAATATTGTGCCACTGACATAACTGGGACTTCTAAGAGATGTGGAGAACTGAAAGGGTTAAGTGATTCTCTTGTAGGTGTACAAGACCAGGGAGCCCTGTGTTCAGGATGGCTGCCTGTTAGTGCTACCAGGGCTGTCCTGAGCTGATTTCTCTCTTCCTCCCCCACCCCAGGGGATTATCCAGCGGGTCAGTTCACTGGTCCAGTTCATCTTGTAATTCCACAAACACTTTTACCCGCAGGACCGAGGCGGGGGCGGGGGGAGGTGCAAAGTGGTTAAGCTGATAATGATTTCAGGACATGGCTGTGGAATCGTAGTCTAAGCACAGCCTGAGCCCATTTTTTTTGTATTTAAACGGGGAAGCACCTGCATTAACTCAATAGGAATAATAATAATATTTTAATGAAGTTTAGGTTTTGGGGTTTTCCCCCCCACTATAACTGACTGATGTCTTGTTACTGCTCTACCTCTCAGTCTCTCTAGAGTGCTTTTGTCTACATTTAATTTTTCCAAGTTGTCCTGCTTTGGGCTGGGACAGAGTTAATTTTCTTCCCAGTAGCTGGTATAGCCTCGTGGTTTGGATTATGGATGAAAACGATGCTGATAACACACGGATGGTTTTGCTGCTGAGCAGTGCTCACTCAAAGTCAAGGACTTCTGGTCTTCTCGCGCTGCCCTGCCAGCGAGGAAGCTGGGAGGGGACAGAGCCAGGACATCTGATCCCAACTGGCCCAAGGGATATCCCATACCATATGACATGGTACTCAGCATATAAACTGGGGGGAAGGCTGGCCAGGGGGGCTGCTGCTTGAGAACAGGTTGGGCATTGGTTGGTTGGATGGTGGTGGGCACTTGTTTTTCATCACTCGTTCTCCTTGGGTTTCATTTCTCTCTCTTCTTGCTATTTCCCTTTTAATTACAGTTCATTTTATTATTATTATTTTATTTCAATTATTAAACTGTTCTCGTCTCAACCCATGATTTGTCTTACCTTTACCCTTCTGATCCTCTCCCCCATCCCCCTGGGGGAGAGGGAGTGAGCAGCTCTGTGGTGCTTAGTTGCCAGCTGGGGTTAAACCAGAGTTAAGTTTTACCATTATTTGAATATTGCTTTACAGAATGAAAGTATAAATTAGGTATAACATAACAGACCCCTGAAGCTTAAGCTTTTATATTCAGTTGCTTTAAAGAATTTAATTAATTTAATGAAAATTTGCAGTTTTTGTTCTGTGATAATATAAAATATTCATGGAAAAGAATGTATAAATACTTAGGATTTGAAGAGGGATACATTTTTTCTTTGATTTATGTTTTTTTTTCTTCTACATCAGACAAGACACGAGTACTTAGGACTTAACACAGCGTTTTAAAGCTGGGGTACATCACCTATTAACAAATCACTTCAGAAATAGAGAAACGAGGTGGGACTATTGGCAAGGCATTGGCTCCAAGTAACATGTCACGTTTCAGACCTACACTTGGCTTGGGGGGAGGCTCGGGAGCTGGATCTGAACTTTTGCACTCAGATTCACCGTGTAGCTACATCCCTTCCTGTGCTGCTGCTGCTGCCTCTTGTGCGCTAAGGCTGCAGCATCCTGTTCGTGGTCCTCTGGCTGAAGGAACAACTCCTGTTCACTATGAGCACTCGTCTGTTCCTTTTCATTTTGGCAACAGCAGCTCTCCGTGGTTTTCCAGGGCTTGCCAAACTGCTGCTGTAAGGGGAAAAAGAGGCAGTAAGGCCGGTACTGTTGCCATCCCAGGGAAGGAGGAGGAAGCTGTCTCCTGAAGCCTCTGCTAGAGGACAGGGGTAACACACAAACTGCAGTGGCTGCAACAGCAGGGACCATCTTTTCCTGGGGCTGTGCGAACAGGAAATAAGCGTGGGTGCTCCGACAGTGTTTCCCAAACAGCTTTCCCTGTGTTGTCAGAAAAGAAGCACGTGGAAGCTTTCACAGCTTTAGTCTGATGGGCTAGTGGGGCCACATGCTACAGCAATTGAGGTAACTGATTCTACAGCGTGGAAATAAATGCTGGTAAGATAACAAATATAGTTGTGACATTACAGGCCTATGGAATATTTTATGAAGCAGAGATCCTGGATAACTTGTCAACAAAAATCTGTTCTACTGAAAGAATTTTGCATAGTTTTTTTTGGTTTGTTGGTTTTTTTTTTTTTTTTTTGCCATAAAGTTTAAAGTATTGTTCTTTTATCCAGCTGCCACTGGAGACATGCCAGCTTACCAGATTCGAACTCCCACTACTACCTTACCTCAGGGAGTGGTAATGGCAGCCTCACCAGGGACTTTGCATAGCCCCCAGCAACTGGCAGAAGAGGCAACACGCAAGAGAGAGCTGAGACTTATGAAAAATAGGTAAGACTACATAACAGTTTAATAGTCAGCCTTGGAAAAAACAAACAAACAAACCCAAACAACCCAAAGCATTCTAATGAACGTTTATTCTTAAGGTCATGAGCACTGCCTGGGATTTACAAAGGAAGGGCAAGGAATTCTTTGCCTCTCATCCCATGTCCTTGTATCAAATGTTGGCTGTTAACTCTGGAAAGTTAAGAGTTGAGCTCATCACCATGGATTTTTAGTTCTAAAAGATCACAGTAATTCAAAAATCATTATTAGCATTGTCCCTTACTGATACTTTTTTTTTTTTTTTTTATAATCTGGAGGTATATTTATTGGTGAATTCCTGCCCCCCCTGCAGCTGGCAGTAAAATGGCCAGTATAGGTTTGTTCATTTTGAAACATCCTAGCAAAGAATTGGTTAGGAAAATATCAGAGGATCTCATTAGCAGCAGTCCTTTAATGATGCTGTGAAGAGGACTTATTCTAGGATGGAATGATAATTACAGACTTTCCTAAAAGCTTGGCTACTGGGATAGGTTATTGTGCAGTGCCCCTGTCATTTTGTGAGGCACACTGTGTGAAGTGGCTGTATATTTTTTAATTAGTTGGCAGGGACTTGGCTGTGTGCTGTAAATATCATTCTGTCTCTGTGCATTCCTCTTGCTGTTCTTGGGGGACTCTTGCTGTTTTTCAAATGTGGAGCCACCACTACCAACAGCAGATCAGTAGAAGAAACAGGCTGCTATGCAGATCTCTAATGCATTGAATAGCCACTTGCCTTATGATTGAATTACTGGTATTGCTTTGCTCTCATGCCTGTCCTTCATTTAAATTACTGAGGAGGATTGCTGCCTTCACCTGCCTCCTTTTGTTTCTCCTCTCTTTGTTTCTAAAACTAGCATCCATGCTTTCTCTCCTGTAACTTGCTGGGAAGTTGCACTCTCACGATCTGACAGTTTGTCATGTTCCAAGATGTTAAATGAGTAGACTCCCAGTACTTCTAAAATTTCTTGTGGAGCTGAATGTTTGATACGTCCCATGCTTCTGAAAATGCTACCCAGCTTGGTTAGCTTCAAAGTGACAGAGTTCCGAGCAGAGCTATGACAATGGCTCCAGGCTGCCACTTGCCATCACCAAAACCCCCAGATGCAGAGTTCTAACACACAATTTCTTCCCATTTGTTTGCATTTAAATTTTACTGTAGATTGTTACATTAAAGTAAAAAAAAAAAAATATACAGCAGGTTGTAAGCTTGGCATCAGGCTTTTTCTCTGAAGAGAGTAGCGTGATGCTTGTGTTTTCTGTAAGGAAACTCTTTGGGTTCGGTTTTAAGGTTTTGATTGCAAAAGACAGTGTGCCCTGATAAACAAACGAACATGACTGGAAGAAGTGCTGCTTTCAGCCTTGATGTTTACTCCAATCCAAGTCAATACATCATCATTTACTCACTTTTTCTCAGTTCCTCTGTCTATCATTCCATCTTTGTATGTATTCGTTGATGCTGAATTTGTTTCACTGTCCAGTTGTTTCGAATTATATTTGAACCATGTTATTGCTTACGGCTGTTACTCGCTGTTCTGTTTGTACAATGCAGTGGTGGTGGTTGTTGGTGGTGGTTGTTGTTATTGTGGAAGCCCAGGGATTGCAGGTAATTTCATTGATCCGGTCTTTGCCATGTTGTTCCTGTAGTCATTTGCCTTGTATTGGTTCCAGGGAAGCTGCCAGAGAATGTCGCAGGAAGAAGAAGGAATATGTCAAATGTCTTGAAAATCGTGTGGCTGTGCTTGAAAACCAAAACAAGACTCTCATTGAGGAACTCAAGGCCCTCAAAGATCTTTACTGTCATAAAGCAGAATAACTGTCTTTCATTTGGACCTCCTTTATTATGAACTTTAGTCAAGGCATGAGAGGAAGCAATTCTACAGATTGCCATATGAACTTGAGAAAGAGACACTTGAGGCCCTTGTGGAACCCAGTTTTGCTTAGTGTTTTCAGACTGATTTGGGAGAGATTCCAAAATTTGGAATTCTGTCATAGTCTCCATACTCTGCTGAGCTTTCTAATGGCATGCAAATGGCTTTTTTTTTGTTTGCACTTTTTACTTCTGCTTTTTGCAGGGAAGCTGCTAAAGAATGTCGACGGCGGAAGAAAGAATACATAAAATGTCTGGAGAGTCGTGTTGCAGTGCTAGAAGTTCAGAACAAGAAACTTATACAGGAGCTTGAAACCCTAAAAGACATTTGCTCTTCCAAAACAGATTAGTAAAAATATTTATTATACTGTGAACTGACTAAAATCTGTCCAGTTGCTTTATTGAGGCAATACACCGCCAACACGAATTACGGCTTTCTCTTTGTGTCATTTATATCATATTCCAACTCGTAACATTCCTGAAATGCTCTCCTGCTTTTTGTCAATTCATAGCTCTAATTCCAGGTTTTTCATGTTCCTCCCTTCCGTGTCCCAAGGAGCCAAATATTAAAAAAAAACCCCCAAGTATGTAACAAAGATAAAAAAACCCTGCATAATTTCTAAGAGCTGTTTCTTTGCCATATATTTACATACTACTTTTTACATGTTACCGAGTGTCCTGCACATACAAAATATTTTACAATTGTTTTAGATGAATCATAGAGATAATGCATCCGGTAATACAAGAAAATCAAACAACCCAAGGTATCTCAGGAAAGAGTTTATAAAAAGAATGTTATGATGACATGTATGTACTAGCAGACTAGCCTACAGATGATTTTATGGCATATTTTTATAGTAGTTGCTTTGTGGAAAAACAAGTATTGTATTGCTGTCACTGAGTGCCATGGTTAAAGATAGTTTTTAATAGAACCATGTTGTTTAAGCTGTGTAGTGTCTTGATTTCCTTTAAACACCTGGTTATTTGAGCTGCTTTAAAGCCTGTGGGTGTCTGGAAGAGGACAAAGGAAAAAAGTGTACCGAAACTCATGACGTGATGCTAAGTGTGTTGTAAATACTTGGAAGAAGCTATCTGTTATGTGGCTGCTATTTAGAGTTTCTGTAATCCGTAGAGTATTTGGTTTATTAGAGGTCTCTGTGTATCAGAATTCCCATTTTACATCCCGAATACTTTGTGTTCCAGGTTCTGGACAGTTGTAGACAGCTGACAGCAAAGGCTGACGGTGTAGTTCTTTCCACACTCTCTGCAAAGTATGGAGAGGAAGCGAAGGTGACTTAAAGAAGGAAGCTTTCCAATAACCAGTAACTCTCTGCTGATTCACAGAGTTCCAGAGTAGCCATGGGCGAGAGCTGAAGATTTTGAATATAAACCCATGCTTAAACCAGATTACAGTTCTGGTAAAGGCAGTACGTGCCAACTTTCCATTCTGCTGTGGAAGAAAATAGTGCTTATGCAAAATTGCTTCTGGGTATTTCTTTAATTCAGGAATGATCTAATCGTTTGCTGGCCAGTACAGTCCATGAGCAGAGTCTTCAGCAGCTTTGCTGGAACTAGCAGCACCATTGCCTTACTGATGTGGTAGGAAGAAAGGCTTAGTTCCTACTTAATTGGCTTTACTGGAGGGAGTGTGTGCCTGTGGAGCTGGGGAGGGATGGAGTCGTGGCATTGCTAAAGTCACTGAGACATCTTCATTTAATTTAAACTGAAATCACATTTAAACTGAATTCACATTCAACCTGATCTTCAGTCTGACACTGTTGGGGGGCGGGTTTGTGTGTCTTTTTTTTTTTTTAAATCTGTTTTTCTTTTAGCTTTTCCAAAGTACTTGAAATACACAGGTAATTTTTTCAGATCTTTTGAGAATCCTGCTAGGTGTGTGAGAGCATTTGTAAGAAGAGATACTATCTTTCACTTTCCGCAGCCACATCAGTCGATTTAAAAAGGAAACAGGCTGCCTTTTGGGCCCACAGGCTCTGCTGCAAGTCTGGAATAAAAGTAAAGGAAACTTTGACATATCTGTTTCGCTGGGAAAATGCATCTTAAATGCTAGAGTCAGCAGAAGGAAGTCAAAGGTTCTGTTAAAGTTGGACAGGATGAGTTCTGTCTGCAGGTCCGTGTTGCAACTCGAGTGTCCAGCAAGCTGTTTTGTTGTGGCTCTGTCACTAGAATCTGTTTTCTGATCCAGGTGGGCATTGCTCCTGGCTAACGGATTTGGAAACTTAAATGGAAAGAAACTTGGGCACATGGTGGATATCTCTCCAGCAGAAAGCTTCTCTTATCTTTATCTTCCCAAGGGTACCTGGTACTAAAAGCAGACATTTGATAGGAATAATCCTTGTCTGTTCCACATCTACGTAGTCTGCTGCTAATTGCTAATACTTTTAAAACACCGTATTATTTTATTTTTTATTTTAATTATTACTTATGGGTGGGTGCTTTGTCAATAATGGAAGCTAAACCTAAATGCTCTTGGCCTGTGTTTGGTCGTTCTGGAAAATTCCGTGTGATCTGTTTATCTGTGCCAGAGAAAAGCATCCTGCTTCAGAAAGGTCAACTGCACAAAACCTGTCTCATTTAGAGTAAGACGAGGAAAAGAGAAAACATGATGATGTATTACTTGTTCATTCTCAGTAATTCAGTTTGGTATCACGTTAATTTTGACAGAATTAGCAATACACATTTCTGTACTTTTAAAGTGAGAATGAGTGAGTTTGGTGAATAAGAACATGTAAGACGTGTGGTTGGTAAATTAGAACCAAGATGAGTCTTGTGGTGAAATAACTTAGTCGAAAATGAGAAAAGGCAGGTCTGCACAATGCCAAGAATCTGCTGTCAAGTTGCTACTGCAAAAACTGCTACTTAAAACAATAAATCCAGTTCTGAAATGCGTTGAGAGATACCCTTTGAAAACTTTGTGAGAGACTTCCCTGAGATTAAATGAGGATTTGAAGGAAAAGTCAGTGTACCACTGGGGTTTGTCAGAGAAATAACACCAAAATACTTGTCTGTAAAGGAAAGGAAATCTTAGTAATTTTTTTTTCCATTTTTTTTTTTTTCTTTTCTTTTTTTGAAGTGTCAACATAGCCCTCACAAGTTTTAGATAGTTGTGGGACTCATTTTACTCTATGTCTGTATTATGTTTCTGAATGTATGTCAGCAGAGTATCCAGAGCAGATGCCCGTGCCCTATGAATGAGAAGTGAATTTTTCTTCCAATTTAATGTCCAGCAAGCTTGCATGGTGCATGTCAGTCCTGTGCTTGCCAGTGCTCCTCTCCAAGGGCAGAAGTTGTTAAACTGGCTGGAGCTATTCATCGTTACTTCTTACTCTTCAAAGAAGAAAAACTGAAATTTGACTGGGGTCTAAATTCCCAACTGCCACAGTTCTTGGGAGGTGACACACATTTTAAGAGCTGGGCTGCCTAACAGTTCAGGTAAAACTGCCTATGCTTCTCTAGTAACACCCACATTCTGGATACCAGGCCAAGAAAAGGCCAGTTTATAATGATTGTGTTGAACTTCTTTGGGTAAATCTTAGGGGGGTTTGTGAAAATTGGTTACTGATATTTTTCTGGTGATATATTTTGCTGGAGAGAGGAAAATGCTGTCTGCGTTTTGTCCGTCTCCTCATTTTGCGACCACTTTGGATGAACCAAAAGGCCAATTAATCTCTCTGCAGAGAAACATCAAATGGCAGTGGTTGGAAAAGGTGTCCCTTTTGAATTTCTTCATGTCTTTGTGTAAATGATGGATCCATCCATCTTCCTAAAAGTGTAATTGTCTAAAATTGTGCTGTGCAGGCGTACAAACTGACTTTTGTGAAAGGTCTGTGATGTGGCTGTCGATCGCATACCTGAGGTCACACAGGATCGGTGGCTGCTGTGCTTCCAGTCAGTACTGGAACTTAATAGAATCACACATTAGTTTTGGCTGGAAGAGACCTTCAAGATCATCAAGTCCAACCTCCTTCCTAGCCATATCACAACCACTAAACCATGTCCCTAAGCACAACATCTACCCAGCTCTTAAACCCCTCCCTGGGCAGCCCATTCCAGTGCCTGACAACCCTTTCTGGAAAGAAATGCTTCCTAATATCCAGCCTGAAATGACTTGTCCTCTGTCCCCCATTTTACCACTCTCTCAGTTGAAGCAGGAGTTGGGTTCAGCGCTCTTTCCAAAGAACTTCTTAACCACAAGACCGAAAACCACCTTCTGTCTTCTAGCACATAGATATTGTTGGGTTTAATGCTTTTCCCCACAATTTGATGCTGTTTCTACTCTCAGAAAAAGAAGTTCCTAAGAATGTAGAAACAGCAACCAAAGAGGTGTTAGGTCTTAAATTATTTTACTCAATGGTTGTGTCACCATCTCATTCGACAAGGTTGGGAAGCACCTGCTTCTCTAATGAAAACATAGCTCTGGGCTTTGGATACCAATATAATTCCCCCAGGAATCTGCTTCCAAGTTAGATTTGTGAAGCAGAGTGCTTAGTGTGACACAGGAGAAAGGCCTGTCGAACTCAGTAGTCTTCTTAGTAAAGAAACATTAAATGAATCTGAGTTTGTTTATGACAAGAGAAGTCGAGCACTGCCCAAGCTTGGATTTCTCAAAGCCAGGAACTTTGGGTTTTTTCAGTACCAGAGAAAAAGGCTGCAACAATTGTGATTTTTCTTCTTGTAACAAAACCGTATCCCTATGTCACAAAACTCCCGTGCTGAAACCACACAGCTGTTTGCAAACCTCTTTTGAGACAGAGAGCTAAAGGGTCTGCCTTTACTTTACAGGAAGGCGTACGTGAGCTCGCGTGGATGTTTGGGGTTTATTTTTCAAATAGAATTTCACGTAGCTCAGGGGAAATGGTCTCTTGAAAAATGTCTTCAACCTCCTAGAGTCGTGGGCGATGAGGAATGTAACAGTCAGCTTCCTCTTAAGGTACAGCTTTGAGTCATAGCTGTTTTCTTCCCCACCTCAGCGGAGTGGGGAGCGGAGTTACAAAGAGAAATCTCTAGGCTGTCCAGGCAGAGCTGTCTCTTGACTGCCTAAACCAGCTTCAGCTGTTGTAACCTGGGGAAAAAAGGGATCACAATAAATATATTCTGTGAGTAAGCGTGAGTTTGGTTTCTTTTGTTGGGCCAAGGGGGGTGTTGATTGTTAGTTCCCATGGATTTGTCTGTTGACAAGAATAACTAGATTTTCCTGCCTGCACTGATACAGGCATAAGGAGTGCAGGCTGTGTTGTCTCTCACTTGCTTCTCCAGGGCTTTTGTTCCATTCTTATCGAACTTAATTGTTGATCTGTACTGTAATCCTGCAGACAGCAGTGTAATAGCTAAATCCAGTGTGATCTTTTTTCTGAATGAAGTCTCACTTCAAAGAAAACAAAGGGGTCTGCTCAGCTTCTGGTTTAGATTGACTCATTTTGCCCACAGTTTGTTTTTTTTTTTCTTTTTCTTTCTGTTCTCTCCACTTGGTGTTCCGTGGGCGGGTGTGTACATGACAAGAATGTGTCGAATGCTGAGCTGTTCAGCATCTGATAGTAGCAGCTGCATTAGTGGTTGTTAGCATTCCTGTATAAAATGAAGAAAATGAGTTAATTATTTTCTAGAGCAATTTGATAGATACCTCATGCAGACTGGCAATGGCAGGCAGCAAAAACCAGTTTATTCTTCTGTCTCATGCATCTTTTCTGGTCCTTTTTCTCAGGTCTCTGCTTTTCCTGCGTCTAAGCTAGAGCTTCGTTCTTGCTTGTTTGACAGAGCTATGCAGCAGAAGCTGTGCACATAGACAAAGTCTTAAAGAGGGTAATGTGAATGTTGAACACTGTGTGTAGACTAAGGAAAAAAACCCAAACCTTCACTTGAATGGAAAAACCAGTGAAGGAAGTGTCTTTGTTCTGGCAACTGCTGAGGTTTTCCCTCTCCTTTACTAGCTGTATCAGTGGAATAGGGTGTGATTAATGCACCTTGTGAATGGAATTCTGACTATAAAAATGTCACAGTTCAGAAATCTGGTTGCTTAGCCAAGTCACTGCTGTTGTTTTGTCCTTTCAAAACTCTCATTTCCACACAGCCTTGAATGAGGCTTTTAGTGGTGTCTTTCAAACGTGGTTGTGCTCATGCCAGGTAAGAGCTGGAGCAGAGCTGTTTAACAAGACAAGTCTGGACCAGAGAGTCTGCTTCTTCTAAAGTAGTTCTCTTAAAGAGTGTTTTAATTTTATTTATTTTTAATGATTTACTTTCAGCAAGGTATTTATCATGTTTCTAGCTTCCAGGAATTGTTACAGAAGTGTGAGAGAACTGCAAGAACTGTTTAAAATGAGGTGCTTCCCTTGATGAAATCACTTTTGAACTAGATTCTCAGAGACCCTGGCTGTATGAACTAAGAGCTTTCAGAACTTTCAGCTGCCGCACAAACAAGAAAATGCTTAAATCCTTACACACCCGACTCTTTACCTGTGAAGCTGTCACTCACTTCAGAGACCCAGACATGGGCCTGACACTGCAGCCTTCTTGACAGAAGCAGGCAACCGAAGCCTGCTGAGATCTTCGGAGTAGCCATTGTTCAGTTTCTCTCATTTGTGGCTTGTGATGTTAATTTTCTGGCAATAGTAATCTCGTTTCCTGTGAAATGACAGTTACGCACTCATGTCTGTGTCTGATTTCTTTTAGCGTGTTTGGACCCTGATGGGCAGGTTCAGTTAAAGCTGATAGATGTGTCAAAGATCTCTCAGAAGTTCATGAACATACCAAAGAAGGTGTAGACTTACCAAAGGAAAAGGTACAACGTAAGCTTTGTTAGATGTAAGAAAAAATACTCTGAATTCTCTCCTGTTAGATTCCAGAGAATTAATTCCCTGATTGCAGGTGAATCACAGAAAACAAGGTTTTATTGCTGACAACAATTGGTGTATTTGGGGAGATGTTCAAATTTCTATGGAATCCAAAGCATTTCTTCAAAATGACAATGTGTTTGTGAACAAAATGTATTTTATTAAAAAGCTCAAATACCTTTCAGACCTGAGCTGTTGGGTCTGAAGTTGGTCTCCGCCTCTTCACTGAGCCAATTGTAGTTGACTAAAGGACAATGGAATGTGCCCTGATAAAAAACTTGCTGGATGCTGTCCCAGATTTAAACAGTTACTGACAATTTTGCACACTTGAGCTATGCTAATAAGTTAAAAGCAGCCTCATTTTGAAATGCACTATTTACAAGAAAAAAATACCCACTGCCTTCACTGTTGCAATTGCAGCAGCTTTGAGGGGAGAGTCTGGCAGTTCACTCTGTCCAATGTGAAATACTACTCATTTCTGACCTTTTTGGTTAAGTTCGAAACTAAAGGAGATGATTTTTTTTTCCCAGCTGTTTTAGAGTGACACCTTGTGGAGCAGCAATGTCTGCACTCGATTTCCAAACTGGTGACGCAGCCAAAGGATATGACAGAAGTAGGGAATTTCTTGTATCCCAGGAGGAAGGGGGGAGGTGGGGTGTTCTGTGGCTATTGAGAACATAAACTCATTTCTCCTCCTGGTCCTATTTTAATATGTAGTTAGTAACAAGTGATTTATAATTTTTATAGCCTTATAACAGGGAATAAGAAAATCATATCGACAGATTTTCAATTTATAGTCTTCCTGACCAAAGACTTCACTGAAAGACAAAATGAGAATTATTTAGAATTGATTTATGTAAATTCTAATAATCATAGAATGTTATCTTTAAGAAACAGTATTACAGATGCTGCTATTGAAGCACAATAGTTACGAGTTCTAGGTCACAAAAATGAAATATAATAAAAGCCTTGAGTATCTTTTGAAACATAGTGGTGTGAAGGGAAAAGGAAATACTGCAATTTTAATTCAGGTATGTGGAATTATAGAAGTGGAATGGGGGCGGGGGATAAAAATACTCAAATACTGAAATATTATATAAATTATATATATATAAATACTGAAAAGAGGAAAAGATAAAGGCAGTGATGAAGAAAATCCATTCTTCAGCTAGATACTTTTCTAATTATTTACTCACTTCCCACATTACAACCATGAATACCTAGTATTCCATCCCATAGTCACACCTGCAAGTGGCTGTCTGTATCCATAGATTATCCAGGACTATGCGGTGGTTTTCCATCGTTCCTGTGAAGCCTGAACTGAAACCCTAAGCATTTCTTTTTCCTCATTCAAGAGAACAAGCGAGATGCGTGAGGTGTGATCTCAAGATCTAGAACAACGAAGGAGTTTCCATATGGTGAGTTAATGGGCCTGTTCTATGCGAAATGAAAACATACACGGTTTCAGACTTGTTACCAAGAGAGTCATTTAAATATCCCTGTCGTTTAATTAACAGTTAAATCAGTTACTGACACTGCAATTTCCAGTCAGGAATGTGATGTTTTTCACAGTAATGGTGACAGAGCACTGGCTCAGGCTGCCCAGGGAGGCTCTGGAGTCTCCTGCTCTGGAGACATTCCAAACCCTCCTGGATCTGCTCCTGTGTGACCTGCTGTAGGGGGTCCTTTTTTGGCAGGGGGTTGAACTTGATGATCCTTCGAGGTCCCTTCCAACCCCTCGTGTTCTGTGATTGTGTGAACACGCTCAGACTGGAGCGTGCCAGAGGGCAGAAACGTTGTGCTCGTTTACCATCAGCTCTTGCTGTTGGAGTAGCTCAGTTGGTCTTGCAGGCAAGGCCCTACTGTTTCTATTGCCATTTTCTAAACTGAAAGAAAGAAATGCTACATTTTCTCAGACAGCATTTTACCCTAGCAATGCTTAAGTCTTCTGCTTGGTCTCCAGCATCTGCCATTGTTTCCCTGGGGATCAGAAGTGGCTTTTCCCTCATAACCCAGCTGAGCTCTTTTGCTAACAGCAGAGGTCTCACTGTCCAATGTGAAAACATAGAGGGGAGAGGAGAAACAACTCTGCTGATGTGCACTGCAGGATCTGCAGGCCTCGGTCAGAGCCATCTCATAGTGGCACACTTGTACCAGATCTCCTTAATAAGTGACTGACGACAGCACTTGAGCTCCCTCCTGGACATTTGCCCAAAGACAGACATAAGGGAACTTGGAGAAGTTATCCTTGTTCCTGTATCACTTTCTATCAGCTCCTTTTACGTTGTTTTTAAGTCTTCTCTCCAAGTGATGGCTTTTGTAACAGAATTTGACCTATCTGCCTCTAGGTAACAATGTTCAAGTTTGACTTTTTCCCTAGAAAGGTTGTCAGCTTCCACCTTTGGCTGTGGAACTTAGCACTCATACACATTTCACAGCTACAGAGACAGCAAAGAGCTTTTTCAAATGTGCTGAGGTGAAATAAAGGCACATGCTCAAATTTGGCAGTAGGAAAAACTTCCTCCCAGCGAGAAGGGCACCTCCGTAACAAAATTATCAACACTTCCTAAGAGACTCTGCAGCTGGCCAGAGCATTTTCTCACCCACTCCTTTGCCCCTCTGCAAAGGTCTTGCAAATAGGAAACTTCAACTGTACAGCCAGTCTACAAAGCCTGAAAGAATCTGTGTACACAAACCTGATTCCAGTGCCTCCCTCTGCTGAGGTTCTGAGAAATCAACCTAGCACGTACCTGGGTTTATTAGACACTGCATAAGGACTCTATTTAGGACAGAGGAAAACGTGACTAACCCATTTCAGTTGGAATATGGGTCAACTTTATCTGTCTGAATTACTCTTGCAAAAATCTTCAGATACAGGGGAAAAAGAATGATGAATGTATAAGGATTTGTGCAGTTGCACTAGAGAAATTTTATATAGATAAGCCAGCAAATATGAGTCAATTAGAGTCCCTTATGAACTGGCACCATGGTTAAGTATGTAGGTCACATTTTAGAGATTAGTTATCTGGAATCTTGGACAGATGCCCAGCAAAGTGAAACACACTTAATGGAATTGCTGACATAAAAGTAATCCTATTAAAATAAAACATTAACTTTGCGGTAATACAGAAAAGTCATGTAAAAACAGAAGCTTGACTTTAAAATACATACTTGATAAGAAAATAAAGCCATCAAAGGAGTAAAGTCTCTTCATAAGCACAATGACCAAGAAAATTTTAAATGTGATTAAAGATTATGTTCCTGATTAATTGATCTTCTTTGAATCTTTAGCAAGATAAAAGCAATTCAAAAATACAGAGAATGTAGCTGGTACGTGACCGGGTGGTACTGGGTAAGTGACATTTAGCCCAGATCAGCAGGTTTTGTTTGCTTCTGTCAGTTGACAATAGTAGCTTGTCCATGTGAACCAACGGATGCTTTGCTAAAATTGGGTTTGTTTGTTGTTTGTTTGGGGTTGTTTTAAGCTACTTGTCTAAGAAAAAAAAACAAACAAACCAACCCAACCAATAAACTGAAAACAACCAACCAATCCTTTCCCAACAACAAAAAAACCCAAACACAGTATGTACCTCAGGCAAAATGAAGTAGTTTACTGGAACAAGTGGGATGGAAAAAAAAATAGTAATACCTACTCTCTTAGCCAGGTATTGTCTACAGGTACAAACTGAGTCTGGAGTGCTCTGTCTGCTTTTCCTTCAGCACTCATGAAGCTGAATGTGGCCAATGATGGGAGAAGCAGAATTGCCTGAAGAACATCCTGAACCTGATTTACCTGTGCCTTGTCAACACAGAGGCTCTAGAGGGGGAAAAACCTTCAAGAGCATCCCATGTTGATGGTACCCAAGAGAACTGCCATGGCATTTGTGAACCTCCTGTGGGAAACAGCATCATTTAAAGGCCAGGCATTAGATCGTACAGTCAATTGTTGCTCATCTAAACTCCAGATCTCTAGATATCTGGTCCCAAGTATGGTAACTGGATCTCTCGGTGTGCACAAGCTCACTATGGAATACATGACTACTTACATTAAAATCTGGAAATGTTTACAGCAGTAGAGGTGGTGGCTCCAAGACGTCTTTGTCCAGAGTCCTGGACAAGTTTGTTAATTGCTTGAAGTAATATTTGTCTTATCTAACAAAAAGGCAATCTAAAATCTAAGTATTCCTCTGTAGTGTAATTCTCTCTGTCAGTGGAATAGCAAGCAGCATTTTCACAGTGCAATCCATAACTGAGGTTGGAAGACAGATCCACTTTTATCCTGAAGAAAAACTTTGGAGAGGAACAGCTATGGTAAAGAAGTGGAGATTGTATGTCAAGTGTGTACGGCTGGCAGACCTTGACTAGCGTGATAGTTAAAGACTCTTCCCAGGAGGGGTAAGGTTCAATGTTCTTGGGCAGAGGAAGAATTGAGTGCAGGTCCCACATGTCTGGGAGAGTGATCCAGATAATATGCCACAGGAGGTGCTCTATAAACATCCCAGGTATGGATGATGTCATTTCAAAGGGCAGTAATAGTTTTGCTGGCTTCCTATATCAAATTTGATCTGAAAGCATAAGGTTTTGCAGCTTTGAAGCTAACTGAAACCCCTGATGGTATCAGGGTTGTGTGCTGGATTCTGGCTAGGTTGAGTGTAAGCAGCTGTCACATCCCAACCAAGGAGGAGGGAGAGGTCACTCAGATTTGCTGGTTCTCTTGGTTGGAGTCAGGTGTAATTTCATACGGAGTCTGAACACGGAAAAAAAAAATTATTGTATAGCTGGGCTGAACAACTCCCAGCTTGCTGGTGAGAGGCCATAACTGTAAGTGGGAAAAAATACAGGATTAAGAAGAAAATAAGAAGGAAAAGAAAGAAAAACAGAAAAGGAGAAAAGAAAAAGAAAAGAAAAAAGAAGAAAGAATTCTGAATCACCACGCTGGGTTCCAGCAATGTATTGTGGTACCGGTCCAAATCCTGGGCCCTTGGGTGATGGAGGAGCACTGATCTAGACACTGCTGTCCTTTCACACCCTTGTGAAACGGGTGGCAACCCCCAGCTGGCAGGAGGAGGCAGTGCTAATTTAGGGGTAGAGAGGAGGTAACCACCA
This sequence comes from Todiramphus chloris collaris, assembly GCA_025345505.1. Taxonomy (NCBI): domain Eukaryota; kingdom Metazoa; phylum Chordata; class Aves; order Coraciiformes; family Alcedinidae; genus Todiramphus; species Todiramphus chloris. The sequence continues at coordinate 3,377,473 of JANVCC010000048.1, read as the reverse complement.
TTCCTTGTTCCTTGCATGTTCAAGAGGGGGGAGCATTAACCCTTTCCAGTGGGGTTGGATGTAATTGCCTCTGGGTGACCTTCTAGTGAGGCATGGAGCCACCTTTCCTATCTGCCAGGAGCAGGCATGGGCTAGCGTGGGGAGCAAGGCTGGCCACCCTTCCATGCACTCTGCAGGCATTTCTGGGCACAGTTCTGGCCACAGCATTTCTTTCCACCACACAAGGTTTGAGGTATTAACCCTTTAGGGGGAGTTGGGCTCCTACAGCAGCCCTGTGAGGATTGAAAAGTTGTTGCTGTTAACAGGAGAAAACGATAGTCACGTCAGGAAATCTTATCTTAGGAACCTAGATATCTAAATTCATTCATATCCTCTTTTAGACAGCAAAGCTTTCCTGTAGATCTGGCCCTGATGCAGTAAGTTTCATCCAATGCCTCACCACGTTCTCGTTAGATTTTCTGCTTTGGTGAGTGGGGATAGCAATGCTTCCACAAGTCAAAAATACCAGGATACTTGTGACCATTAAATACTAGATAATGTTAATAAATGTTTAATTTCTCTTTGCTTATCAGGTACCATATTTTACCTTCTTTAGCATGACCCATGGTTTAGTAGAAACTTATTTCTGAGTAGTTATTTACATTTTGAATGTATTCTAGAAATATTTTATGGACACAGGGTTGAAGAAGCGCGTAAGAATGAATACAAACAGAGCTTAAACTAATGTGTGACTGTGACTCTTGAGAATGAGTCGAACATTTGGAGCTGAAAACACACAATCCCAGAAGAAGCTTCTAAAGCATTGCCAAGCTATTTTGGTACAACGTGTTGGATTTTTGTCAATAATTAATTGTCAGCAATGCTATGTAAATAAGAATTCATTGTTACTTGGGAAGCAGTCTCACAATACAAACCCCAACCTCTTCACAAGGTTCTTTTGTTGTTGTTGTTGTTAGGGACAAAGGCTTGAAACTGAAACCTTGTACAACGTACAAATTGCAGTAAAGTTCCCCAACCCATATCTCTAGTCTAACCTAGATACTTAGTTTATTTGGATTCCAGATGCCAACTTCAAAAGTCATGTTATTTAGATGAACAATGTAAATTAATCATCAGGCCAGATCTGAAAACGTTTGAAGTTATTTTTGTCTTCATTTGCAATACCACTTGCCACTGATGCTGACAGCTTTAGGACGTGTGTTTACTTCTCTGTGCAGACAGAAACCTATTTGTTATCCTGTATTTAATCTTATGCTTTTAGCCTCACCAGTACCTCACAAAAGAAAAATAAAAACTCTACTTACAGATTGAGTTACTGATCTCGCTTCTACAATTCTGTGTGCCTGTGACACTGCTCTCTGCAGTCCAGGGGTTGTCTTGACATGCTTGCAGTTTCTGTGTGTTGTCCTCTGCACCTCACTGTTCTCTTAAACAATCTGGCAGATTGGAATAGAATTGCATTTACTAGATTTGCCTTAGCAGGGAGGATAGCAAAGTCTTTTAACGGGTGATGCCAAATGCATATGGGTAGAGAAAATACAGAATCAGACTTATTATGGAAGTTTGCCCTCAAAACGGGTGTTATTTTGGTCCATATTATTAATTACATACACAATAGGCTCCAACACACACGTGCAGTGACTGTAGAGCTCTAGGATGCTCAGTTAAGATCAACAGTGGTACAAACTGGCACAGAAGTTGCCAAAGAGAGATGGGTATGTACAGTCCTGTCTCGGAAGATCCCCCAGACACAGGGTTGGTCTCTCCTGCCAGCCTTACTTAGCAGTGGTTCCTCAGCATACTTCCCTAGCAGTGGTTTTCCCTTTGTTACATAAAGGAAGTTGGTTAGTGGCAAAGGCAGCTGCCTCCTGCAATGGCCGGCTAGAAATACTCAGTTTGTGATGAAATAATGTTTCATCTCTTTCCTTCAAAAATAAAGAAAACCCGAACAAAACAAAACCCAACCAAACAAACGAAACCACCCAAGAAGCCCCAACCCAAATGTACAATGCAGTGAAGGCTTCTGGCTTGCCAGCCCAGGAGTGTGAAACCCCAGGAGGAACAGAATGACAGTAAACTTCCCTGTTTAAAAATCTTCCCTTGGTCTCGTTGACATGAAGAGACCAGGGGGTGTGATGGAGCTGCCATCTGGTTCATGGCTTTTCATAGAAACCAACTCTGGAAAGCAGAAAGCGAGGTGAACAGGGGTATCCTTTGGTGGGAACAGGCTTGATACCATGAGTGCCATTTCCCTTGCACCCACGACATCCACCAGGCAGGGTGGGAAGGTGGGTGGTTAGAGTGCCCAGTCCTGTTAGGACAATTCCTACATTCCCCTTTGGATATGTGATGAAAGAACACGGCTGAGCAATTAAGATGCACTTGAAAAGGAGAGATGGAGCAGAACAAAGTGTCTGGTGTGTAGTTCTCTGTGCTACGTTCATTAAATGCTGGGAATTAAAGCACACTTGAGTGTAAGTGAGCCTGTGATAATGCTTGGGCACTGGTATATACACATCATTGTGCTGCCTACTCCTGTGACTTCAGAATCTCAAATCTGCAAACCTTTAGCCTAATTCCTGCTCTTGCTATATCCCAGAAGTTCTGGGATAGATGATGAACAACAGCCTTCTACTGTTAGTCCCACATCTTCTGTACGGATTTTGTGTGAAAAATGCTAGCCTAGGTTTTCTGTTTCAGGTCTCAGTAGATGGGGTTTCTGTTTATTATTTATTCGAATGCACTTGTTCCACAGGCAGGTTAGGTTTTGTACCAGCAGAGTCCAAGGGCTCACATTCTATCCCTTATTGGTAAAAAATGCATGTTTATTTTGTAGGACAGTCATTCACTGGTGTTTCCTTTGACTTTGTGCTGGGA
>JANVCC010000048.1:3318588-3374196 GCA_025345505.1 Todiramphus chloris collaris | reverse complement strand
CTTGGTAGCTAATTACACAAATGAGGCAAAGTTCACTTCTAATGTGAACCTCATATTCCCCGGAGATCTGCCCTAAACACTGGATGAAGTCTGGAGGTGTTGGACTCCTGTGCATACGCAAGGCTGGGGCTACGCCTGCCTTGGGAATTCTGTCCCAGGGCTCTTGGCCAGCTTGTGCCTCATTCCAAATCCTGCAGCAGAAACTGGGCTGTGAAGGCAGAAATCATTTCATTATTAAGTAGCATCTATATTTTCCAAAATTTTACTGTGGACAGACACTTGTATTCCAAAATGGGGTTTTTTCCTCAATAATATATTTTTTCCCTCTCTTTTTTTTTACTCTACCTTTCTCATCTTTATAATTCTTCATGTGTATACAGGGTATGGTGACCAAGACAGCCACTACTCAGCACTGTATGTACTGTGTGTGAGAAGCTTCAAAGATGTGACTGGTGCTAAGGTGAGTAAAGCAGAGGCACTAAGGAGGACCTGTTACCCCTTCTGTGAAAAATGAAAAGAATAAGTGAGATGCCTTGACAGAGAGAAGAAAGTAGGACCTTGTGGGCAAGTAGTATGCTTGGTATACACAGCTGTGAATATACAATGCTGTGAAACTTTTTAGGGAATGTGAAAAATGAATGATGGGACCATAGAATACCAAGTTGGAAGGGACCTCAAGGATCACCTAGTCCAAACTTTACAGGTAAACTATATATATACAGTTTAAAAGAGATGGCCCAGCACCATGTGCAGCTGAGTCCTTGAGAGATTCCAAACCCACCTGGACACTGCGATGCTGGGCCCCCTGCTCTGAGTGACCCTGCTGGAGCAGGGGGGTTGGACCAGATGATCTCCAGAGGTCCCTTCTGACCCCCAGCATACTGAGATTCTGTGATTCCGAGTCTTAAAGTTGATAAGCAGATGACAGGTACCATGTGTTAGTCCAATCTGGACATATCTGGATCTAGAAATCTCGGACAAATTCTGAAAAACCTTGACCTCTGCCCATAAAAATATTTCCAGGGGAAGACCCAGATGTGCACAGTAAAAAACAAAAGCATTTTTGGAAGTAAAAGTATTAACAAGAAAAGACACAAGTATCCTTATCTCAAAAATCCCCAGAACTAAAACTGCCCACTCTTAACCTTGCCCTCAAGAACTGAAGGAGTCATTTTTCTCTCTTTCAAGGGGAATTCACTTGAAAAACTTGGAGACAAATGCAAGCAAGCTAAGATTTAATTCTTCCAGGCTATGCCTGTTCTACGAGCCTGTGAAAATTGTTTATCTAGGACTCTAATGCCAACAGTTCTCATAAAAATAATATGGTGTCATCTCAAAGATGTTAATGAGAACTGAGAGGGCTTTGCCTTCATCAGCCCCTCCTCAAAGGGCAAACCTCCTGAGGTAATAGGGTTGTTTTGTTTTGGTTTGTTTTGTGTAAGGAGTGGCCAGATAATACACTTCTCAATCTTCTCTGTTGCACCATCTCCTCCAACACTCGAGGAGATTGCTAGAAGCCCAGCCCAGCATGACACCAGGACTTTGGAGGTAGAACTCAGAAGCTTGCAATTTCCACCTGTCTGACTGATGGTAAGCTGGAGGGGATGGGTGATTGTGCAGTAGCTGTTAGGTTATTTATTATATCTTCACTTACAGAAGAGATTGTTTCACTTGGTTACATAGCCTCTCATTTCCAGTTGGACTTTCTTTTGTTGTCAAAAGTATGTAACTCCTTCTCAGACAGAACATGACCATTCTAATTTCCCTTCGACGCAGCAGAAGGCTTTGCATCTCTTACTTAAAAACACATTTCCAAAAGGACACAAGCAGAGGTCCAGCAGCTCTGCTGTGAAATGAGGTAATTCAGAACGACGATTTCCAGCATGATAAGTAAAGATAACAGGATTAATAAAAAAGGCAGTGCTTGTTTTGATATCCACGTTGTACATTTCTGATTCTCAGCCTGTGCTCAGCAATGCTGCCTGATGGCCCAGGTTCTTGAGGCAGAAGCCAATGATAAACCCATCGAGAGAGAACAGCACAGTGGAAGATTTCAGGTAACCTGCTGAAGGAAGCTGCAGTTGTCTGGCACTAGTCAAATTGACTTGATTAAAAATACTGCCCTGCTTTTAGTTCAGCATCTTACTTAGAAAAAACCATTGCAATGTCCTGGGAGAGGAAGTGGCAATGTAGGAGTAGCAATAGAGAGAGGACTGATGAGACTACATTTGCATTCAGACACAATTCCCGTATTTAGGCTGCTGTCTCAGTCACTTAAGCCCCTCGAGTGAGACCATGACCCAGAAAAACATCCCTGTCTTTCCCCAGTTGCCTATTTGCACTGCTTCTCTTCGGCTAGCGATAACATTAGCAAAACTACATGGCAAGCTTGGTTAGAAGCTAGCTGGAAACTTTAGTGGCCAATTTAGCTACCACCAGAAGAGGCTCCTGGTGTAGCTTCCTATATGGCCCCACACATAATAATTTTGGCAGAGGGGAACAGATGTGATGGTGCATATAGGAGATAGGACAGCCAGTTTTATAGCAGAGAGCACTTCAGAGAGCACATAAACTTCATGATTTAGAGTGCATTTCAGGAGCGTATTTTGCCTTTTGGGGAAGGTTGGTGTAAAAATGTGAAACTGCATCATCAGGAGCAGCAGAAGTTCCTAGCTCCTGTGCGTGTGTGTGTGCAGGAGGAAATAACACACCATGGTTTTCCTTCCTCTGGTTACATGCTGTATTTTCCTTCCTCTGGGTACACACATTGTCACAGAGAAAGGAAAGAGGAACAGGTTTGTGTCTTTCTGTCTTTGCCATTTGGAAATATTTTGCATACCATTCGTAGGATCTACAAGTTCTGTGTGTTGGAAGTGTCTGTGGCAGGGTGATATTTTCAACGGTGCAAATGAAAGTGGGGTTGATGGTTTATTGTTTTAATTTTAATGAAAAAAAAAAAAAAAAACAAACCTCCAAAGTTCAAGGCAGCAAATCTTCCTTCTGAAATGACCCTCTTAGATGCGTGCAAATGGTGCTGTCATTTGGCCCGAGTGATCTGGTGTGGTGTCAGTGGGAATACGCTCCTTACAACATGACCTCTTCTTTATGGAAAAAAAAAAAAAGAAGGAATATACTTAATCAATATGGACTGGCTGAAACCGAGTGGTGATTGTCTTGGAGCTGCTGGGACTCTTCCTATGACTAGCCCTACCATTAAGTTTTTAGTGATGCATTATTCTATAGGGGAGCCTCTTGACACATTTACTTCTTTGATGGCATCTGCAGATTTGTACATCAAGTTTAAGCATGTATAACCTCAGGATATCTGGGGGAGTAAGGGCTTGCAGTGAGACAGTTAACTTGGTGGTTGTAGTTCTCTTTCTCCCAGTGGCTGCTGCTGGAGAGTTTTGTTCTGCTAAGCTGTTCTGGGGGTTGTTTGGTGTTTTCTTCTTTGTTTTTTCTTCCTTGTCAATGGGATCGTGTTATGATTAAAAATACAGATCAAACTCAAAGAGTTTGTGAGCCCTAACACTCCAGATGAGTGAAAGTGTATTCTGCATTACTCTCATGTGTATTTTATTCTCCTTTTGAGGACTACATTGTGGCCATCAGTGTGATTTATCCTGAACCTAAACACTTTGCCAGCACGTATTTGATGAGAAATATTAGCCACCACCTAGACCTGCATTGCAGCTATGTAGCCAGTCCCAAACCGACTGTGAGCTCTTAACATATCTCAGTCTGAACGACTGGGAAAAGGATGAAACCAGTCAACAGACTCAGAGGAAATACTGTATGATCACCGTGAGTAAATCACTGTATTTAAACAGCGAGGCGTACCTTTGGCAACTATGTTATGGGCAAAGACAATGAAGGTTGAGATTAGAGGCTCTGTGTAATTTGAATACATAAATAAAGTCCAAAGACTGGATTTCACTCGTTTGAAAGTATTAAGGGTCAACTGTGAACACGTGACCTGAATTGCCTCACTCTGAAGAACATTGCTCTGTGATTTTGAACCAAATTTTGCAATTCGTGTAATTCACCCGTTATTAGAAATTCGTTTAACCCGGAGATTGCAGAAACAAAGCAGAAAGGTTGGTGTTTTTTAGTGTGCTTTTGCTGTTTATCGGAAAGATCTCGCTGCTGGTTTAGAAGTTTTATAATACAATTTGAAGAAAATTATATATGCATATATATTTGAAGAAAATATAAATTTGAAGGAAATTATATATGCATATGCTCATAGACAGATATCCTGCCCTGTATTATATAGGATGCCTTTCCAGTTTGAAAACTCCATCTGAGGAGGCCTGTCTGCTCACTTTGGAGCCAGTCAGATCTAGGAGGGCTGCAATTTACAGTCAGATGTTGTGATATGTTTTTATGTTATTTATTGGAACATAACTGTCCAAACAGGTGACGGTTCAAATGTCATGTAATGTCAAATTCAAATGTCAATGTAAAAATCAGGTGTCTCTAAATCCTTTCCAGTGAAGTAGCTTTACATGGAGGGACACCTGCCATCAAATGAGTGGTTTTGAAGTGTCACGCTCACGAGCGCAACAAAATTACGCTGCAATAAACCTGGTGATGCAGTGAGCTGGGCCTAAGAAAATATCTGTGCTAGTGCATATGTTGTATTTCCTGTAGCACTCCCCAAGGAGCATCTTATGAGTGATGGAGGTCTAACAGCAGATGACACCGCTAAAGTGTTCGCTGAAGAGTTCCAGCATTAGCAGAGAAGGAAAACCAGCAAGCTAGGTCCTTATTTCAGATTAAAATGTCTTCGTTAATTACATTCCCTTTAATTGGAGGTATAATTCAAATTGACTAGGGTCTTCCCAATGGTAGCCAGCAGCTTTCCACAGCACACGCGGTGCTGAGTTCCTTGTTTAACCACACACTGCCAGATGCAATGGCAGATCACAAGGCTGCCTGGCTGGCCAGCTGCTAAAATTCCAGAGCTGCCACAAGGATTGCAGGGTAGTGAAAATATATCATCATTTCCCCTTTTAGAGTCTAAAAAGAATTCCCTGAATTTTATGTTTTTACAAAAAAGTAGCTTTAAATGGGTCATTTTGCCTCTCGATTCCTTAGAATAATTGGACAATATTAATAGTATTATTAGAGTATTAATGTATTTTTCTTGCTTGTACTTCTTGGGTTTATTTTCACTTTTGCTAGGACACTCTATTCTTTATTTCACCATATGGTCCTGCTTCTTTATCTGCTGTAGCTCTTGTCACTTCTAACTGTGTGAAATGGATTCACAGACATCCAGTGGGAAGTGTTTGTAGGTCAGTGACTAATTTTCCCAGGCCCATTTTGCAGACTCTGGTGATTTATACCGACTCTATTTATAGAGAAAAGATGACTTTTTTTAACCTATGAACTTACTATTCTCACGCTGGCATTTCTTCCCTCGACTGATGTATCTGCCTGGTGAGTGCTGGTGACAGCAAGGCTAATAAGCTACGCAGGTGGCAAAATGCATTCCAACACACAAGAGCTTGGCTCACATTTAATGGCAGGTACAGGCACTGTCTGTAGCAAGAGGTGTCAGTGTGCACGTCAGAAGGACCATGGTAGGACAGCGTATCTGCAATTACAGAACAATCTAGACATTTTATTTATTTCCTGCAGCACACGGACAATTTGCTGTTTTTAAAAGACTTTTCGTCTTAAAAATTCCCTATCATGGAGTGAGATTGCAGTATTCCCATTTCACTTAAAGGAATCTGAGAAACAGGAATGAAGGTGTATCCAAAAGTCTCGTACAGTCTGCAGCAGGGCAGAAAACTGAATTTGGGTTCCTTGACTGTGTGCAAATCAGTGGGTGGTTATTCTCAAAGAATAAACTGAGCAGTACTACTCTCTCTGTGCTTATGTAGTGGCATAGAATCAGAGTTTCATCGACTCACAGAATGGTTTGGGTTGGAGGGGACCTTAAAGATCATCTTGTTCCAACTCCCCTGCCATGGGCAGGGACACCTCCCACTAGAGCAGGTTGCTCACAGCCCCAGCCAGCCTGGATTTGAATGCATCCAGTGCTGGATCATCCACAATTTCTCAGTTCTAATGTCTCACCACCCTCAGAGTGGAGAAATTCTTCCTAATTTCTAACCTAAATCTACTCTTTTTCAGTTTGAAGCCATTACCCCTCATCATATCACTACATGCCCTTGCAAAAAACCCCTCCCCAGCTTTCTTGTAGCCCCCTTCAGACACTGGAAGGCCACAATAAGGTCTCCCTGGAGCCTTCAGGTTGAACAGCCCTAAGTCTCTCAGCCTGTCCTCGTAGGAGAGGTGCCCTCTGATCACCTTCGTGCACTCCTCTGGACCTCATGAGGATCATGAGGGTCTCGTGAGGACAGAGCAGAGCAGCAGAATCACCCCCCTCAACCTGCTGGCCACACTGCATTTGATGCAGCCCAGATGACTTTCCAGGCTGCACTCATATATTGTTGGCTCTTGAGCTTTTCATCGACCAGCACCCCCACGTCTTTCTCCTCAGGACTATCCTCTACCCATACTCCACCCAGCCTGTATTTTTCATTGGGACTTCCCTGACCCACGTGCAGGACCTAGTTTGAGGGATAGGAAAGGAATAAGCAGAAGGAGTTCAAGCTTTACAACGTGTCTGACCAAAGGCTTGCTGATGTGAAAAGGAAAAGGTGAGTGTCACCTGGTTAAAGGAGAAAGCCTTCTCTTCCATTTTTATTCTTTTTTTTTTTTGACAAAGTAATAGAAAATGATTCTAGCAACCAAATCAGCTGTTGCCCTAGTTGAGAGGAAATATTTAAATGTTCATATGGGAGCTTCAGTTTTACTTCCATAGGCTTGCTTATGTCCTGGGTACTTTTTCCCTGAGAGGGAAAGGACTTTGGAAATCATACCAAGAGGATAATGTAGTTATGACTTTTGTAGGCCAGCCTTTCTACTCGAAGGACGTCGATACCAATCCCCATTGATGACAGACAGAATTCACAGTTCAAATAGAAAAGAAAGAACAACTTTTGGCCCATTTAGGTGCATAGTTTTCAATCTTACATCATTTTTCAAAGGAAAGGGTGCTGCCTAATACCGTATAGGACCTGAGGAAGTGGAAGAAAATCTTTGAGAAGTACACACTCAAAATTATATATCTGCTGCTTGTTTGTTAAGTGCATTAATTCATTTTTGGCTCTTTCCCTCTAAGATCCATATTTCCATCTTCTGTATTTTCCAGGCATATGCACAGGGCATTTATCGTGAGAAGGGTGATTTGTGGCCTCTCTGCCATTCTGAGTTCCTATGGGTTTTTTACAATCATAGTACCTTGCTGAAAATCAACAAAGCTCATGCCTGGACACTTCCCTATTAAAAACTTGGACACTTTAATTTTCATAATGAGAACTTCCTCACTTTTTCATTGCAGCTCTTGATTTGAAAATTAGCTGAAGAAAAGTCTATTTTCACTCAACATGGATGTTAATGCTTAGCAAAACTTTACTCAGTTTGAGAACGCGTTTCACAGGAGCAGTTGCTGAGACGAGTCTGTACAGTTCACTATATTTAGCTTGATTCCCTGTCTACTTTAACTTTTCTTCAAAGCTGTTCTTCAAACAAAGCCCTCGATTATTTTAGTTTAAAAGGCTGGTCTTCTAGGGAGCTGTAAGCTCAAGTAATCCACTGCTCTGATGCTCTACATCTTACAGACAGCTCATCCTGAGCGACTGTATGTGCAGACACATGCTTTTCTGGTGAGCTTCGTTTCTGAATGCTCGAGTCCCTCTCATATTAACCTATATTAGCTCATTGGTAAGCTCACACTACACAGAAATGTTTCTAACTGCGAGCTGCCACGACTGATGCTCAGAATTGCTAGGTGCTGAGAGGTGGGTAAAAATGGATTTTTTTTCAAAATTATTTTCTTAAGATGAAATAGAGAAGGAAGAGTTCTGTCTGAACATGCTCCCCCGGACTGCTGGGCTGGTGTAGATCTCATTCTTACTGTAAATTGGGACTAGCTTCATCGAAACTGAAGAAGTTACACTTGCCTAGACTTGTATGAAGCCAGAACAGCTTAACAGATCTCTATAGAACGGGATCTTTCACAAGGAGAAATGCCCAAAACACAGTAGGCTCTTATTCATCCCCCATATAGACTCTCTAGCTGGCAAAGTGCTTTGTGGCAGCACTGCCTGGTTTTACACGTTATTTTGTTCTGTTTTGCTAGGCTTTTCTCTACAAGGGGTTTTATTGTTCAAGAGGGGGAACTCCCACCCTCACTTGTAGTCATCCAGCCATACCGTTGGGTAATTCCTGCTCTTTACAAGCCAAGATCTCAGACCAAGACAAGGCAGCCAATCCTGATCTAGGAAGACACACACTGGCACATGAAAAATGAGTTAGGGAGACAATGAAGAGAGGAAAACACAGCGAGCGGCTCTATGGGATTGTGCTCTATCTGCCTATGAGAGTAGCATCAGGGGCAATGCTGTTTTTCCCCATCAGCTTTCCAATAGAGTTCCTCTACTCACTGGCAAATTAAGCATATGTGAAACTGTGCCAAAGCTAATCCAATCAAATTCCACCCAGCTGGATAAATCCAAATGCCCGTGCCTTCCTCCACCATGCAAGAGCATCCACGGTACAATCTGCTAAACTGCCTCCTCCCCTCCCAGTTCTCAGCTGTACTCTAGGGGTGAGCTTCCCTCAGATGCAGAGTGTGTGGGTTCCTGCCTGCTTCCAAGTGCATGGAATCCTAGAAAGGTAGGGGTTGGAAGGGACCTCTGGAGATCATTGAGTCCAACCCCCCTGCCAGAGCAGGGTCACCCAGGGCAGCCCACACAGGAATGCATCCAGACGGGTTTTGAAAGTCTCTAGAGTGCAGATCTTACCTCGTTCCACTCATGAAGAAATAAAAGAAAATACTATATCCATATATGTATATATTAATATTCCACCATAGTTGTTCTTGAAGTACTTCACCTAAAGCAAATGCAGGGTCCTCTAGTTGCCATGCACTTCAGAGCAGGACCCTGGCTCTGTGCTCTGGATTGCTGCCTAGAACAGTATCTCTTCAGCAGCTAGCATGAGATTCGTATCCTAACCTATGCACTAAGGTTAAACACATGAACTAGGTAGCCCAAATTTCTCCCTTTGTTTTCAAAAGAAATCTTGATTTACTCTTTATGTCTTTATCTCTGATTCAAATGAGGTACCTGGCATCTGAGAAACCAGAGTGCCGTTCACCAAAGGACTAACTTTGCTGGTACCATTTGAGGATTTTTGAGCCAGGTAACACTAAGCACTATCTCCCATCTCTTACGGACTTCTCGTGAGGGCTTGATGTCTTTCCTGTCAACAGCAGCTGCCTACTAAGTCCCACAGAAACCTCCAAATACCTGACCATAACACCACGGTTGGGGTAGGCACAGAAAGGGCTTCAGGTAACTTGTGACAAGGTGGAAAGGATGGGTTTTTTTTGCCAAGCACTGGATTTCTCCACCTGAAAAGGAGAAGACTGCCTTAATCTTGGAAAAATCAACACCTGGAGCAAAGGAGAAATCTGCCACGGGAGCAGGTCCCTCAGATCCAGAGGGGTGGGAATCTAAGACATGATCCACAAATGCAGCCTCTTGAGGAGCACAGTGAAAGGCTTTGCCCTGCACGTTGGGTCAGAATAGAGTATGATGCATTCTGAACTTGCCTTGAGGAAGAATGTCTTCTACTGCTACTGAATTTTGGCTCGTAACAATAAACATAAGTAATAATAAACAGAATTATCAGATAATAATTAGCACTCCATAGGTGTGTTCACCACTGCAGCTGTAGTTGATTTGGAACTTAGTATTGTAGTCAAGAGAAATCACTGACCTGGATGAAGGGATGGAGTGTACCTTCAGCAAGCTTGCTGATGACACTGAACTGGGAGGAGATGCTGATACACCAGCAGGCTGTGCTGCCATCCAGCGAGATCTGGACAGGCTGGAGAGCTGGGCAAAGGCAAACCCAATGAAGTTCAACGAGGACACACGTAGAGCCCTGCAGCTGGGGAGGAACATCACCATGTACCAGTACAGGTGAGGGGTAGACCCACGGGAAAGCAGCTCCATGGAGAGGGACCTTGGTGTCCTGGTGGATGATAAGTTCTCCATGGGACAGCAATGGGACGTTGTGGGCAGGAAGGCCAGTGGTCTCCTGGGGTGAATAAAGAAGAGTGTGGCCAGCAGGTCGAGGGAGGTTCTCCTCCCCCTCTGCTCTGCACTGGTGAGACCACATCTGGAGTATTGTGTTCTGTTATGGGCTCCCCAGTTCAAGAGGGACAGGAAAATACTGGAGAGAACCCATCTGAGGCTATGAAGATGCTGAATGGACTGGAACATCTCTGTGATGAGGAAAGGCTGAGAGCCCTGGGGCTGTTTAGCCTGGGGAAGAGAAGCCTGAGAGGGGATCTTGTGAATGTTTACAAATATCTGCAGGGTGGGGGTCAAGTAGAAGGGGCCAGGCTCTTTGCAGTGGTGCCCTGTGACAGGATGAGAGGCAATGGTCACAAGCTGAAACCCAGGAAGTTCCATCTCAACATGAGGAAAAACTTCTTCCCTGTGAGAGTGCCAGAGCCTGGACGGTTCATTTTAAGCTTTTGCTTAAACTCCCTACGGCAATTTGCTCTGCGATGTACTTCCCAGTATGGCATCTCAGAGTGAAGGAGTGCCCAGACTGGGAGCAGGGCTGCTATGGAACATTAGATGGCGTTGTGGGGAAGGTATTGTGTCACACAAATGTCTCAGGCTGTAGCTGAAAGACAAGCGGAATGAAAAGACCTGGTTGTCACTAAGTATTTATCTTTAGGATTTTTTTGGTTTTTTTTTAAACGGTGCTTCCCATATCGTTTGGTTTGCAAGCAGAAAGTAGGGTTGGGTTAAATAATATTTATCATTTTAACCGACTCAAAATAGATAAGAATCTAATCCAAGCAATACAGTGGAAACCGGTTTGAAACGCCGGCATCTTTTGACAACGTTCCAGGATGATTTCAAGCACAAAATTTAATGGGTCGTGCCATTAATACTTAACCTAGGAAAACTGATTGTCTTCTGTATAGTGGAGACGGTACAGATTTAAAAATACCTTTGTGCAGGAAGAAGCCCTTTGTGAACAGAGGCACCGCAGCACTGACCCAGCTCGGAAGCCTTGGCCTGACTTTAAGGAGCTCTTTGGTGTTCCTCAGCCGATGCATGAAGTTGCTCGGGAGGGCAAACTCTTTGAAAGACATGATCTTAAACCTCAAGAGTAGAATGGTCTCTAATGAAAGAAAGACACAAAAGCTCTTCCAGTGCCAGGCACGGCACCTACGTGTGTCAGTGAGGTGTGGTGAACTGTTCTTGTTTACTGGACCGGTATTTATCAAATAGTGGATTTGCATCGTACACTTGGCGTAGCTGCAGTAAAGCAGCCACGGCTGAAAACCAAATAGGCTTTCCCAACATCGATTTCACCTTTTCTCAGCACCTTTGTCACTATCAGGTGCTTTAGGAAGCTCTTTGGGTGAAAGAAGTAGGAATAAAGGTATAGGAAAAAATCAGAACGAAAGACCAAGAGTTCCAAAATAGGTACCTACATAGTGGTTATGTGGTCACAACTGACGACCACACGTGTGAAATACTTGATATTTAACATTTTACATGTTTACCTTCAGAATATTAGTTTTAAATATAGACCGAAGTTTAAATCCTTCCTTTTTTAAGGTAAAAAACATGTCTTTTCAAGCTCTGCTTATCTACCTAGAGATTTTGCATCCCGATCGCTGTGTCGTCGCCTGCTTTGTTTCAGAGCTTAGGAGAATTGTGGGATAAGTACAAATTGCAAGATTTTTTTTACTAAGGATTTGCTACAGTAGGTTCAGCGCTGTTAAAAGGTTTCTAAATAATCAGGGGTTATGAAATGTTTCCTGCGTGCCTAGAAATCTAGTGGGATCGTGCAGTGAGGCAAGGCAAGACAACGGCTTCCCAGTTAACAGTGCCCAAACATGTACTTGCAAAACAATGGCACTGGTGCCCTAGGAGTGGTCGTGCTGGGAGACTACAGGTCAAAAAGGCCCCAAGTGGGTAAGTGTCCCTGATCCCTACAGGAGGGTAGAATTTAACAGGACAGGTCAGGGAGCCATGGCAGGCAGGCAGACAGGTAATTCTTCTACAGAGGTGTCTCTAGCGCTCTTGAGGTCCTCCTGGGAGATGTGGGAAGCCAGGCACATCAGTAACGTGTCATTATCCTACTGAGTATGTACTAATCGTAGAATGTCTAGGGTTGGAAGGGACCTCTAAAGGTCACCTAGTCCCAGCTAAGATGCTTTGATTCTTCTAAAATGGTGTTGGAAATTGTCTGATAGCTGCTTGTGCCCACTTGAGATTCGCTCAGCCTTTCTGTCAGGAGCACCACGCCTGCTCTGAGCACAGTACCGCCCATCGCTGGAGAGCAGGGTGTGCTCGGAGGGATGAGCCTGAGGAACCCCCAGCAAGCCACGACCTGCACGGCGGTGGAAAGCGTTAGTTTGCATGACCTCCTACATGATGATGTTTCTAAACCAGGGCACCAGCAAATGCCTGGTTTCCTTTTGTTGGGATGCGAGCTGCTGAAGACACCGACACACAAAAGGTGCTAAACCCGTTATTTTCCATCTTGAGTTCCTCAGACACTAAAGGGTGTTGCTCAGAAACTGCTGCCCGTCCATGCTTGGGGGGGGTGTCAAAAAATTAGTGATGGAAAAAGCATCCTTAAAATCTCTTTTCTTTTTTGAAACAACAACTTTCTTTTTCTTTCTTTCTTGTCGTTTCTTTGTACCCCACTAGGGCACAATAGCATCGGATAAACAGTCAAAGAGAAATGAAAATAACAATTAATTTAGTTTTTTTTCCTTTGCAATGTGCAAAAAAATAGGCAGGATGAAAACTTGGCAGCCTTTCATTTAATCACCTGACTTGAGCAGCTCTTACGAAAACATCAGATGTCATGAGATGCCTCGCAGAGTAACAAGTAACGGTTCCCCGGACAGCGGGATGGGAGTCAAGGAGTTTTTATTAAACACAGGAGTTTTTCTGTTCTTGAATTGTCAGCGGAACCATTCAACTACCGCGACTCAGACCCCAGAAGTCCTGAAATTGGCTTAGATCGCAGAGATTTTAAACACGAAAAAAAAAACCCCTAATGAAAAGCATCTTTAGCGTTACACTGATACAAAAAAAACCCCCAAAACCCAGTGGATTTTGACTGGGCAAGCTCTGAGTGCAGGAGAAGTGGTGCCCAGGGGCACGTTCCACACCCTCCTGCCTGTCGGGCCGGCTGGCTTTGACACCGCCGGTCTAAGGGAGCCCTTCACAAGCTCTCCAAGAGCTGGCACGTTGTTTACAGCTGAAATTTCCTGCTGAGGGAGGCGGGCTTCGTGTCTGCCCGGGGTCAGGCCACCGTTGGGCTCTTCGGGCCTAGGTGAGAGGCGGTGGAGGCTCCCAGGGGGCTGACCTGCTGTGGCAGGGGAAACGGGGATGCCTCGCCGAGCGTCCTCCCCCGGGGCCGGGCACCGCAAAGGCGTCGGCTGCGGTTCCCAGGCTGGCGCCTCGGTCCCCAGGGAGAGAGAGGGGAGCGCTCTTCGCCCAGCCGGGCGGCAGCTGCCGCGACCCGCTCGGTTCCTTTCCTTTCCTTTCCCGCAGCTGCTGGGAAACACGGGGATACGTGCGGGCTGAGCGGCGGCAGCAGCAGCAGCAGCAGCGCTGAGGTCCCGCCCGCTGCCCGTGGAGGGCCGCGGCTCCCGTAGCGGCCCAACGACCGGGAGCCCCCGGGGGCAAGCAGCTGAGGGACGGCTCCGCCCGCCAGCCCCGCTCCGCTGAGCTCGGCCCCCGCCGTACCCCGGCAGCGGGCAGCGATCCGCGGCTCGCTTGGCGGGAGGCGTTACCGCCCGCTTGAACCGGAACCGGTTAGCGGGGGCCGCCCGGGGCGGCTGCTGCTGCTGCCGCTGCTGCCGCTGCTGCTGCGGCTGCCGCGGAGGCTGCGGCGCTGCCGCGTGGGTGGGTGCGTGGAACGGGCCCGGCGGCTGCGCGGGGTCGGGGGAGGAGGAGGAGGAGCGCGGCGGCCCCGCCGCCGGCGATGGGGCTGTGCCTCGGCGGGCCCTGCGCTGCCTGCCCGCGGAGGAGGGTTTAGCTGCCGCAGCCCACGCCGGAGGGCCGCGCTGCGGTGCCGCCTCCGCGGATGAACCGCCGGGGGGATCCGCCGGGCAGTGCAGCCGCAGGGCGCCGCAGCCGCCGCCGCCGCCGCCGCCTCTTCCCCCGCCGCTCCCCCTCGTCTCCGCCGCTGCCGCCCATGGCTTCCCGCCGCCTCTGCTGACCGGCCGCCCCCCGCCTCCTCCCGAGCCGGGCCGGGGCCGGGGCCGGGGCCGAGAAGATGGGGAACACCACCTCCTGCTGCGTCTCCTCCAGCCCCAAGCTGCGCAGGAATGCCCACTCCCGGCTGGAGTCCTACCGCCCCGAGGCCGAGCTGAGCCGGGAGGACACGGGCTGCAACCTGCAGCACATCAGCGACCGGGAGAACATCGACGGTGAGGGCGGGCGGCCGGCCTGGGGAGCTCCCGCTTCCCTTCCCTTCCCCTCCCCTCCCCTCCTCTCCTCTCCCTGCGGCGGGGCCGCGACTCTGCCCCGGGCGGCTTCCCCCGCGGGTGGGGCCGGTCCTGCCGCGCTGCCCGGGCACGGAGCCCGCTGCCCCGACCCCGACACCGTGCCCCGAGTCCCTGCCCCTCCGTGCGGCGCGGCCCCGGCTGCGGTGCCCGTGTCCGCCCCCGCGGGGCACACGGCGCTGTCGCGGTGCGTTCGCGCGGGATTTAACCTCCGGAGCGGCTGCTTTCCCTGGCGAGAGGTGTGCGGGGATCCCCCCCACCCCACCCCGCGCCGCGTCCCCTGGCAGGGTGCGGTGTTCCGGAGCCCGCATCCCCCCCGGGCTGGGGTGAGATGGCATCGCTGCCACCCCGCCGACCTCCCGCGTCCCTTGTTCGCAGGGCTGGGCAGCGCAGCCCGGGGCTGTGCCGAGCCAGCGTCACCTGCCGGGTCTGTCACCTGCCAGGCCTCTGCAGGGCTGAGGATTTAAAGGACAAACTCCGAGGGAGGTAAAAGTGGGAGCGATGTTTCCCATGACAACCTTCTCTTCCCAGTGACTTTTTCTTCCCCCGTTCCTGTCGTGACGAGGCACTGCTTTGTGGAGTCATGAACAGCTCCTTTCCCTCTCTTTTCTCTGCAGTGATACTCAAAAAAAGCCATATTTTTGTTGGTTTAGTAAGGACTCGAACGTGCTGCTGTTTTGGCGAACCAGGATACAGCTTGATTTTAAAGATGTTGTTTAATGTATACATGCAATTTAGTTTTTGATTAGCTGAAGTATTTATTCCTAGAACTTTTTACTTGGTAAAAGGTCAGCTGTCTCATGGATTGGTTTACACGAGCTGCCTTTGGTAGAAAGCCAGAAAGAGGGACTTTGGTGCACTTCAGTTTGCCTTCCACGTTTGGTTTTTTTTATAGCTTATTCAATTGTGATTTTATTGCAGAGTTTTATGTTAACTCAGCTCTTGACACTGGCACAGTTATGAAACCCATGGAAGCAGATAAGTTCCCCTCTCTGGTTCAGATGATTTCTTTTAATGAGATACACACTGGAAATGTGAATGCTTTTCAGATGTCTTTGCTACATGCAGCTGAAAAATTGGGAGTGTAACAAGATCAGTAGGTGGAAAAAAAAATACATAATGGTCTGGTCTGAGAAAGCCAGGGAGATGAAAGAGCCAATTGTTGATCTATGAATGATTAATTCTTCTAACACCAGTGTGGTCCAGCACAGCAGCAAGCAGCTCGCTCTGATGGTACGGATTTCTCCATCTATACCAACGCAGTCTGCAGTGAAGTTTTTCTGGTCAGACACGTGTGGGGTTTGTGCCTTGTTCTTGATGTGGGTTTTTTTTCGGGATGGGAAGAAGGTCATAGGTGGAAATAGTAAGTTCATGTGCAGTTGTTAAAATATGCATGTAGAGCAGGTAGGTTCCTGTGTCTTAATAGGTGCAAAAAAACCCCGCTTTATTTTAACAGAGGTTGGTTCGTTCAGTGTTTTTTTGGCCCAGGTGTGTTCTGTCTCTCTTCCCTTTTAAACTGCACCTCGTTTCAAGCCTAGAGTTGTAACCTGTTGCTAGAACACAGAAAAAAAAAAACCCTTTTGTATTATTTATTTTAAAGTATTGTTGGTTTTGATCCGGGGCTGTTGTCAGCGCGATGTCGCCTTTTCGAGCGAGCAAGCTGTCTTGGAATCCTGCAAACGAGCAAGCAATTTTGGGTGTCCTTTTTGTGCCTCGCTCCAGGCTTGCCCGTTTTTATGGATAAATTCAATATGGAAAATAAATTTTCACTGGGCACTAAATGTCTGCGCGCGCAGAACGACAGGAGATGCTTTGGGTAGAGCAGCACTTTGAAGTGTGCTTTGGTGGGGTCGTATTCACTGAAGGTCTGTTGGTCAAAGATGGTAAACATGTTTCTGAAACTTCATTTCCTCGTAGACTAGCTGTTATGTGTTTGTTGTTAGATTGCTTGGAGTTGTATGGCATACAGATACTGGCAGATGAGACACTGGGGTAGGAGAAAACCTTCCCGACAGAGAGCTCTAATGATGTTTTTATCAGTTTACAGTGCTGCTCTTTACAATGAAAGGACAGTAGTCTGTGTTGTGAAGAGAAAATGCTGGATGTTGATTCCGTAATGTTCCTGCAAGTCATGAAGTATTTCCAAGAGCTTCTTCAATTGGTAGTGTTGCCAAATGTACTTTTTTTTTTCTTAATAAGCGTTGACAAAGACTGACGCACTGAATGGAAACTTCTTGACACTTCCAGTTAGTGTTTCTCACTGTTCTTCAGGTGAGAGCCCTTCCATCCTTCTCAGTCCTCATGGCAGTGACAGTCGGGCTCTCCAAGTGCCAATTCACGTCCCCAGCAAGTGTTTACCTTCTGAGCGGTACCTTTGGGGACTGCAACAAATGATGACAAGCAGGGGCTGGGTTGTTATCTTTCACGTGGAAGTTGCTTTCGTGTTCGTATTCATGGAAATTTATAAAATACTCTGTTTTTTTTTTTTGGAGTGGGTAAAGCTGCTTGGATAAACCGAGAAGTTTTGGAAGCTCATAATCAGCTGTGGGCTGTTTAAGCTTTTCTGAAAGAAGCGAGTGGTTTTCCCTGTTGCAGTCCCTGTTTCTGGCAGTGGTTTGACTGGAAGGTTTAGCACTAGTGGAGCTGTTTGACGTTGGCCAGTCTTATACATTTCATAAGGAAACATTTGCCACGTCTACCTTCAAGATCATGCCTTTGAATTGTCTCTTATAATTCAAGTGCAATGCCCAATCCAGTAGTGTTTTTTTCCAAGAGTGGCTGCAGGAATTCTGCTTCAGTAGGAATGGGGTTTATAGCAAGATTTTACAACTGTTTATGAAGTGGCATCTGAAAGGGAAGGGAGTTTTGAAAGAGATTGGATTAGGAGGAATTAATCAAACAACTTATTCTGGAGAATGGTAATGGGGAATTTCTCTTTCTTCCTCCTCCCCCACAGTTTCTCAGGAGGCAGCAGCCTTGTATAAAATCCACACATGTGCAGAATTGCCTCTCAGAATGTTGTGCACTCACCAGAATGTTGTGGTTTTCTTTTTTTTGTGTGTGTTTTTGCTTTGTTTGGTTTTGTTACGGGCTCCTGATAATGAGGAACACCTAACAGAGTTTTACTTCTGTAAACGTACAGAGGTTACCATCTGGCTTTGATGACTTATTGCTAAGGGAAAGCGTCAACGTTTTTCTGTGCTTCACGTATAAAAATGTAATCTAAGAAAATTACTGCAGAGCGTTCAAGACTCGCAGTTTCTTAGGTCTGCCTCTTTGCCATCGAGGCTTTTTACAGCAGTCTTGATGACAACAAGAAGTAAAAATGGTGGAAACTTCAGCGTGTCAGATTCGGTGTCTCTTTTTCCATACAAACCTCCTTCTGTGCAAGCTGTGTAAGCATCTCGGTGTATGTGCTCTTTAAATCCTGGCTAGCTGGACCTCCACTTACTCTTGGCATCAACAGGTCATGCAGTCAGACCCACTCTTGGCTTAACTTGGGGGAAAAAGCAGCATGTGCTCCAACGTGATCTCGCTGTTTGAGGCACGATTTCTGTCCTAAGCTTTTCAGGTATGGAGCTGTAGGAGGGGGTCAAAAGGGAGGTCTTAGCACACATAGGATGGTGTGAAGCAAAGCTGATCCCCGGTAATGAAATTGCCCTAAAGGCTGTTCTTGAAATGGAGACTAGATGGAGAGTTCCTAGGCTGTTCCCTCTCTCAGCCTTACCTCTCTCTTCAGCCCTCCACCTCCCCAAAAAACCTAGATATTCCCCCACTTTGTAAACTCCTGCTAATGTCCCTGGGTCATCTTTCATTGCTAGCTCAGATAATGCCATCCTGTGCATCCCTGAGGAACCTCCTCAGCCCTTTTTGTGATGGGCCAATCACAGTGATCTTTTGCTGCATAATGCACAGTCTCCTAAGAAGGGTCTGCTTTTTAAAAAGCCATTAATTTATGGATTTTTGTTCTCCACCTTCTTGAAACTGGCATATGGGAGTCTGGATTGAGATTAGTTAGTATTTGTGTCTCTCTCCCTCCTGGGTTTTATAAGAATGATGAGGTTTTAGCAAAATATAGGAGAGGTTGAAAATGTCTGCCCTGTATACCTTAATGAAATCTTGCTGAGAGGGAATACTGGTGTTTTCAAGAGCGAGGGCATGATGGGTTGCATCTTGTGAAAGAAGTGACCTACATTCACAAAAAGTCAAGATATAAGCACTTCAGAAGCAAATTAAAGCTGTATCGTGTCGCACGCGGACAAGCAACACCTTCCTCCAAACAACCGAATCGTAAAAGGACAGCTCATTAAAAAAAGAAGTCTATTTGGTTTACAGAAAAGCCATTGTCAAGACTTTTCTTGTTCCCTTGGCCAGAATTCCTGCACGGATATGATCTTATATGCTTTTCTGTCCTGTTATTTGCATCACCTACCGAAGCATTTGTCAGAGGTCACGTAGCAAGGTACCACTGCAATCTCGTGCAGCACGAGATTAAAAATAGAGCCTGCTGTGGCCCACAGCAGTGAACTCAGCCCTGTTCTGCATTCTGCTGCTCAGGCTTACCTCACAGCTTCCTTTTTTTTTTTCCTTCCACACTCAGGTTGATCTCTTTGCTCTCAAAGAGGTACCATCACGTGGGACAAAGCCTTCCTAAAACCCTCCTTTCACATCCTTCGCAGCACATCACCGCGTTTGCACCCTTTATCAAGTCAGTATGCTCATGTGTGGAAGCTTTCAGATGCACGTGTGCCAAGACTAATCATATCTGAGCTTGCTGCTAGTGAATTTTATTAGTGAGTTAGTTACACAGGATCAACAGTCTTGGCTGGGGAAATGGGTATTTAAAGCAGAGTGACAAGGCTTAAGTTTATAGGCGTCTGGAAATGGAAGGACTGCTTTATTTTGAGATAGTTCTTTTATTTTCATTAGATTTTACATGTAGTAAGAAAAATATGTTTTAAAGGGATGCTAACCTCTCCACTGTGTGGTCCATAGCTGTTTTGCCTAATTTCATGTGCTTACTGATGTTTTTCAGGCTTTCAGGGTCTGTTCAGTGCATCTTCAGGATGCGCTCAAGGTCAGATGGTGCGAAAAGCAGTTTGACACCCACATGATGGGACACCAGTTTCCAGAACATGCCAGATGCCGTTTGCTGTGCACATACTGCAATTTAATGATGCTACGAATGCCTTTTTCTGGCTGCTGTCTATGATATAATCATCAGGTTGTAAGGGGAAGGAGTGAGCAGTGCCTACCACTACCTAATAGCTGTCCTTGTCCTGCCAGCCAGCTGCACATCAGACAGAGTCTGAATATCTTCCTCCTTATTTTCTTTTCAAGACCATGGAATACACTTTATGAACTGAAAACGTAAACAATGTATAGCCTTTCTCTGAGCTTTCCATGTAGAAATTAATTGACGTTACTTTTGCTTCTTTACTTTTCCATTGAACTTGGTAACTAGAGGTTTTAAAAGCCGTTTATTTTCTATGTGCGTTCTGACATACGGGGTAATCTTTTTTACTTCATCCTGCAGAATATTTAATGAAAGTGCCATATGTCTTTGAAACGTATGTGAAGAGCCAATAACTGTTAATAAACTTTTAAAATCCAGCAATTTGTTATTTAGGTAGAATACTCCCAGCAGGATGCTTAGGTGGTCCCTTCACTGGAGTAGTTACCACTTCCTCTGTATGTTATACATCTTCTGGCTGAGCTCCAGAAGATATCAGATGGGAAGTAAAAAGATTTACTTTCAAAGGTATTGAACCCAATATGAGACTGCGTTGAAATCTTACAAGCTTCTTTTCTTTGCTGTGTTGGTATTTCATTAAGAGTGGGAAATGATAACTTATTTCTGAATCCAAAAGTTGGATTGCAAGGAGACAAAACTGTTAGAGAAGATAACAGAGGAAATGGTAAGTGCTCCAGGGGTTTCATAAAGCCAAAATGCCACGATTAAGGTGCATTGCCACCAAATGAAGATGTGAGACTGGGGGTCCAGAGATCCTTCTGGAGATTTGGAGCAAAATTAGTGGATTATTGGCATGAATAAAATTGTTTCTGCTATGCAGTTTATCCCTGCACATTAGTGTTCTAGGAAATGGTACCTTTTGTTGCTGTGCTGTTACCTGTCTTATGACATCTTACTGGATGCTTCCAGCTGATAAACTCAGTACCATCTTTGTTCCTGGAAGGAGTGCATTGATTTCGGACATTGAGAGTAGTACTGCCTGAGAATAAAGCTATTTTTGGTCAGCAGAGATGTTTTGAAATACCATACCAGCGTTTTCTCACTCTGGGGTGGACTCCCTAACAAGGGAGTTGGTTGGGAATTGTGAGTACATGTGAGGTTGTGCATGGGAAATGACTGGCAGCAGTTAAACTGCTCTGCTTGGAGTTGGTGTTTGCTTGTTTGATTGGGTTTTTTGTTTGTTTGGGGTTTAATATTTATCAATAGCTTAATTTTACACTTAAATATTATGGTTTTTTTATACTGTTTTCTGACCTTCCCTAAGCAAGAAGATTGCATTAGTTGAAGACACAGAGTTTGGGAAATGGAACTGGTCCTGAGCAAGGCAGGACAGGCTTCTCTGCTTTGGCTAAAAGAAACTTTCAGGCTGTGGTCCCTGAGCTTTGCACGCTGTCATTGCATCCCTGAAGTACTTTGGTGAGCTGTGTTAGTCTGTAAAACAATGCAAGTGATGTAAAGACCTTGAAGAAAGTCTGTCAGCATTTGGAATTAATTAGACCTCTTGATTCCTAGGCCGATGTTCAGAGTTTTAGATCTCATTTGTTCTTCTTAGCTCAAAAAAAAGCTGTTACACCATCATATATACAGTTTACATTTAGTAAGCTGTAGTCTCTACTACTTGAATGTGTTCCCCCAACTTCCTTCTCCACAGAGAATGCTGTTAAAATAACCAGTGTGAAATAGAGTTCAGAAGAAAGTTATGATCAAGAACACGCAGGCAATCCTAATAGAAATCTTTATTTCCAGGTTATAGGATTGCAGTCCTCTGTGTGCCTGGGAGACAGAATCGCAGCTGTTAGGAACCAGGATCTTTATAAGCTGCTCTGATACCTGTTTGATTAGTTCTCTGTTTGTTTTGGAGGACTCCAAACAGCACGTTTTGGCTTTATTTATTAAATTTAGGAAACTATATAACTGAAACCTGTGGAGGTGAGAGTGATAATGAGAAGTGCAGCTATTGGAGAATGTTTGAGTGCATTATTCTGCTTTATTTCTACTTAGGAAAAACCCCACAGTTTCAGATCTTATAGAAAGAATTTTGTTTTTAGTTGCTAACACTGTTTCAACTACAGCTGTAGGCAGCATCTTAAATTCACTGGATACCCAAACTCAGTAAAGGCTGTTGAGGATGATCTTTAATTTGAAATTCTGTACCTTATTCACTATTCCTATTAAAACAGGGGATGTAATGAACCTCTTGGCATAGTTGTTTGTACACATGCTTTGAAATTCTGGTGCTTCAACTATTAAATAGTAAACAATGATAGATTTCTTTGCCTGTGGAGTAAACAGTTCCTGCAAAGGGATTCTGAACTGAAGGTATGGTTCAGTATATCTGAAGATATGGGAGCTTTCTTCCAGTTAGTACTACTTACTGTGTGGTCCTGTGTAGTAGAGCTGAAGTTAAAATAAACATCAAGATAAAATCCAGCCTCACAAGCAAATGTCAAGGTCGTTTGCATGTGCCTCTGCTGTAAGTCCCACCTGATGTTCCCTGTGAACGCAAAGCTCTCGGCGACACTTCATTCTCAAAGCTTTTTGTTGTGACTGTTCCTCCCTGGCAGAAATCCATATGCATTTTACGCAGTCCGTGGAGATGGAAGGAGCATAAAGAGTTTGGAAACACAATTGTATCTTAAGCTTTTAAGTGATGCTTCCTGCAGCTAAACTGTCCTCCTTCCTTTTCGGATAATTCATTTGGGATGGTAAGTGTCTAGTTGCAGTTGACAATAAGCAGTTGTCCTCTCTGTGTTGGATATAGAAAGAAGCTGGAATTGTGATTTTATGGAGGCCTGTGTGTACTTTTTCAAGGGTTTAGATAGGAAAAGGATTGCTAAACTGACATGATCCTAGAGGTCCAGTCTGGGAGAAAAATAATATGCAGTAGGAGTTATCTAACTGGTTGTTTCGTGGAGAAAAACAAACCAATGTCACCTTTGAAAGCTAACACAAATGAAAAAAAATAAATATCCAATTCCATATATAAGCAGTGATGTAAAATATTACATCTAGGAACTTGTTTCCCCTTGGCCAAATGGATATTTAAATGAAAGGGACATCGCCGAGTTAAATTTAACTGGAGGTGAGTGTTTTGTGAAAAGCAAGCTCTTGACTTTCAGTCACAGCTCTTTAAAAAATATTATAGCAAAGAATTATTGTTACAAGTATTTGAATCACAGTTTATACAGTTCAAACACTGAAGCTTTGTGTTAGCACGTGAGAACCTGAACTTAAATCGAACAGCTGCTCTCATATTTTCCTGTATCTGTCCGTGTGGGGTTTTTCCCCCTTTCTTTTTCTCCTTACTGCATGCTTTAATTTTTGGATACAAATTTGCAGTTCAACAGCAGTGAAGTTACTCACGAGCGTCGGGAGAAAAGGAGAAGAGAATTTAAGGGGAGCACATCAGTAGTTCTTTTGTCTCTGATTTTGTGTGGATGATCTCAAAGTGGATTCACATGGCTGTCGATGCATTTGCTGCTCTGGGAAGAAAGTGTAGGAATAGTAGCTTACCCACAGTGGTTATTCAAGTGAAGGCTGATACTTTCTGAGATCGTGGCTTCTGCCAAGCATCGTATGCTGAAGAGGAGATAGTTGCTTCTTTCTGTTCCTGGTGGCTGAGGAGCATCTTCTGTTACTGGGTAGTTGGACAACTGTGTGATGTAAACCCAGCATGGCATTTGGCCTTGGGATATTTGTGAGCTTCAGGATGCTCCAGAAGTGAAGGCTAGACTTCCTGGCTTTGTTGGGAAGGATCAGGTAGCAGACTCTTTCCCCCAGTGGTTTGTTTTTTTGTGTTCTTTAATGAAATCTTTATATTTAACAAAGGATTTGGAAAATGAAATTTTTCAAGTAATTTTTTTTTTTTTCTGGTATAATGCTAAAACTAGTTTTGAGCTGAAAGATGAATATAGAATCATAGAATTGTCAGGGTTGGAAGGGACCTTAAAGATCATCTCGTTCCAACCCCCCTGCCATGGGCAGGGACACCTCCCACTAGAGCAGGTTGCTCACAGCCCCAGCCAGCCTGGGCTTGAACACTTCCAAGGATGGGGCTTCCACCACCTCTCTGGGAAACCTGTGCCAGTGTCTCACCAACCTCATGGGGAAGAAATTCTTCCTAATGTCCAACCTGAATCGACCTCTCTCTAGTTTTAATCCATCCCCTCCAGTCCTATCACTGCCCCACAGCCTAAAAAGTCCCTCCCCAGCTTTCTTGTAGCCCCCTTCAGACACTGGAAGGCCACAATAAGGTCTCCCCGGAGCCTTCTCTTCTCCAGACTGAACCACACCAACTCTCTCAGTCTGTCCCCATAGCAGAGGTGCTCCAGCCCTCTGACCATCCTGGTGGCCCTTCTCTGGACACGTTCCAGCACATCCACAGCCTTTCTGTGCCAGGGGCTCCAGAACTGGACGCAGTGCTCCAGGTGAGGCCTCACCAGAGGGGAGTAGAAGGGGAGAATCCCCTCCCTTGACCTGCTGGCCACGCTTCTCTTGATGCAGCCCAGGATGCAACTGGTCCTCTGGGCTGCAAGAGCAACTGATGGCTCATGTTGAGCTTCTCATCCACCAGCACTCCCAGGTCCTTTTCTTCAGGGCTGCTCTCAAGCCAGTCACTGCCCAGCCTATACTGGTGCTTGGGATTGCTCTGACCCAGATGCAGGACCTTGCACTTGGCCTTGTTGAACTTCATGAGGTTGGCATGGGCCCAGCTCTCCAGCCTGTCCAGGTCCTTCTGGATGCCATCCCTTCCCTCCAGTGTGTCAGCTGCCCCACACAGCTCGGTGTCTTCAATATATTCCATTTTGATCATTGCCCTCCTCCAGCCCTGTAGCTTTGGCAGGGTTGTCTGATGATTTCCCCTTTCTCCTCTCTCCCTTTGTTTGGTGCATCTCTTCTCACCGTGTGCTTTACTTGCTTCCTGCCCGCGCCTCTCAGCCCAGCCTTTTTCTGCCACAACATACAGAACTCTCTGATCTCCTCTCCTCTCCTCTGACCCCTTCTGTTTTGCTGTGCTGCGTGAGTGATGAGACCTACACAATCCATACGGCGTGTTCTCCAGCGGGCTCCGCGCCGTGACTCCAGATGGCATCATAACTTTCAGCCTTGATTGCAGAACCCTGCTTTAGATTACAGCATGTTTACATTTCAACATTTGCTGCAGGTTCCCAGTTCCCTACCTCTCTGAGAGCTGAGCAAGCAAAATACTACTGCTTCTCTCAGGTCTGTGTGAGCCTTACCCACGTGCCAGTAAGGTTGCTGCTTTACTCCCCTGTATCTTTGGAGTTTTAAGTAGCATTGAATGTGTTTTTTCACCTCTCTAATTTTCTTGCTGACTCTTGGAAATGCGTGTTTCGTGATGATTTTACACCCTGGATTACAGTTTGGGTTTACAAATCAACCATGCTACACGAGTTCTGATTTTTAAAATAGGTTCTGAGTCTGTGTAAGATTTTTTTTTTTTGTTTCTTTTTAAAGAGCAGTGGGATGCATATACGCAGCTTTGTTCCCAATAAAAAGCTAAAAGGAGATTTAGTTAGCAACAGTATTGGGATTTGCAATTCATGGAATAAATTTCTTGTTATCAGCCACCTCTGTAGTGGATGCTCTGCCCATGCTTCAGTGTGTCCAGCTGTATGTAAATAATACCTCATTACATATTTTTGCATCTCTTATGTAAATGAGGAATCTCCTTGGTTTCTGTTTAGGAACTCAAGTCTGACTGAATTGGCATCACTCAGTTGGAAGGCAGGATCTGTTGCTGGAAAAGATTTTTCCTTCCGTCGAGGGAGCGGGAGCTGGGAGGGGGTGGTGGGACTGGCCTGTTCTGGGCAGGGATACTGGCAAACTGGGGGTTAGCAGGGTGAGAAGGGCCGTTGGGCTGTCGTGCTGGGCTGGTGGGCTCCAGCTGTACGTGCAGCCCAGCCTCGTCCTGCCTGGGAACGATGGGGCCGAGAGGATGCTTTCATCCCCGCTCGCGACCCATGTCTGGTACTCTTCCTTCCCTTGGTTTTGTTGGTCTGTGGCTCGAGGTTTTAGCTTGTGGCTCTGTAGGTCAGAAAGGCTTTCCAGCCCTGTTCTTCTAAAACAAGGCAGAACGTTTTGCAGGGAGTTGCTGAAATGGTCACGAGCTCTTCCCGTGCTCTGCTTGCTGGCCATGCCGTCGTCTCCCCAGTCCAATCCCACCGTGCTATCCAGAGCTGTAGGGAATGTCAGGTGTTGTCAGCACACTGCCAGACGTTACTGCGGCCGGAGGACTCCACTTGGCTTATTTATGTGACAAACATGAGCGGAGGCACCTACATCTCACATGTGCTGACCTGCTCGAGCCGTTGTCAGCTCTTACGTGGGGATTTTAATCCCGTTTCTCATCAAGGCAGAATGGTTTTGATGCAGGTGTAGGAGAAATAAGCTGTTAAAGGTAACCTATCAAATAAAGGGAGGGGAAAAAAAGACAACTCCTGCTATAACCAGTTTGGCAGGGGTGCAGCAGTATTATAGTCAAGTACTGTGAAGTGCACGTAAACCGTATTCCGAAGTCCGTTGCTGCCTGTAAAGCACTTATATTTGCAGTGCTATTAAAGCACCTGAGCTGCTTGTTATCTTGCAGTTGATTCCTACAATAAATTTGCTAAATGAGGGCCCCCGCGAGAATAGCTCGTGTTAAAATAATTCAAAACACGGAGCTTGCACTTGCAGGATGCTTAGCATCCAGCTGCCCGTTCAGCAGAGTGCTTGTTGAGAGAGGATATTGCATCTGGTTTATATGTGGTCCTGTTAGCTTCCTGCTGCTGGCTGCAGTTCTCTTCCCTCAAGCAACTCAGGTACTTCTCTTTGAATATCTCCTGGGAAACAACAGAGGAAGTTTGTGCTGATAAAGTTTTATTCTCGATGTCTTCTGGAGAGCTGGTAATACTTAGCTGTAATCTGGGGAAACAAAATTGACCCAGGAGCCTGTTTGATCTCTGGAAAGATCTCTGCAGCATCTTTCAAGTAAGACTCTTGACAGTATTTACTTATTGTTTGGAGAGAAAGCCAAGACTTGGTTAAAGAGAGCAGTTCTGTGCCTTTGCTGTGTGACGTTACCTCTGTCTTTCCGTCTGGCTCCGCTTCCTTTGCTCGCTCACTCTGTTTTCATTGGATCCTTCTCTGCTCTTTTGTCTTCTCTTTATCCCTTTGTAGCAGGGCTTACTGTTTTGCAACAAGTAAGCTTTCTTATCCTAGCAGGCTGGAGTTATTAACCAGAAATGGATCACGATAGCAGTTCTTGATCCCATAAATAAACTTGTGGTTAGTATATGTTCTTAACAGAGCTTAAAACAGATGAGGGGAAAAAGTGACGTTTTCCTTAGGATAATATATAGCAGTTAGCCCCGGGCACATGCCTGTGTATCTCAAACAAACAGCTAATCCATTGGTAGCTACCACTGGTTATTTCCATTAGCTTCATCCCTTTGATGAAAAGGGATCTTTATCATCTCCACATTGGTACATTGACCTAGTAAACAATGGAGGATCAGAAATTACTTGCAAAGGAAAGTTGTTGTGATGAACGACACTCTTTATGTATTCATGCCCATGCTTATTAGTATAATGTATTAATAATGGGTGACTTGCAGTGTTTTCAAGCTCGGACAGCAATAAAGAAATGTCTTTGGCTCTCTGTTTACCAGAAAGATGGAATTAAACAAAAAGGATTGATGAGATTTACGAAGGAAGCTGAAAGCGATTTGGGTATGAAATAATCTTTCATATTCTGTGCCTGACGCATGGGAACAGAGTTAATTTTTAAGTTATTATATGTCCTGTTCCCCTTAATGGAAATTCTTCTAGTTCCCTGTTATAAGGGATCTTTATTTTTAAAGACAGTATCTTGATGGCACAAGCTAGGATTAAAAGTAACAGTAGGCATCTTTCAAGCAAAGCAATCTCCATATTAACAAGTAATATTTGTGAGAGAATGAAAAGCCCTTGAAATGCATTAGAAGACATGTGAACGGGTAGGGAAATACTGGGTTTTTTTCCCCACTGGTACTACAGACTCAAGTAGGAATTTCAGTGTCCCTAAATTGCTTGTTAAACACCCTTTTCTCAGCTCTAAAGCTCATGTAGGGTTAATCTGTTATAAAAAAGCTTAATTGAACTCAGTGGACCTATATTTAAGAAAATGTATCTCTTTGTTTCCGAGGTGATGTATTGAAGCAGCCCTTGAAGGCAAACCCAAGTTTTGGGAGTTCCTGCAGACTGTGTCAGTCCTCTGAGGACTGTAAGAAAAGAAATCAAGAGGCTTTCTGCTAGTTTAGGCTGAGGGTAAAAAGTTAATCTAGTTCTTGTAGTAAAATTGCTTCTTTGAAAGCAATATAATGCTGTAAGATTTGTGGAATAGATTGGGGTTTAGTTGTGGGGTTGATATTTCTATTTTACTTTTTTAGTGTGTATTTATATGTGTATGTGTGTGTGTGTGTGTGTGTGTATATATGTATACAAACTGCACAACCAAAACCTTTCCATTAAGAAAATCAGGGGTTCTGTGTGAGTGTAGAAGCCATTAGGACATGGGGTTCTGCCAGGAACATGTTAATCAAACAGGGCTGATTACAACTAAAGACACAATTCACTCATTTCTTTACACCTCTGTATGCTGTACGGTAGGTCTTCTTGAATTTTATTGTCCTCAAAAAGAAAAAAGATGAAAAATAACCTTGCCATTTGCAGTTGGAAACTGTATGTTCTCCTGGGTTTTAGTCCTGATGACTGATGATGGTTTTTGCTTCCTGATGGCTCACCCAGGGGTCTCTGATTCTCACCACTCCTGGCTAAAACCTGTTTTCTTCTGTGCTTACTGGTAAGGTGTGAGGGATGTGGGTAGCTGGACAAGGCCAGACAAGATCAGCAGCTTTGCTCTCTTGTGGAAGGCGAATTTAGCATTAAATGATATATGTTTGATTTGCTCCTTTTCTTTGAGCGAAGTTCAGCAGTGTCTCTACTTAGAGCTTAGTTTATGGATGCTTTGGTAGTGGTTACAACCTTTGAGCTATGGGAATCTGTTCTCACCTTTCCAGCCTCCTTGGGGATACTGGCAAAGGACAGATTATTTAATTATTCCCCCCCCCCCCCCCCAATATTTTCTCTGTGAAAGTTTATTTAAAAGGTAGCTGATGAACTGCTCTTCTGTCTCCCTCCCTCCCTTCCTTCAGAGTAAGGACCTACCTTATTTTCTGATCAGAGTTTGTTACGTGTATGGCATGCGAAGATACTTGGTATAGAAGAGTGACTCTTAGAAAGGCAAACCACTCAATTACCCTGTAAGGTTAAAAATCAAATGGAAAATAAGCCCGCGCTGAATGAAAAGCTCCTGAAAGCTTCCAAAAAGTGCCTTATATACTTGTCTTCAGGTGTTGTATTGGCACGTAGCAGAGAATTTGAGAAACCCTCTGTCTGTGGTGGCAGGGGCCGCTCAGTGAGCGTGCACAGAAACATCTGCACTCAGCTGTATTAGAAGAAGAGCCTTACAGAACTGAAGGATACCTGTGAACGTGTAAAAGATGGGGACAAGATACAGATCTGTCTTTGGATGAGACCTCATCTTTAAAGGAAAAGCAGCATTAGCTATCACACAACAACCCAAATTACAGTGCTTGTTTCTAAACCTTGGCATTAGATGTGGATTGCTTCTGGTGCAGGAAAGTTAAGTTTGCCCGCGGAATTGTTCCGGAGCGGGCTCCTGTATTTCCCAGGCAGAAGGGCACGTGCCAGAGTCCTACAGAAATATGCTGGTAACCCCAGCACCAGACATCCATAGCCATTTGACTCTAATTTTGCTGGGCTTGGGCTACGTTGCTGGTCTAGGAGCACACTGTGACAAGGAGCACACTGTGACAAGTTTTCAGAGTCAGCTATAGTGCTGAAAAAGACTATAATTATTTTTTGATTGCTT
Organism: Todiramphus chloris collaris; assembly: GCA_025345505.1. Lineage (NCBI taxonomy): Eukaryota > Metazoa > Chordata > Aves > Coraciiformes > Alcedinidae > Todiramphus > Todiramphus chloris. Next base: position 3,344,358 of record JANVCC010000048.1, on the reverse strand, counting down.
GTTTGGTGGTTTTTTTTGTTTTTTTTTTCTTTTTTTTTCTTTCTTCTTAGCAAAATCTCCAAAACAATTCTGAAAGGAAGTTATCACATACTAATAGGTTTTATAAGGCCATGCAAATCAAGTTAGATTTTCAATGTGAAATAGTATTTTATTGCTTAGGCAGTACAGTTGCATGCCCTTACAGACTGATGTTTGCTTTTGGCCTTAAAGGGAAGACGAGGGCTGGACTTTATCTTAGAGTCAGCTACAGAAATGGCCCAGGCTTTCAAAAAATAAGTTATTACTTCAGTCCTGGCCTCCTCTAATTTCTGAAGGAGCTAATGTCAGTGTTACAGTGTCTATAGCTCTGAAATTTTTTGTGTGTATGTGGAATGCTGGGTTTTTCATGGCCTATAAAATACTGTTTGGTGGGAATGCAATGAAACCATCAGCTGTCCTTCATAGTCTGGGTTTTCCATGCAGAACAGCAGTGTGCGAAGAGGAAGAGAAACTGGAAACGTGAAACCTCTGTTAACAGTTAAACTTTTGCTGCTCGGTGTATGGGACAGCATTCTTAGGACACTGAGAAGAAAGCTGGAATTATATAAGACAATGCACTACTACTGGATAAAAGGAAGTGTTTTCTTCCAGACAAGTTGTCTTCCAGAATATTCTGCTCTGGTTTTGTAGGCAGCTTTAGTAACACACTTGAAAGGTAAGTAGAATTCGGGGGGTCAAATTAAAGCTGCGGACTAGCCACATGGAGTAAGTGGATGGCATATTAAGTCTGATGGTGCCTTAAACAATCAATTAGGGGGGTAAAAACCACTCCTCCCCAGCTTCTGCTGCACTTAGTCACAAGGTAAATATTCAGAGAGGAAGCAATATTGCAATTGGAGACTGCGATCAAGTGTTCGTGCATTTGTGGCGTTGCCGTTTCTTTTCCCAGTGAACTGAAGAAGCTTTTTAAAGATTGCATTTCACAGAAGATTAGCGCTCAGAATACTCAGTTTAGGATGGTCAGCAGGTGACATTCTAGACCATTATTTGTATTTTATCTAAAGCCTAGCCAGAACGCTGATTAAGAAAATACTTTTGCTTTTACATTTTACCCCAGCAATTCTGGTCTGGTTAAAAAACCCCAGATTTAATTTCTGTATGTGTCTATTAGCGTATCTTGATCTGAAGTCTAATGAGGAGCCCAACAGGTAAAACCTACAAAATACTGTCACTCTTTTTGAAGCTGCCCTTTAACCAGCTCCAATTCCAAGGCTTGAGATCTTGGCCATTTTGTCACCGTTTTAAAGCCCAGCCCAGTCATTTCTGGAACTGCAGTAAAGCCTCCGCGTTGTCTGATGTTGCTTTTGTGAAGTCTGGGTATGAAAGTCAATAGGCAGAAGGTTATATTATTCTGTCATTTCTCTGTTACCTGCTTCTAGCCACTGCCTGTGACTTCTCATCTCGGAGGCCCCTTTCTCACTTATTCTTTTCCTTTCCTGGAAGTAAAGATGTTATACGTAGGTAACAAACAACCCTTTGGTGTTCTGCGGTTTCTCGTCTCTAAAGATAAGAGGAAACCAGCTGGTAAGTACCTCCAGTGCAGGTGTACGGGGTGACCTGGAACATTCTATGCAAAATGAGCATTTTAGCAGAGTATTCCCTGCCCAGTGATGTTCTCCCAGTTGCCTTCCGTGTCTTACATTCATTAGATGTGTTCAGCAGCAGTAGCTGTGTCGGGGACAAGGTACAGCAAACACACGTTGTGTCTCTGCTCCGAGGTGGCTGTGTTTAATTGGGGGCTGAACAGTCAGAGCTTTAATCCTGCTGTTGTTTTTTAACTGGAAATTGCTCGGTGATGGGCACTGAAACTCCAGCTAGGCAGATGGAAAGGCAGCAGCAGGCTTTCAGGTTTAATAAAATGCAAGTCTTTGCTTTGGCATTTAGCATCTCAGTTCTTTCTTCTGTTTTAACTTTGTCATTAGGAAGAATGTCAGTCTAATTAAAGAAAAATAATTGCAAACAGGTCTTAATACTTTTAATTCTGGTTTGTGTTTATCCTCTCAGCTCTCTCTGCTAACTGAAATATATAAATATTTTCTTTGTGAGGCTGCTCTTGTGTCATTTTGATAAGATTAAGTTAGTCCTTAGACTGTTGGTAATACCAGTTTTATTAGTATTGCCACTGAAGTATTCTGTATGCATTCATTACAGATTTTCATGCTCAAAAGAAAACTTTCCTTTATTCACAAACACCGCTTCACTATTTTCTGATTCAGTTGGACTTCCTTGCCTCACGCTGATTGATGCCTGCAAATCCCTACAGACTACTGAAGGATTGTCTGCTTTCTAGACGACTGTTCTTGTTTTTCCCCTTGTTCTGGATCGTTAAATACTTTGCTTTTGAAGCGAATATATTTTCAGAAGCTTCTTGCTACAATTGAAATCCTACCAATTTACATCCAACGTTTTCCATTTCAAGTGATCCTTTGTAGTCTTCTTGACTATTTTCTGCTCTTTTCTCTGTTGCTCTGTGAAAAATGTCCTTTTGCCTAAGGTAAACTCACTCTTTGCTGATATGTTCTGCTATGTTACAATATGCTCGCTCTTCTTTTCTTTATTCTTAATTTGAATAATCCTTCTAGTACCAGTAATTCCCACATATAGCTATGTGTCTATACACTTAAAATCATGGAGAATGGTTTGGGACTTCTGATTGTTCATACTCTACAGGATATTGAGAGCTGTGTGATACATGCAAAACACAGCAAAGTGGTACAGGAGCCAAAATTGCTGTTGGGGAGACTCTAAGCGAATACAGTGTCTCTGTCCCTTCCTAGCTTTCCCTCCCTCTCTGTTTATGTCTTACCCATGGTTTATTAAATGTTGGGTGTAGAAAGTCATCATGAACGAACATTTACAAAACAGATGCCTCCCCTTGACGTGTCAGTGTGCTAGAAAGCGAGATGAACAGTGTTAAATGTCATTTGAAGAAGTATGGATTTTTATTTTGCTTTTGAAAAAACCTGGTGCCTAATCGTGCAAACTGACTTTGTTTTGCTACCCTGAGTCTGCTGTTTTCATTATTCTGGACGTGATTAGTTATCTGAAAATGAAAACTTATAAAAATAGTTGCATTCTGTTTCCAGTTTCGAATGGGAACTTCTCAGAGGGTGAGGAAAGGGCAGGTGTTGGGTGTCCATTGCAACAAGCGCTAAATCAGAGTGATGGGGGTCCCTTTTTTTCCCCACACAGAAGTTTTCTCATTCTCTTTTGTTGTGCTTCTCAGTTGATGTAGTAGATGTCCACCAAGAGAGGAATCAAACTCTCCCTGTAAGGAGTGCAGCTCGGTGGATCAGCAAGAACAAGTCTGTGTTATTCTCAGAAGTCGGAGGGGACGTGCTGACTTCAGAGACACGCTTGTTATTCAGTTCAAGTGACTTGCAGGGATGCCGCTGTGAAGTAAAGATACAGGGACTCAACCTTTAAAACATCTGTTCCAGCATTTAAGCGTGTGAAAGATTTGACTGGGTTATTTTCCTGTCCCCTTTGAAGAAAGCACATGATTTAGTAGGCTTCAAGCATATAATTGAATCTCCTTTTTTTCCAGGGAGTTTCAGGTATGTTAGTTTTAGGAAAACACCAAATCACATCTTTATGCCTTCCCGTATAAATGTTTAAAATACCAGTTTTGTATTAAGAAAATCATGGGAAAGTATTTTTCCCATCACAAAGAAGTGGAGTTCTCTACTTAAGGCTGCTTTAGCCTATCTCTTGGTGCTGAAGTGCAGAGATTGGTCATTTCTTTGAAAAACAGAAGTCAGAACAGAATTGTAAGTGTGCTGAGAGTGGAAAAAACTTCAGGTTCATGATCCCTGGGGAGGAATAGCTTTGTGTGTTTTGTCTAGGTCTAATCTTTGCTTCTTTAGTGGGGAAACGGAACCCCCGAATAACGAAGCTCTCGAACAGATGATTTTCTTTCACTAAATGAATTTATTTACAGACTTTTAAACATTCGAAATTCTTGAAAGGCCCACCTTCTGATGCTAATTTGAGCCAGACCACTGACACCTGGGCTCATTTATCTCAATGCTGGAATTCCTTTTAAAGGCTTGGATTTTCCTTTCTAATTTGCAGGCTCAGGGTCTCCTTTCAAAGCCACTTGCTTGTGCACTGAAGCTGATCACTGGCATCATCTGAGGCCGTGGCAGGCTGGAGCCCGATGAGTTTTCTCTGTCTGCTATAATGTGCCTGTAACAGGCAAAATTTCTGGTATAATCATTTTATATTTGTATTCTAAAAATACTGTGCCTGTCAGTTATTTTCTATGGAACAAATACAAATAATCAAGAAGTAACCAATACAAACCTGCAATTCTAAAGTAGCGTTTCTTGTGCAGTTGGTACACCCCTGCTAGGTATTTTTATTGCCAGGCTCTTTTCAGTGGTGCAGAAACCTTCCCTGTGAGAGTGCCAGAGCCTGGCCCAGGCTGCCCAGAGAGGCTGTGGAGTCTCCTGCTCTGGAGACTTTCTGGACCCTCCTGGCTCTGTTCCTGTGTGGGCTGCCCTGGGTGACCCTGCTCTGGCAGGGGGGTTGGACTCGATGATCTCCAGAGGTCCCTTCCAACCCCTACCATTCTAGGATGCAAAGCTGGACTTCAGAAATGTGTGAAAGACTTCAAAATTTGATACCTGTGAAACCACTGTGGTGTTTATCAAGCAGGGGTGCTGTGGGGTGTCAAGTGTCCAGTGCTTCGGGTTTGCCTTGGGAGAGTGCTTGCACATTTACGCTGTGTATTTGTTGCTAGAGTTTTGAGGTGAGTAAGACTGCAGGCTTGGAGTCTGCTACTCCATGGAGAATTCCCTCTCCTAAAACCCTCTCCATATGTATTGGTCCTGCTTCTTGGAGATGAAAGGGTCTTTCAGTCTTGAAATATTAATAATCAGAGCTAACCATCTTGGCAGATGGGAAAGGGGACTCGGGCATGCTCTCAGAGAGAAACTGGATAGTCTTTCTTATTCTGCAGTTGAAAGCCCCTTTACATTTTTCTGTGAAGTCCTTGCGTTGCTGTTGTCGGAGAAGAGCAATTCTTTTATCATCTTTTGCCATTATGAATGTTGAATTATTGTCTCTGCCCTTTTGGGAATCGGTTGGAGGTGGACCTGGAGGTACTGTGAAGGTCCACCTTTAGGGTTGCTTCTATCATGAGTCCTTATCAGAAAGGAACTATAGAGGTTCTAAAGTCCATATAAAGCAAAAACAAATCCTAAACCAATTATGCCTTTTCAGAAAGGTGAATGGATAACCAGTAGAGGCTGCATTTTGTGTTGAAAAGCAACACTCTTGTCTTGTGGATAAATAATTCCTAACAGGTAATACAGCTTTCAGATCAGAGAGGGGTTGCAGCCTCCTGCTTAGGGGCAAAACTAAATACTGACCATTAAAACATATGGCAGATATGAGAACTGAAGTGTTAAAAATTCTGTGAAAAAAAAAATTATACTGGGTTTGGAGTTTTGTAATTTGTTTTTCTGGTTTTTATTTTGTTTTGGGAGTTGTCAAAACAAACAGGAACCCCATGGCCTTGGTATGCAGCTGGGCTCTGAATGAGCAGTGCATGTGCCTTTTCTTAGGAGATCTGGTTTGCATTTAGCCATTGATAATTGTTTTCCATCTGGTAGGAAGAAAAGTTTTCAGAGGCCTTTTCCAGAGCTATACAATACCTGCAGTTTGTTTATTTATTTTTAATGTGGAACAATACTGTCAAAGGTAAGCAGCAAACTCCTTGTAAAGTTCCTTGTAATCTCCGATAATCCTTGTAATCTCCTCACGGATTTGTGGAGTTCCCTTGTTTTATGGCAGCTGAGACTGCTGCAAAATAGACCTGAGTTTAGCTGTCACTGAATGGAAATGTTGGAGCTCTCTAACAGTCTGGTTTTCACCTTTTGGGCAAACAAACACGGGCAGCTCCTAGCAGCTGGTGAGAAAGCTGTGTGCATCACAAACCTCTTGCACAAGGTAATAGATTGTCTTAAATAGTAATCAACTAAATGTTGGGTTTGCTTCATTTTCCTAAAACATATTCTGATCTGAGGGTTTTAACTTCTTTTTTGTGCTTTTCTTGGGCTTTGCTTTGTGGATATTGGAGGTGTGGAAGTTGTGCCTGTCAAGTTGTATCAGGCCTGATGGGATGTTTCATGTTAACTTGTGGCTTGCCTCTGGCTGCCCTCTTCTCTGAGGACTTTGCAAAGTCCCCACCAGATTTTGAGCTGTTTGAATATGTAGTGATTAAGGCCACATGAGTATATATGTGCTCTTGAGTTCCTCAGGTAGGGTGTTCCTATACATAGGAATATTGTGCTGCACCTGGGCAGAGAAACAGGAAATTTAAAACTGAGATTTCATTACATACCTGATGCTTAAAATCAAATGACGTTGCTCTAACGTGTATTTACTCACTGAGTTGTGCTCAGAATTAAGGGCATTTAATGTTCCCTGAATTAATTTGTTTGACGGTAGTTCTTTCTCCTTTTATTTCCCTCTGATTAAAAGGTCACTGAAGTAAAAAAACTTGCCCTGGTTCTTTTGCTGTTCCATTGAAATGTAACCAGTGCACTGGAAATACCTTTACATTCCGGTTCTGAATCACATCGATGTTGTCATCTTTAATTTATTTTCCTCCCAGTCGTTCTATCTTCTGAAAACAGAAGTGCTACATAACTCAGGAGTAATCCAGCTCTGCATAGCTTATTCTTTAAATTGGGCATGGTTGTTAAGATTTTTAAGATTGAGCAATTTAAAGTTAGGTTTTGTTTCTGGTAACGATGGGAGGAAAGCGGCCCAGTTCCAGCCTCTCTGCTGAATTTCTATTTCCTATGTGTTTATATCACTGAGGGAGAATAACTTCATGGGTTTTTTTCCCCCCTTCTGGTTGCAGAAATGCTTATCTGCTTTCTGTACATCAGTTTAGCTTTTTGCCAAATGAATAGGCTTCCCCCTCCTCTCCCCTGTCCCCAGATAACCCCTCTTCTAAATTTGCTGCACTTAACTTCACTTTTGATATCTGGGTTTGCAAGAAGCAATATTCCTTTCAGTGGCACAGCGACAGCACCGTTACAGTTTAACTTACTGGTCGTGCTTCCCTTGGCTGAGCACTTTGTGACAGGGAAGAAAATCTCCACGGTTGTGCCTGGCTGACCAAGCGTGCTTAACCAAAGTGGACCTGGAGCCTGAGCAAGCCAAACTCTCCTGTTCCTTAGAGATGTGCTCAGTGCTGATTCAAACCTCGGAGCCTTCTGTTACGGGCTGACTTCTGGTACCATCATAGGGATATACTGGGTGCCCAGTGGCACGTTACGTGCACTCGGAAGGCTGTAAATGCATCGTGTTTTCGTGGGGGCAAGTGTCTTGTAAGTGGGAAGATGTTTGTCTTAAGGAAACATTTGTCCAGAGAGCTCCCCTTGCTCCAGCAAGTTTGTTCAGATGTCTGACCTCCTTTTGCCTGCAAATGGTCACCCTTCCCAGTGTTTGTTCTGCCCTGGGTGGAAGTTTGTTTTTCTTTTGGGTTAAAATAAAGCGAAGTGTTGATTTGGCTCCGGCTGTCTGTTTGTTACAAGCGTTTCTGAGTTTGTCCTCTCCTCTGGTTTTTGTATACGATTCCAGCAGTAGTATGATGTTGGAGGAAAAAGAGAAAACTAAAACATTCCTTGCTTTTTTGTAAGTTTAAAACTTGGATTCTTGCGTCTGAAGCACCCAGTCCCTCCTTGGTCTTCTCTTCTGCCCTTTGGTTCTCTGGTTAAACTCACAGCTGATGAGGGATGAAGAACTTTTTCCTTCAGGGTAGCTTGGCAAAATAGAGGAACAGAGATGAATAAACTGAATGTTACCATTTTCTACTATAATAAAGTTGAAAACAGAGGAGGAGTAAATTTGTACTAGGCGGTGGAAGTGAAGGGCTTACACCCTCAGAGATGATGGTAAGTAGAGAAGTATGTCTGTAGCTTGAGGGCTGCATGCAGCATAATTCTACATATATATGTATTTTTCAGTGGATGCCAACAAGTGAAACTCCTCAAATGGAAGGTATTTGAGGAAATTATCTAATGGGAAGATCTCACTAATGTTGATAAATATGGAAAGGGTGAGTGTCAGGAGGATGGAGCCAGGCTCTGCTCAGTGACATCCAGCGACAGGACAAAGGGCAATGGGTGCAAGCTGGAACATGGGAGGGTCCATGGCAACGTAAGGAGAGACTTTTTCATGGTGAGACACTGGCACAGGCTGCCCAGGGAGGCTGTGGAGTCTCCTCTGGAGACACTCAAACCCCACCTGGATCTATTCCAGTGTGACCTGCTCTAGGTGACCCTGCCCTGGCAGGGGGGTTGGACTTGATGGTCTTTCGAGGTCCATTCCAGCCCCGATTCTGTGATTCTGTATCTTGTAGGATTGTGTTTCATTTCTGTCTGGAAAATAATGCTCTCTATAAATCCCTGCAAATGTAAATGCCTTCTGCCCCATCTCGAGTGGGAAAGCTGAGTCAACTCGCAGTCTTGTTGTGCTGTCTGAGGTTGAATGAAAGCTGTCAGAATCGCGTCAAAGCCGCGTAACTGCGGTCACCGAGCTGATGACAAGTCTCCAGAGCTCGTATGCAATAGTTTTCCATTTGACAAGAGTTTTGGTATTTACTCTTAATTCCTGCTGCTTGCCCATATGCAGTTTAACTGAAAGGGCATTCATTGTGACACTGGATAGGAAACATCCCCAAGGCAACCGGGCAGTTGTTCTCTGTTCCTCAAACCAGTGCAGATGGAGACCTTCTCTGTGACTGTGGAGAAGTACCTTCTCTACGACTCTTCTCTACTCTTCTCTATGACTTTACAGCTGTGTTGTAAAGTTGTCAGTGCTTTGTTTTTCCTTCTGCCACTTTTGTTGGGAGAAACACAACTTCTTCCCCCGTGTCCTGCCAAGGAGTCAGCTGGTGCAGGTTAAGTGATGTGAGTTTTAGCAGAGTTTGGTGGGACTCGGGCTGAGACCACCAAGCTTTCTCTATTTTAAACTTCAAAAGTACATTCTCAGAAGTGAAATATCTTTCAGCTCCCACCATATGGATCAGTAGCACTGGGCTTTTTGGTTATTGAGTTAATCCAGGGGAGCTGGTTCCAATGTTTGGGTTTTTTTCCCCTCTTTCAAACAGCTGACAACCGAGTTTCTATACTCAGGATTGTAAAGTGAATATTAGCACACTTTAGTATCACAGACTGTTCTTCATGTTTAAAGTGCTTTTCTGATGTTTACTTCTGTAGACTCAGAATTTGGGGTTAGTAACTGAAGGTGGAGATGGATGCTCAGTTATTTTTTTCGGTATTCCCTCTCTTCCTCATGTTTTCATTCCTCTTTCTCCCCAAGCTTCTGTTGTTGTTCTGTGCCAGATCCTGTGTTTGTTTTCAGTGTTGCATTTACTTGTTTATGAGAGAAGCCAGTTTGTCATCTTGGCCTATAAGTTGGGATTCATGCTTTCAGGGTTGGGTGCTTGAAGTTATGTTGTTAAACACAAGCACCCCAGTTATTAGCAGTGTGCTGAGTGTACATTGTTTCTGTGGAAGCTGTATATCACCAGCATTATTAAGCCTCTTTGATTTAGAATGCTAATCTTAGCCAAGTATTCAAATGTGTAGCATCTTGGTGTGTTTATGGTTTAATGGTACTGTATGGCAAACAGATTTTTGTTCTTTTAAAATGCATAAATACTACAAAGGCTATATGCTTTTAAGTCGTTGAAAGTCCTCTCGGTGATGAGGCCTTTAATTGTTTCCCTTTTACCTAGATTTGATAATCTCTGGGTTGCTGGGTGGAATCTGTTTAAACGTTGATGTAATACGTGTGAACTTTTACAAATGATGGTTTGTAGGCTGAGTCAGGGAAGCGCAGACCTGCTTCTGCTGAATGGGGCCAGGATGTCACCTCCTGTTCTTAGTCTGCTCTTTCTTTATGTCACGTGGCTGGTAATGCCTTTGGTAAGTGGTCTGCCCTCGAGATTGCAACATAAATAACTCCATTAAGACAAAAGGAGGAGCAGAATTACAATATCTGCCATCTATTCATGGTAACAATAATTGGACTGTTACGGTCCTTTCTTAATGTACACTCAGCTAGGAGAGACTCCTAATGCCCTCTGCATTAGGGAATGCCTCAGCCTGGGAATGTTATCTCCTGTCCTTTCTCATGATAGATGAATGGAAATGGGCTTTCCAAGAGCTGCAAAGCAGATGTCAGAAACGCAGCTAAGAACAGTGACAAGCTCTGCCTTCCGCGTGTCTTGTTACCGTCGGATCTCAGCGTGGTTTCAGAGCGGGATGAAAGAATCCACGTCAACAGAGCAATTTGTTTTGCTTGTGGTGGGTGTTTGTTGTAAGTGTGGCCTTCAGAATAGTTCTGTTAACGTTCAGAAATACGTCTGTTGGAACAGCAGAAGAAAGATGGTTTGGCTGCGCGCTGCAGCGCAACGAGGAGTCTCCTTTGGGCATGGCACTAGATGTATGAAATCAAAATGTAGCCTGCACTTCTCCAGCCTTCCTCTCTCCAGAACTCTGGAAATGAAGAAAGGTTTGACAGCTTTTAAAAATAAATCAGTTCTAAATCAACTTCTATTTCAAATGTCATATGCACAAAAAAACCCCCACCCTGAAGACAGAGCTCAGATGTGAGGGGATTTGTTAGTCTGGGGAAAATATATGCAAAGTTAAAGTTTGTCACTCTAATAGAGGGTACTTGTGTCTTACCATCCTCTTCAGTCTAATCTGTTCTTTCTGTATTATTCTGGAGCTGATTTTTTTAGGGCTTGGGGGAAGAGGGAAATAAATATCCCTGTACAGAGACTGTGAAATGGAAACAGCCTGGAAAAGTTATTCATAAAGCATGTTCTGGTGTGAATAGCCTGAATTTCTACAGTCTCTCGCTTTGTGGAACATTTGCACATACATTACAGTTATGGGCTAGGTCACTGAAAGTTATTTTTATCCTTAGAGTGTCTTGTTTCTTTTAACAGTATTGGAATGGGTGAGTTGTTACACTGAAGTTTATCCAAATAGAGAACTCCTGCAGTTGCTCAGTCACTTTATAATGTGCCGGCTAAAAGCAGCTCCATTATAATTTCATTTCTTGCCATGACTGTTCTCATTTACAATTATTTTCTTTATTTTAATTAAGATGTGAGATTTTCTGAGCCTGTGTAGTTTAAGTGGAATTTTTTTTCCCATTTGTATCAGTAAGTCTGAGCAGGCACGGGCTTTAAAGTATTGTTATGTTTGACAGAGATTAATAGACTAATGTTATTTTACCAAGAAGAAAAAAAACGCTGCACAATGTTGACTCTCTCTAGCTTTTCACTGAAACAGAAGTGTGCTGCTAATGGGTTTGCAAAGATTTTACAGAAAGCCTGCAGATAACCGTTGCATTATTAAACAGGTTGTTATTTGTGTCACGGAAATCAGCAGCAGTGGTCCTGCACTGGCACTGAGGGATGCTCCCTGTTTCTCCAAATAGACCTAAACATCGGTTTGGATTTACAGTATAAAGGATTGTTTATATTAATGACTTGATTTTAATTATTTTTTTCTTAATAAATTAGTTTCCTGCCTTAAGAAATAAGGTTTTGAACTTACGTGGCACAGTGAAATACGTCGGTGGCACGTGTGTGGGAAGGAGCCACTTGAAAGTGTCTGCTGGCTGTCTTGCTGTTGTATTTCTAAAATCCTGAAGCCTGGATATAGGACCCGCCTCTTCTTAGTCTTTCCTGTCAGGGATTTGACAGAAAGAGAACTTGCTGCAAATCATTTAATGATTCACTGTTGCCGTGCAAATGGCTCGGGTATTTTGAGGTGCTTTTTCTTCAGGCCCGGGGAGGGGGTGGAATCACCATCTTTGGAGGTGTTCAAAAAACTTCTACATGTGGCACGTCAGGACATGGTTTAGTGGTCTTGATAACATGTGCTAGACGGTTGGACTTGATGATCTGGAAGGTCCTTTCCAACCTTAGTGATTCTATGATTCTATACCACATGGCAGGCTCGGATGTTAAGTCCTACACTGAGGATCAGCAATCCTCATCTGAGAGATCAGAAATACCTCTGTTGTCCCCAGGTATGCTTCTCCAATGTGCAGTTACTATCATAATGTAAGAAAATTACTGTGAAGTTCACATTATTTGATGGAGAAGGATTTTGGGGAAACACCATGTTTGGAGGAGTCCAGAGCAAGAATCTTGCTCAGATACCAAAATGATTTATTTTGGTACTGTACAAATCCATACACATATCCTCATATATTCCCTTTTTAATTTGTTGCAGCAAAGCAAAACTGAAGATGTTTTTACCCTTGCAATACATTTAGAGACATTCAACTTTAATTTGAACACTTAGAAGAATCACCACATTAATAAATAGGTTGTTAAAGGTTAATTATTCTCACAGTTAAATGTAATTTTTATCTAAATGTATTTATCACTGCTTCCAGCTATTAGGTTTTACCATGGCTTTAATAATATATTATATTACATCTACTATGTACTTAGGTGTTCCTGCAATTTCCAGTTAATTTTTTTTGGTGAAGAATTTAGTGCTCATCCAAACAGTGCTGTCAGTGGTGCCTGGGTACTGTGCTTTCTCACGTGGCAGCGCTGACTGGTAAATTTAATCACTACCTGAGTGCTAAATTGTATTTTTATTTCCTAGTCTTTTATTCCATTAAGCAATCAGTAATCATTTTGAAACACAATCAGTAATCTTCTCCATCCAGCCCATTTATTCCCCACTCTGGAAGGAGGAGGGGAAAAGGAGCTGGCTGTGTTTTCCTCTTTTTCTCTCTTGTTTGTGACGATAGTAGAGGGGAAGTTGTCTGTCATACAAACTCTCAGACATAATTTAGCCATCGTAAGGCTTGTCTGTACTATAGCTTGTGACAGCCTATGCTTCCTGGCAGCGCGTTACGTCTTCCAGGTACGCCAGGTATACCAACAGAACCCAGGAGAGCCTTCATGGCAAGAAACCCATCTCAATTCATCACTTACTAGTTCTTAGTAACGGGAGCTGTAGACAGTGTTTTCTAGAACAAGGCTTGTAAATGGCTTGGGAGGGTTTGTGGAGACACAGTGCAAGTTGGAGGTGAGAGCAGGAGGTGGGAGGGAATCACAGAATGTCCTCGATTGGAAGAGACCTTCAAGATGATCCAGTCCAACCTTCGACCCAACACTGCAAGCTCACCCCTAAGCTGTGTCTTGAGCACCAGGTCCACAGGCCACTTAAATGCTTCCAGGGATGGCGACTTTCCCACTGCCCTGGGCAGACCATTCCAATGGTTGAGAACCTTTTCAGTGAAGAAATGTTTCCTAATATCCCCCCTGAACCTCCCCTAGCTCAGCTTGCAGCCGTTCCCTCTGCTCCTGTCCCATGTCCCCGGGGAGCAGCCGGTGTGCGAGCTGCTGGCCTGGCTGCCACCCAGCAGGGCTGGAAGGCTTTCCCTTTTGCTGTCCAAGTGCTCTTTGTCACGCCAAGGGCTCTGGTCTGCTGGGAAATGCCTGGTGGCAGGTGGTAAAGGCACGGGGGTTGCTCTCCATGTCTGGCAAGCCTTCAGCTGCAAGGTTCTGAAGGGCAGATATGTGCAATGATAATTTGGCCTTAGTTTTCAAATTTTCTCAGGTATAGAATTTTTTTTTCCATGTAGCTTCTTTGAGATGCTTTCTTTTATTTTATTTTTTTTTCTAATGAACTTTGGTATATGAAGAGTATGCAGCATAGATAAGCTCAAAGCTTCTTGCATTTCCTGACCCTGGGTAAGCTTCTACTGAGCTTTGGGATTAATTAGTTTTCTTCAAGAAAAAGTCACAGTGCTTATTACATCAGGTTTGAATTTTGCACCGAGACTTCATTTTAATAAGGTGACTGAGGTGTAGGAGGAAAAAAAATCTCTGACGTCTGTCCCAGCCATGTTTTCTGTAAATATAGTTTTTGTAGGGCTAAGCTGTAGATCAGGGCATGTGCAGGTTGGATCTGCCCTAGCAGCTATGCCTTCTTCATTGAAAAAAAAGAATTTCAACAGAAGCTAGCATTTTTCTTCAGAGTTAAAGCAAATGTGCTTTCTGGACACACCTTTCTTTTTCTGTCTAATGTTGCTGGTTTTTCAATGCCTTCATTTTGACCTGGCTTTGGAAGACCATGCTACATAAAAAAATGACACTGTAGCATTTTGTGATCTCTCTAACAGGGTGCTGGTTTGTGGCCCGTGATGATGATGATGCTCTGGCAGGGGACTTGGACTCGATGCTCTCTAGAAGTCCCTTCAACCCCTACCATTCTGTGGTTTATGATGTTTTTAAGAGGAATATGAACTGCAATCAGCAGTTGGTAATTGTGGTCTCTGTTTCCTTGCAAACGTCACCTGAGCGAGGTGAGAATTCCTCAGTGTCACTGCTTGTTGCACTGAGGATGAGTGCACTGCAGGTTTCTGTCCTGCTTTGTTGAGCGTGGCTGGAATTAAGGAAGTGCCTAATTTGTGAAAGACCTTTGTCTCCTCTTCTGTTAGTCCCCCATACACAGCTCGTTCTAGCACCAGTGGCTTTTCTGGTAGAGATAAAATGGGAAGTGATTCCTGAGAAAGGCAAAATCTGTTGTAAATATTTCTATTCTATTGTAATTTTTCTATTAAACTCCAACCAAGTGCTTCAAAGTGTTCTTGGACTTAATAAATAAATCCCCTGTTACTTTCCATATGGCATTGGTTTAGATCTTGCTAGGAGGTCTTGACTGTTTTATTTCAGTGATTGCATAACCCCTTACTTCATGAGCTTGTTCACATTAATAGCTGGCTAAGGGAAGGATGGACCTTTATCTTCTTTAGGATGCGTAGACTTTAAGTTTTAGCTTTACTGGGATTCACAGCAAGAATTCAAAACAGCTTTCCTTCTCAGCCTTGTTGCTGGAAGCAGGGGGACTCTTCTGGGTGAGCAATAGTTCATTTAGCTCTCTTGGTTTTTTTGGGGTTTTTTTTGGGCTTGAGAGTCAATTTTAAGAAAAATTTGGGGCCTGAGATTTCCAAATTATTTCTTACTTTAAAGGTGGGATGACTTATATGGAGAACAGGTGACGTCAGGAATGTTTGCTAGCCTCTGGTGGTTGAACTTCACCTCAGAGGATGAGAGAGCAAAATGGCTTTTGTAGAATTAATATCTGCTAAGTGTCTGCTTTGCATGCTTTTGGATTACATATGGTGTGCTAATACTAGCTTTTTTACAAGAACTGCTAATAAAGACTGCAGATTTTTTTGATTGATCTTTTAATTTTCAATGAAATATTTATCAGTGTAGCTATAGAATACATTTTTACTTTGCAAGGTTGATAAATCTGCCGCTGACTTGTGTTGAATAATTCACTTTCTCAATAAGTGTAACTTTTAAATTCAGTTTATACAGTTTTCTCTGGTAGAAATAGTTGCACAGTAAGATGCTTTCTAACATGATTAAACTTTAAAAAATAAATCCAATGACATATTAGATGCACTCTTTATTACTCGGGGAAAATATTTCTTGCAGTTCCTCCCCTCCTGTCAGACCTGCTTCTATAATTGCAATTTATCTGTGTCTGTCATGCAGTTTCATGATTCAAATTGTTATGAAATTACAGTCTGTCAGTAGGGATCTTTTCACTCCCAGCACTGCCAGCTGCTGCAAACCTTCTCCCAGGAGAAGAATTCTAGCCATTGCATGAACACCAGTAAGGAAGCAGTTAAGCTTTAGGTGGATGTACCACGGGCTTCTAAAATTGCATGACTGGAATTTTTAGCTCACTGCTAAATCTGTGTTTCTGGCCGTGCCTAGTAACAAGTTGTAGTATAATCCTCATTGGACACCCTCTTAGACCTAGCTTTAAAGCTTGTGTAGGTCAAAGCTTGAATTTTGAATAGGAGTGAAGTGGGTTTGTCCACTACCAAGTAAGACCAGCAAACAGAACATTACTTATGTCTTGGGACTAAACTCCCTATTTACTTCCCTAGCAAGCTTCGTGCTGCCTGCTTCTTCAAGCCTGGATTATTTTATCTCCTGGTGTGTACAGCAGTCATGTGTCTGCTGTTGCATCTTCTGTCTTGAGAAGCTATTTGCCAACACAAGATAGGGGCTTGTGGTTGGACTGGTTTCTTTTAGCAGGGGTTCCACGTGCTCGCTGTGTTTCCTAAGGCTGCGGGCTTGTTGCTATTTAGAGCCAGTGACTGAAGAGAGAGACAGAGATTAGGGTCAGTGGCAATCGTTGTGGTGTAATAGTGCACAGCAGTGTTACCCACCCTGTCGTGATGTCCTTCCTGTCTGCTCTGTAAAAGAACCTTTATAGCCTCTTTGTGTTGGACCTCGACATCTGCTGCTCAAGTCTTCATCTGTGAATATTGCCGTTGTGTTTGTCTTGGGTCTCCAAGAATATTTAGTCACCTAAGTACTCCTGATGTGGAGATACTATCTATTTCAGATGGATTACACAAAATCTCGAGTAAGTCTTCATCCTAAGGAAGATTGTGGAGAAAAAAATCAACCCAAGGTCTAGCTGGAGGCCTGTGGGTAGTGGTGTCCCCCAAGGGTCAGTGCTGGGTCCAGTACTGTTCAATATATTCATCAATGATCTGGACGAAGGGACAGAGTACACCCTCAGCAAGTTTGCTGATGATACTGAACTGGGAGGAGTGTCTGACACTCCAGAAGGTTGTGCTGCCATCCAGCGTGACTGGGGTTGGACTAGATAATCTGTCTTGGTCCCTTCCAACCCCTAACAATCTATGAATCTATGATGCCACTTATTATTTGATGCCCCTTACTATTTGAAAATTTTTAATCAAAAAAACCCCCAACCACACCACTCACCGTGTTGTTGCCATTGTTCTGCCAGCTTGGAGTGTATTTATCTTTGTTTCCACCAGCAGAAGACCACAGATGGAAGCGTTCCATCAGCGTACCACAAAGCCTCTGGAGCATCAGTCTCATCTCTCAGCTGTTTCCAAAGGGATGTATTTATCTGACTTTTTTGTTCTCCTGGCTGCTTTTCCCCCATTCTGTATATCTGGACTGTTCTTTCTGTCCCATGTTCTCCATTTTTTGCACTGATGCTCACTGCTGTGTGGGGTGGGACTCAGCAGAGCTGGCTGGAGAGACCTGTGTGGGTGTTGGCTCTTTGCTGGCCAGTTTTTGATTATTAGAATGTTAATGGGAAACAGTTTTTTGTCCTTTCCTGGTGAGATGAATGTATCTGGAAGTTACACACGTCTTCCCTGCTTTAGGTTTTAGTAATAAAAGGTTGAAACTCTCTCATATTCTGCCTCTCACCAAAGTTTTCTGTGCTGCCTTTATCCCCTTTTACTTTGATATTCCATTGCTAGCACTTGCTCCCTGGTTTTGGTAACCTAACTCTGTTGTAGCAAGAAAGTGATCACTTCTACCAATAGCCCCAGATGTTTTCATCTACATTTCCTTCCCTGAGAAAGGGATCTTTAATTTTGCATGAAGGTTACTCCTAAAATAAGCACTGCATGCCTGTGGATGAATTTCTTGGGATTTTTTTGTTTGGGTTTTTTTTTTGTTATTGATAGTAATTCTGCTGGGTTTAAGATGTGAGTTCACATGTTTAAGTGTTTTTCTGTTTTGTTAATTTTTATGGTGCAAGGCTGAATATTTTGCTTCAAAAATTTGTGAGGAGAATTTTGTGTATTTTGTCTGTCTTATTCTTTTATTCAGAGATGCTTTTCTTATTCCAAGTCTTCTGAGTGGAGGAAAATTACCTGGATATATTTCTCTAACAAAAATCTTGTGCCTGTTTGCTCTTGTCAAGCTGTAGCATTCTATAGAATGGGCCATGGTGCTTGTCAGGTGGCAGAGACCTATGAAGGTTCAGTGATAGTAAAGATGAAATATTAAAAAAAATAGCCTATTTAAATGCTGCTGCTTATAGGAAGGAATATATCATTATAGAACTATGACAAGAGGAATTGCTCGTGGGGTAGTATATCTTTTTCTTCAGTTTGCCTCATCAAAGCAAGGGCTCGTTGCCTGCTCTACAAAGTGCATGTTACATATAGCTTAGGTCTAGTTTGGTTTGGATCATCTCATTCCAACCCTCCTGCCATGGGCAGGGACACCTCCCACTAGTCCACGTTGCTCAAAGCCCCATCCAGCCTGGCCTTGAACACTTCCAGGAAGGGGGCATCCACAGCCCCCCTGGGGAATCTCTTCCTTGTCCTTGTCGAACTTTGTGATGTTTGTGTATTTTCCTGCCTCTCCAGCCTGTCCAGGTCCCTCTGGATGGCATCCCTTCCCTCCAGCCTGTCACCACACCACACAACTCGGTGTCATCCACAAACCTGCTGATGAGAGATTCGATCCCACTGTCCGTGTCACCAACAAAGGTGTTAAATAGCAGTTCTTGCAGTACAAACTCCTGATGGACACCACTTGTTACTAGTCTCCATGTGGACAGCGAACCACTTTTTAAGTCCAGCCATGCAGGAAATTTCTTATTCCACCAAGTGGTTCATCCAAAAATCCATGTCTCCAGTTTAGAGACCAGGATGTCATTCAGGGATGGTGTCAAATGTGTTGCACAAGTCCAGGTAGATGGCATCAGGTGCTCTTCCTTTATCCACCAACACTCTAACCCCATACTTTTTGGTTAGCATAGACCTAACCAAAGTCAATGCATCCTGCTGAAGTATTACAGAGGCACAAACCAGGTCTACTGAGTCATTTTGAATCTGTGGTCTCCCTTTTCATGTTTGGTACGAGCCGTTTCCTTCCTGCCTCTTAAAATCAGTATCTAATTTCCATTGAACTATCTTCCTTTTTCAGCTGAAAAACTCTCACAGCCTCTTCTGACATCCCAAACCAAGTGAGCTAATTATGTGTGTTTTCTCTCAACTTTTGAGGCACTGATAGCTCCTCAGGGATATTTTCCGCTGGTTTAACTGGGAGGTTCATTTTGTTCTTTTACTCTAAGCAGCCAGCACACGGTCAGTGGTTGAAGTGGCATTGGTCCTTACCTTCATAGAAGACCATGTTCTGTGCTTCAATAGTTAAGTGTCCAAAGAAGAACCAATACACCGTTTCATCTATCAGTGAAGCTTGGTGTAAGGAGTAGATGAAATGAGATAGAAGCACTTTGTTTAATGCAGCCACAGAAAGGATTTTTTAAGAATTGCTGTAAAAGAAGACTTGACTGAACTTCAGTACACTCCAAGCTTGAGTCTCCAACGTTAAGCTTTCTAGAGCAGCAAACTTGCTCCCTCTGTCCATGGTCTTCACTACTTAGTGAACCCTGAGAGCAGGCAGCCTGGCCTTTGCAAGGAAGGATTAAAGTGGCTGGTGACACGTGCACAGCAGGAACAGAAGATGGGTAGAATTCAGTCCCAGCAATACAAGACAGAGAAGTATTCATAGGAACTTCTTTTCCGTTGTTGTTTTATCATCTGCAAAACACCTACTTTCAAGGCTCCTGTTATTCTAGTCCACTTGGCTCTGGATCCAGGTTTATGGTGCCTTGTACTTCTGTGAGATATCTGGGTCCAAGGTTTCCAGCTAGTGTTTTCTTCATGCAGTTTTCCACCAGAGAAGCTGTCCAGGTGAGGTCCAGTAGTGCAGACTGGTTTGGGGAGGCATCATGTTGGTGTCCCTGTCGAAGGCAGTGATGTAAAATCCCTAAATGAGCAGGCTTGACTTCTGGCATAGCCTTTTGCAGCCCGGGAGGAAGAATCTACATTATTAAAGATGGATCTTAGGCTCCTGGATGTACTTTTTAAAGTACAAAAATATACTTCTAGCAGAAAAACAGCAGAGGGACTCTGAAGCTGTCAGCTCTGTATCACTCAGGGTCACTTTGGGCTTGCTCTGAGGTTTTTCCCACTGGCCCATGATGCATTCCAGTTCTCCACATAGGAGAATGCCTGCGGGACAAGCACTGTCACTCACTCGCCACCTCTGTCAGTGCCCTGGTAACAGGCACGACAGTTCAGCGTGGTCACTCTGTGATGTGAATGTTCAATCTGCCCAGAACTGGCCTGAGATGGAGGGATAATATCCTTTTGGTAGGAAGACTTTGTTCTTGTAGTTCCCCATCACAGTCCACCTCAACTTGGGCTGAGCAAACAGGTTCCGTTGCAGTGTACGTGGCATAGCAGGGGTCCTGCTAGTTGTAATGTTCTCGTTGCATCAAAGCTGCTGACCAGCCACTGCAGAGCTAATCATTGGGATTGCATGCGAATGGAAGTCAAATCTTTATTTCCCTCGTAAATGGGTCAAGAAATACAAACAAAGACACACACACCCCAGCTTTTATCTTCAGAGGAAAATCCGTAAAGACGGGGTTGTTTTGGTGGAGTCTTGTTCGCTTGTGGGGTTTTCTTTATAGCCAAAGTTTTGCCCTGTTTAGTCCAGAAATGCAGTTGGTGTTTATGTGCTTTTGTGTGTTTTATTTAATTTAGGATTTCAAAAAGTGTGAGTGTGGCAGGTGGCTCTCCAGCTTTTCTGCCTGTATTACACACCATGCAAAACTTCCTCACCCCTTGGCTGGCAACGTGAGGGATGCACAGGAGAAAAGGGCTTTAGAACAGTCATTCCTCTTACAGTCTGATACTTACCACTTTTAATACCCCATTGAACACTGTCCTGTCCGCTCTTCTGTATACACAAAGCCATTATTATTTTGCACTGAGCTCCAAATTCCTAACTCCCTCTTAAAAAGAAATTGTGGGAAATATCCTTGCAAGAGATCATCAGGCCAGAATCATCATTCATCCCACCGGAGGAGGCTGCACAGGTGCCTCTGTCACCCCTGGTGTTACTTGTTCTTAAATGCACTTTTGTTCAGAGAAGTTTTCTCACCTCCCTTTATAAAGGTTAGCAAACATTTCAGCCTGCAGAACCTTTGGCATTTTTATCAGTGGCAAAGAATTATGTGGCATCTACATATCCTCCTTAAAAATGTAACTCCTAATTTAATAACAGATATTGCCTCACAAAGATGTGTACCTTTCCTGATGAAGGTATCGTGGCCCATCTCAGTCATGCAGAGGAGTGGCAGTGTGGGCTAAAAGAGAAGATAAAATTGGAAGCCTGTCGTTCAGTATTGCAGTGGTTATTTCATCGGGGATCACAGGGTCTGTCCCCAGCAGAGCTTTCAACTCGGGAAGATGTTTCTTCTGTCTTTATAGTGACGCTTAACGAGCTTTTGTAAGTTCTTTTTTTCCACTAGCAAACACATTGCAGAGCAGTTGTGGGCTCATAGGTGACACGTGTGATGCTTATTTCCCTTTTGCTAAGCACGGATGCTGCACGTGTTAGCATGCAGAAGAAGTGGCAAAAGACTTCTCCCCAAGGCTTGTATTTCTTAATTTGTTGTTCTCATTGAAGGCTTTGGCATCATAATATGCAGCTGAAATATTCTGCCCGAGCCTAAGTTGTAGCTCTGCATATGTTTTTGGTACAGAAGAGGAGAAAGTTTCTGGTGCCTTGCAATAAACCCAGGCCTGTTGTGATTCAAGGCTGAGCGTTCCTTGTCCTACAGTTAGTTTAGAATCCTTGTAGGTGTAACACTCTGTACTGCTTTCTTCCCAGAGCAATTAGCTGTTGAGTACATGCCTTTTCAAATGTGCCCCTGGTGGGTTCCCAGCCGGGTGATGCTGTCTTGTTTGTACCAGTTATTTGTGCACAAAGCAGGGGAGAAAGCAGCAACACAACGTGGGACTCACAGGATTTTTCTATGCCTGCATTTACGTGGCAATTAATTATTTTATTTTTTTTTCCCCCCTCACTTTCTGTGCAGTGTGTTCCAGCACTGAAAAAGAAAGTCTTTAGAGACTTGGAACAAAGCTTTTTTTTTTTGTCAGAAGATCCTACAGTGATGGATGCTTTAGAAACATGGCTGGGTAAATGCAAAAGTACCCATCACTCAGAAAAGCATTTTGTTCTGCTCATTCTGTGCTGCATAAACAGCCTTAATGTAGCCTGGTGTTTAGATAGAACACCGGGAAATATTTTATTGTGTTTTCAGCTTAGCGCTGAGGAAATGGGAGGGCTTTAGTAAAGGTGGCAAAGTAGCAGTGAGCTGAGAACTGCCAAGGTTTTGGACAGGAAAAAAAAAGATCAACTGCTTTGGTATTTGCCATAATTTGTAACTTGAGTGATGTCTGTGGAGGTAAAAACCTCCATCTGTCCACTCTCTTACTTACTTCTCTCTGTCGCCTGCCTCACTTTTCACTTTCCCCTGAGATTTTCAATGCTAATATCTCCAAGATTAAAGTCTTGGTGTAAGTAGGCAATGTATAGTGACTCCTATCCATAGGCTCAGATATATAGGGCAGGGCTAAGCACCTGAGATGTTTCCTGAACCATCAACCTGAAGCTCATACCAAGACAGGAGGAGACTGATGATAAAATTTAGATTACCAGGCTATAGCCATTTTGTTGCCCATCTCCATTTGTGTGAGATATATGAATTATGTAAATATATGTGTGTATATTTGTATAAAGCATATTTAAATAGGCTAAATGTCACAGAATCACAGAAGGTTAGGGGTTGGAAGGGACCTCTGAAGATCATCAAAATGCTTTATATATAAATATATATTCTTTATATATATAAAATATATATACACATGCATATGTATATATACACATATAAAATATGCTGTATATATAAATATATATAATATATATTAAAAAATATATACAAGTTGTTAGAGCAGATATGGAGCATACCAACATAGTTTATAAATGAAACATCCTAGTGTCTCTCATGTTTAAAATCTGATTTTTTTGATTTATGGGATTATTTTTTTTTTGATTTATGGGATTATTTTTTTGATTTATGGGATTTTTTATTTATTTGGATTTTTTTTAATGTACTCATGCAGTGTTGTTTGAGTTACAGCACTGAACACATGAAAGGAACACACACGTCCTCTGAACTTGCCAGGTATCCATGGTAGGAGTGCAGTGGGGGAAGTCTGGGAGCTTGCTAGAGCGATCGGAGATGGGGACAGGACAAGGATCAGTGAGCTCTGCTGGGGAGGAAAGCAAAGATGCTGCCAGCTCTCTGGGAGGAATTACTCTGCCCAAAGAGCAGTGAGCATGGGGAGCTTGGAGAAGCTGCAGACCACGTGTGCAGAGAATACACTTGGAAAGGTTGGAGAGCAAATCCCATTTCCAGCCCCACGCTAGGTTGCTTTTAAACACACTTGAAAAAATTTATTCGTTGAATTTTTGCTGTTCTACAAACTCACCAAAAGAATGGAATTCCTATTTTGTTTTTTTTTCTTTTATTATTTTCTTTTTTGGTGTCTGTTTGGGTCTTTTGAGGTAATTCTTCTCCAAACGGAGTCATTTTCTGTTTTGTGTCTCCTTGTGCACAGAATAACACATAGGCATTAGATTCGTCTCTTGTCAACTCTGCTGAGAGGCTGAGGTGTTTAGCCCATAATTTAGGCTTTATTTAGCAAGATGGGTTGAGCGTGAGCCTAGCAAAGGGATTTTGTTCTTTTTGGGTGAAATCGGTGATATTTAAATGCAATTTAGTATTACAGTGTGTTCTCTGTTCTCATGCATGTTGTTACTGTTTTCACAGAATCACAGAATGGTCAGGGTTGGAAGGGACCTCAAAAGATCATCCAGTCCAACCCCCCCAGCCAGAGCAGGACCACCTAGAGCAGGTCACAAAGGAACACATCCAGGCGGGTTTTAAATGTCTCCAGAGCAGGAGACAAATGCAAACCCCTTTAATCATCTGTTTTTCTAGGCTACAACCCTTCTTTATGCTTTAGCACATTTCTACATAGCAACCTTCTATTTTAGCAGCTGTGCTGATAAGGCTTTCCTTGTGCCACCCAGCTTCAGCATCTCTCCAAACTTACAAATGCTTCTGTCTTTGGTTCAGAGTCAATCATGGTGTTCTGGGGGTCATCTCTTCTTCACCCTGGACCTTGTTGTCTATCTGAAACCATCTGGCCCCTGCAGTAAAGGTATTGCCTGTAGCCTTGAGTCAGCACTTCAGTGCCTAAGAAATCATTGCCACTTGACCTCTTGCATACAGTGACTGTTCCTGACTTTCTTCTCAGCGTTGAAGCCCTTGAGGGAGCCCTGCTCATGCTTTTGTTGCTGGAATAATCATAGAATTGTTTTGTTGGGAAGAGACCACAGTTATAATGTCCGACCTTTAATGTGGTATTTCCAGGTTCACCACTAAACCATATTCCCAAGCCCTGTATCTATATGTCTTTTAAATACCTCCAGGGGTGGTGACTCCACCACTTCCCTGGGCAGCCTGTTCCAGTGCTTGATAACCCTTTCTCTGAAGATTTTTTTTTCACAATTTCTAATCTAAACCTTCCCTGGCACAGTTAGAGGCCATTTCCTCTTGTCCTATTGCTTGTAATTTGGGAGAAGAGACCAACCCCCACCTCACTAGAGCTTCCTTTCAGGGAGTTATAGAGAGCAAGAAGGTCTCCCTGAGCCTCCTTTTCTCCAGGCTAAACAACCCCAGTTCCCTTAGCTGCCCCTCATAAGGCTTGCTCCCTAGATCCTTACCAGCTTCATTGCCCTTCTTCGGACACGCTCCAGCCCCTCAATGTCCTTTTGTGAGTGGGGGGCCCAAAACTGACCCCAGTATTTGAGGTGTGGCCTCACCAGTGCCTAGTATAGGGGGATGATCACTGCCCTGGTCCTACTGGCCACGCTGTTTCTGATCCAGGCCAGGATGCTGTTGGCCTTCCTGGCCACCTGGGCACACTGACACTTTGTATTTGGCTGTCAACCAGAATCCTCAGGTCCTTTTCCACCAGGCGGCTTTCCAGTCACTCTTCCCCAGGCCTCCTGGACCTCCCCAGTTAGCCAGAACTGATGATGACTGATAGAAAGTGGCTTGGTGAGCACTCCTGAGAGCTCCCCCAGTGCCCTCAGGTGGATCCCATCCCATCCCCACTCAGACTTGTGTGCATCTGAGTGGTTTAGTAGGTCACTGGCCATTTTCTCTTGGATGGGGGCTCCCCATCCCTGTCTTCCAGCTGCTTCACGTTTGTTCCACGCTACATGTGTTTATGGATGGATTGAAGTGGGTGAAGAAAACATAGGAAGTGAACCTACTGAAGAAATAACTGATGGATGCTCAGTGTTGTTAGAGGAGCAGAGGGAAGTTGTCTCCAGCTTCTCTTTTGTGAAGGAAGAGGAAAGAGAGCAAATGTAATAACACAAAAACAAAGCCCTGGTGAAAGAGAAACAAATACAAAAGAGGGAGAAGATAAATAATGCAACTTTAAAAACCACCCCAATGTATCTGGAGGAGAAAACCTCAAACTCTGTGACTACAGAGCAGGGAACTTAAAATTAAGGAAGAGAGTAGATGTACAACTTGATAATGCTGTATTTGTCTTCCACGACAAACTGTAATGTTACAGTAAGCAGAGCAGTAGAAAAGCAAAAGAAAATGAGCAGCAGGCAGAAGCTAATGGGAGTAGACACATGGTGGGGTGTGACTTCCTCGTTGATGACACACCAGTAATTGATGGTGGTTACCAGCAATAAAGCCACTGACACAGAGAGAAGCCAGATGCTGTTAGTTAAGTTCTCCCTGTCTTGGCTTCTCGTTCCCTCTGGAGATTTTGTTCAGACAGATCACCTTCATGTCCCTCTTCCTACTGGATGTGAAGATAAACGTGTAATTTGCTGTTGGGAGCGAGCATTTGTGAAATAGCCTAATGCAATTTACCTCTTTTTAATTTATTTTTTTA
>JANVCC010000048.1:3206639-3318188 GCA_025345505.1 Todiramphus chloris collaris | reverse complement strand
TGTCCCATCTCTTGCTGGGGCAGGAGTGCTGCCCCTGGCTGGAGGTGGCAGGGTGCTGCCCAGCTGGCAGCGAACCATCAGTGCCTCCTTCCTTTCCCCAAGAGCTTTAATGCACAGCCATTCCTGCCCCTGCCTGCCAGCTTCCCCCTAGATATTTATCAACACTTCATCAAAATCTATTGGAAGTTGATCGTGGGTTCAAAACTAGCAGCTGCGTATGCCTGGCTTCCTTAGGAAGTCACCTAAAAATACTATTATGCTTTAATATTTATCTACAAGCCAAGAAGCTGACATCATCTATTGTCTGTGAGCCCTGTTTGTGGGCAATACTGAGCAAGTATGGCTCTTCTGTATGTGTCAGTTTAGAGAAGACAGAGCTGAAACTTCCTAACCCAAGTGGTAAGACTCAGTACTTTCATACTTTCCTACTTAGATTTTTACCCAAATACATTAATAAATAATCTGTATGTGCAGAAGTGATGTGAGAACTAATCTAGATCCACACACAATTAGAAAACAGTAAAACAGGTTGCGTGGGGAAATTGTTGCATACATAAAATACCCTATTATCATTATTTTCTTCTTTTTTGGTGGCCTGCTTGAGCCTTTGGGGTAGGTAGTGTGCTCTGCATGCCAAGTACTACTTTGCCAAGTGGCTTGAGTTTCACTGAGTTTTGTTGAACGTCTCTATACAGCAGCTGCTTTTGGCAGCATAATAATAATAATGAAAAGTCTGCTGGTAGTTCATGCTTCTCCCTGGTTGGGCTGCCCACATTCTGAGCCTCTTTCTATGTATGGACCTCCTTTATCGCCAGGATGGATGAAGACAGTTGCCCTTTGATACATATGCTCATACAAATGCTTAGATTTCCAAAGAGTTAGGCCTTTTTTTGTGTAATATGCTCTATTATTATTACTCTGTTACTTAACAAACAGTGGGAAAAATGCTCTCTTCAAGGGCAGTTCTCTCAGTGTGAAATGTAGCTCTGACCAGAGCAGGCAGTAACAAAATACTGTGTCACGAGAGCTTTGCGATTTGGATGCTCATTTTTATACCCTGAAAATTACCTCGATTTGTTGTTCTTATTTTCCTCTGCTGTCAGTGCCTTTTTAGATGATTACACAAAACATTTTTCAAATAGCCACATATTTTGGCTTTTTTTTGGTTTTAGAAGAAGGCTGCTTTTTACCAGTGTGATAATAAGTGTTTTGTGATTTGAAGCGTGATTCTGCGTTGAAATCTGTTAGAAATACAGCACCTGTATTAGGGGAAAATCTCTAAAGAACAGCTTAGTTATTTGGTCACTCTTCTGATGTTGATCTTTTTTTTTTTTGGCTGGTTTGTTTTTTTTTAATGAATTCTAGCTGCTCTTAATAGTGCTTAACTGTAAGTGTAGAGCAAATCAATTTTAGCTGTTTAACCCCGTTACAGGCTATAGGTTTCTAATTCAGTCAGAAATAATTTGCAGTAGAACTGGAAGACACCTTGAAAGCCTTTCTTGTTGCTGTTCAGTCTAGCGCTCATCACAAGGATGCAAAACCAAATAGTGGTGATCCTGGTAGGCTTGCAGGTGTATTTACACCATAGAGTATTAGCAACGTAGCAGGCTCCGCTGTGCTCTGAGGAGTTGGGATGCGCTCATCGTCATAAAACCCCTGGAGATGAGGTTTGATAATCCTGCATCTGCCTAAAATACTCCATGGAGGTAAGCACGGCGGAGCAAAACTCAGGGGGAAATGAGTGCTGCTTGGTATTTAACGAAGAACTGGAGATTAATGAGACCCAACAGCTTAGCTGCTTCGTTTACTTGGTAAACACAGAGCGGTGTAAGAGCGCACGCGTTAATGGATTTCAAAATGCAGCATTAAAAACCATTCTGACAGCTTCCTGGTTTTTGTTCTCTGTGGCAGACCAAATGACACTGGGCAAGCATTTGCCTGGCTCAGTTGATGCTAAGACTTGATTTACGTAGTGATTATTCAGCGTAAGGATCTGCGGAGTCACTGACTAGTGTGCTATGTTTTTTATCATTTACAAAGCAGTTCGGAGAGGTTTCAAAGGACTGTGTCATTTATTGCATGCCTGGGAAGCTGACAGCCAAATAGCTTTTTGTTATGATGTTCTACTAGTGAATTCTGGAGTTAGGAGCCAACTGTTCTCTTGAACAACTGATTGCAACTGTCAATAAATAAATAAAAACTTATCTCCTAATTCTTGCCTTCTGGAGACAATAGATAATCTAGCATGAAATCAATTCTAAAAACTTCTTTCAGTGTTGCACTTGCAATGAAAACATCTCAAATCCACAGTAACTATTAGGAAAATGATTTTAATTATTTATTAGCAATATGTGCTCCGTTTTTTTCACAATGCAGTGCAGATTTCTTTACTTTTTTACTTATTTTCATTCTGGACTAAGAGTTTTTTTTATTTTAGGTGGGAACTTTAATAGAAGAAGTTGCTCAGCTGGAAAACCAAAAGAGAAGAACCTGCTTTTGCAATGACGTAGTGGCGAGCTATGAAGCACAGTTCCTGTTCCTCTAATTTCTTTGTACAAAGCAAATGCAGTGCAAGGTTTCTTCTCCGTGTTCTCTAGCAGATGGGCAGTGGGCATTCTCGGGGTGTATTGTGTTATAGACTGTGCATTCAAAGAATATTAAGATCCAAAAGATGGAACACTTGTAAAAAGTAGGAAATGTCAGGAGTTACAGCTGCCTTTCAAACTTATTTCATCTTGCTCTTCCCTTCCTGGGTTCCTCTGGTTGCCCAGAGAGGTGGTGGAAGCCCCATCCTTGGAAGTGTTTCAGCCCAGGCTGGCTGGGGCTGTGAGCAACCTGCTCTAGTGGGAGGTGTCCCTGCCCATGGCAGGGGGGCTGGAACTGGATGAGCTTTAAGGTCCCTTCCAACCCTGACAATTCTATGATTCTGTGATTCCTGTTATGTGAATTCCAGAACCACGGTCTCTTTCTTGCCTTGTTTGGTAGCACTGGTCACATAATGGACAGCTTTTCAGTGTCTTGCTCATCCTTTGTTTACTTTGTGGGCCCAGGTCTCCTACTGTTTGAATCTTGTTCCAAGGTGAGTTAAGCAGAAGTGCGGACAGAAGCCTTTTTCCTTTTCTTTCAGGGTTTTCATCAGGTTTATCCTTACACTGCAGAGTTGATACACGGAGTAATTCCGGAGAGGCTTCCTAATTCACCGCTAATTTTTACGTGCCCAGGAACTCACTTTTCTGGGTACTGAGCATTATGTAGCAGTTAATGTTCTTTGCAAAGCCCCTGTTGTTGGTTGAGGGTTGCAGCTCTTGATTGCTGTGCCAGTTTTGTAGTCAGACTTTAGGAAGGGTTGGACCTGCAGAACATGAAGTACTTGCAGCTGAGGTTTGCCTCTGTAAAGTCTGGGGTTTGCCTGGCAGCAAACAAGCACTCTGGAGGCAGAGGAAGCATTTTTGCTGCCATCATGAGACATTGGTTTCTCTTTTTACAGTCTGCTGCACACCTTGTTTTCTGTGGTGACAGGAAGAGATCCTTCAAACAACTGTTCTCTGGGTTCAGCGGTGCAGATTGGTTCCTAGAGCTGGCATACTCTGCACACTGTGTCACCTGTAACCACTGGTGAGAGGGAACTTCATTCTTGGGATCAGGAAAGACTGTCAAAACGTAGGAGGCTGGACTGAACTTCCCAAAGTCTGAGAACAGTGATGGAGCCTACTAGCCTAGCCAAATTTTTTTTTTCAGAATACAGGATGTAAAAAAAAAATTCACACATAAAACAATCCCTGAGGATCTCCACTTGTCACTGGTCTCCACCTGGACATCAAGCCATTGATCACAACTCTTTGAGTGCAACCTTCTAGCCAGTTCCTTATCCACTGGGTGGTCCATCCATCAAGTCCATGTCTCTCCATCTTGGAGACAAGGATGTCATGTGGGACAGTGTCAAATGCTTTGCCCAAATCCAGGTATATTACATCTGTTATGGGAGATATCAGGGTATTTAGGGTAATAATTTAGGATATAACAACTAGGGTAACTGTTTCAGGATAATACGAATTAACTGGAAGCTTGTGCTACATATTTTTCACCTTTCACTAGTGCTATCACATGCCAGTTATTTCTAATCCTATTACCTTACATTTTCTTGGCTCCCTTCAGGGAGGGGAGCCTGTTGTGCCAATTCATTGAAGAACTGCTTGAAGACAACCTGAGAGAGGTGGTTCATGAAATCCCCCTTGTGTGTGATGTGGGCGTTACACCTGAATTCTTGAGGCTCACCCCTGAGTTGTGTGGTAACCATCCCTACTCCAAAATCCCTTTCCCGATCTGTGTCCTAACTGGCAACAAGAAGACCAGCCACTTATTTTGTAGTCACAGAATGAGAGTCTGTCTCTGTTGGACTTTGCTCCATCCTGGTGAGAATTGGTTTCTATGGTCTTAATTTTTCATATAAAGAAAATAGTAATTTTCTTTATATAGAATTTTATATAGAGTCTTTCATTAGAATAGAATAAGTATGGGAACGTGGGGAAGCATGATAGGAAGTAGGTAAAGAAATTGTAAAGGGAAAGTAGAAAGGAAAGGAGCATTTATGAGTTTTGGCCATCCTCCTGATGTAGAACCTGGTTTTAGTGACAAAAGCACTCATCTGAAAGATACACTTGGTAGGGTAATATTCCTTCTTGATAGCCTCTCTGCTGTGGGACATAAATCTTGACTAGGGCGGTGTGGACCTCTGAGTGATGACCTTTTCAGACCTTGTTAGTGTTACCATTAGCCACCCAACTGGCACCTTTGAGAGCAAAACTTGCTGTCCACATCCTATCATCCTGCCAGCTTGGGAACCCTTCTTCTGCCATGTTCTCTTAGTACTTCAGGGTTCAGAGTGAAATGAATAAGTGGTCTTCTCGCTGGAATATCCGACAAGTCAAGGAGAACGCTCTCCTGGATTTATGTCCTGCAGCCTGGCGCTTGCATTGCCAGCGTAGCATTCATAACTGTAACCATTATTAGCCTTCAGAGTATTCCATCTGCTGGAGCTGAGCTGCATTTATTTAGCTTAAACAGGAAACGTGTCCGTGTAGTGATTACGGTGTGCATTACGAGGAGAGATTGTGCTTGAATTTTTGTTCCAGTAGCAGATAATAAATGTGATTATGACACAACCCTTATGGGCTGTAAAAAATGACTAACTTTTTGTTCTTTTAACCAGTGAAATTAATATCTCCCTAGTAGGCTAATACTCACTTAGAATGAACTCAGAATATGTGGAGAAATCTCGGATAACATGACAGGTATTTCTGCTTCTAAAGGGAAAAAAGATCTAGGTTTTCTCTCAGTAAAAATGTGGAAAAAAAAAAAAAAGAAAGAAATTAATAACTTCCCTTAGTCCATCAACTATCTCTCTCATTTTAGATCAGGACTTTATATTGTATTACACTTTTTTGGATGAATGTGTATGGTTTGGCTGAGTCTGATGTGCTCTACCAGTAGCATTTATTTACTTTATTATGGACCATGAAAAAAATACTGTTTACCCTACTTTATGCAAAGCATCTTATTAAAAATATACATTACCAGTTTATAATGCCTTAAAATAGCAATATACAGCAAAAAATAAAATATACGAGTTGTTACACAAAATATTTTTAAGTCAAGCTGTTAAATTTTAACTCTCTTAAGGAGATATAAATTAAAGAGAAAATAGCAACATATTGTATCTCTGTGTAATCTAGGAAGTTGTTTCAGACTACGTATTTAAGGAGTATTGTGGTGGTTTGGCACAAAGGAAAAAGTGTTGCTTCCATATATTGCAAGTGTAGAAGGGTAGCAGCCAAAAGAAAAGGAACAACTTTTAAAGCTACTTTTAAAGCAGCCAAACCATCTGACTGACTTTATATTCATTATTCATGAAGAACACATACACCTGGAGTCCTACATTGTCTGAAGTGTCAGACTTCCTGCTATTTCAAAATGAAAGATAAGAAACCTCTTGGTGAAAAAGATTCTATTTATATACCTTCAAGCTCTAGAGATGATGATTGTGGTAAATAAGACCCAGCATCATTTTGATTCGTTATTTCTCTAGTACCTGGTTTGTAATTGTTTTCCTAGAGCTACTTTTAGTCTTTTGAGCTTCCAATTAATGAGCCAGATTTGTATAAATCTGGAATCACTCCGCTGAGATTATTTAGTGTAAATTTTTTACCCGTGTGGCCAAAGGGTTTTTTTTGTTCTCTCCTTCCCTTAAAAACAACCAACCAACCAACCAACTAACCCCACTACAAGAAAGTGAAATCATATTGTGGCTTTTTTTTTGTATTGTGTCAAAAAGGCTTTGTCCATTGGAATGGTAATTCGTAGTAGTTTTTCCTCCTGGTTTTGTCATACCTATTTCTTGATTAGCATCTTGAACCTTTTTACTTCCTCGAATATTGAAAATAATTAGGTTAATACAACTTTGTTATATCTACTTGTCACCATATCATATAAAAAAGGTCAAGGGAGTAAATAAAGAAGTAAGGGAGGAAATGTTGACCTCTAGGTTCACCCCTTTTTTTTTTTTTTTTAAGCTTTTATGGAAAAAAAAAGAAATTTTTAATTTTCTTGGCATTGAGAAGACTCATGGCAATCTTTAAGTGTAGTGTGATGTATAGTGAGAGTCATCGGCAGAACTGAGAAGCTGAGTCAGGAGTAGTCCAATGTTCTGTCCTTTAAGGACTCTTTTTATCTTTGCATTGCTCTTCAAAGCAAGAGAAGTTCTAAGTTGACAAGCTTTGTATTTTCAACTGTTTATTAATAGAAGCTTGATTTTTGGGGCACTTTTGGGGAAAAATGTCTTTTCCAGTAGCAAAGTATAAAGGTTGGAGTATGCTATTCTGTGGTAGTACTGAAGAAGAGCGTTGTGGTCTTTGAAGCTGTGTTGCAATGAACTTCTTCAAAGCTTCAACAAAGTCTAGAAGGGAGTGATAAAAAAATTGGATGCGATTTTGAATAAGGATGGATCTTAATCCTTATTCAAATAAGGAAATAGCAAACTTGGATTTAGGTTCATGTTTCACATTTTCAGGTGTTTTAAGGCAGAACAGGTTGAATCTGTTATATATAGTAACACTTTTTATTGACCAAAGAAGAAAAGATCTACAGGTTAAACAAACAACTGTATCGTTCAATCTTTGATTACATAGGTTTTCTTTCTATTGATGTTGGAAGATCCTAATTTAAGGTTAAGGTTCCTCAAACTATATATATATATATCATTAACAGTATACAAACTGCTTCAGAATAAGCTGTCTGATGTGTAACAAGGATAACAACTACTGATAATTCATGCTGTCTTTCGAGGTGTCAGTTGGGATAGTTGTGCTTGATAAAAGTAACTACTTGAAACACTAAGCTAGCACATAGCTTGCTTTTAAATGTGGTGTATGTCAGGCTGCTGGTTTTATTCATAAAGGAAGCAAGCTTTCCTGTTTCATATCAGCTATTTCTTCACTCGGTTATGTTAATGAAAATAGTTCCTGTGCTTGCAGAAGAAACCATTATTGACAGAAACTGGTTGAGCATTTGGCCAGCAGTTTCCATCAATTGAACATTTTTAAAGGTTGAGAACATATGGGAGAACTTAAGCAAACACCCTGAAGCCTGAGCCTAGGACAGAATAAACTCAGTTTATTTAATGGTTAGGTTTTAAAAAGGGAAAATTTTAATTTAAATACCTTCCTCTGACCCTTACTTCCTCTCCCATTCATCTTGCATAGATTTTGGTCCCAGCTTTGACTGGGAACAGCGATGCAGAAGTTTTCTGTGGAACTTTTGGCAGTCAGAGGAGACTGTAGGATAATATTATTCACAGGCTTTTGAAAGAGGAGGTATGAAACTTGTCCTCACCAAACACCAGTCCCTGGCTCTAGAGCTGTATTCACAGCTGCGTTTCTAGACTTCTGTCTAGTACTGGATGGGGGCAGTTTCACATTTTGCTTGGCCTTTTTTCCTTTCTGTTATTCTCCCTTCTATTCTCATTTACACCTCCCCTTTAATTTGTAGGAGGATCACAGACCTGTCTTCTGCAGGAATTCTTTGTGAGGACCTGTGCTGGAGCTTCCCATCTTGCAGGCAGCCCTTTTGCAAAGTCATGAGTGCTTCCCCATGGTAGCTGAGTAGAAATTCCTCAAAAACCCTCCAGGATGCATCTGCGAGTGTAATCTACACTGATTTTGTTCCAAATAGAGTCATCTGCTGTTGTTTGGCACCTTCTGACCACCCTGAAAATGTACTTTCTACCACCTAGTAACAGTTTACTGGTTTATTTTTCTCAGGTTTTTCCCCTCTACAATTATGTCTGAAGCTGAGCCATGGGGACTTGCAAAGTGCCCGTATTTCCCTTTTCAATCCAGAGAGTGGAATCTTCTGGCTATGATTTTGGAGCCCGCCGTGGTCTAGACAGTGTTTTGAGAGACATTCTCCAAATGTTTTATTAGCTAATAAGATGTGATCAGAAAAAAACATTCAGAGCCTGGCAGCATTGGCAACTATTGTGAAAGGCTGTACCAGAGCCCATGGTTGGATGGAATGGGACATGCAGAAGGGGGGAGAATGGTAAAAGGAAGTGTTTGGATGAAGCAATAGGGTAGCAAGTGATGGATGATCACAAGCTGCTACTAATTTGACAAACTTAGTTGTGCTTGGAGATGGGGAAATGATCAAATTGATTGTAGGAGGAGTAACTGATGACTTGGCCAAGATCATCCTTTTTCAATTTTTTATGTGGTTTACTAAGTAATAATGGAGCCCCCTTTGAAGGGTCCCTTACCCAAAACATGTCGCAGTGCTCAATTTTACACTGCTGAGAGCGGAAAAGTTCATTTTTCCAACACTAATAATATTTCTACTTCCCAAAATAATGCTTATACAGAAATATCCTAATTAGGAGACTAATAATCTCCTTGAGAATAGACCAGACCCTCGGATGGAGGATAGCAGCTGTGTGGACACCAGACTGCACCAGTAGTGTTGAGAATGTAAATAATTGCAGGAGATCTCAGAGGGAACTAGAAAGAAGGTATTCCACAAGATATTTCTTCAGGCTCTGCTTTTGGCCTAAGTAGAAATCAAATAATAATGGCAAAATAGGTTCCTCTTTTAATTTAGATTTCATCAAAGGCCTTTACCAATAAACTATGTGAACCTTCATCTATCTACAAATAATGAAAGCTTGAGATAACTGGCCCTGGTGGAATTCAGTTCTTTGCCTGTGATCTGTTGGTTCTTCTGCCTTTACTGTTGATGTCTTCCCTTTACCAAGTGAAGATAATCAAAGCTTGGAACAGCCAGTGTTGAAATAAAGTCAAGAATGAAGTGAGAAAATGGGAAATGGGGGTTAGATTCTGTGCATGCAGAGGAGACCAGTCTGGTCTGGAGTAGTGTGAAGTGTCACTCAGAGGAATGGACAGTATTGGGTGTCTTAAGGCTTCCACATTTCCTTTGCTCATGTGTTCATTTGTGCTTTTTTTTATTTCCCCTTCTGCTGAGAGTTTTGTTCATACGTCTTAAGGAAGATTAATATGCAATCAATCATCTGTCTGTAAGTGATGAGCTGCTATAATAGTAGAGGTTATACACAGCTGGCAAAAACTTGCTTTTTCCATTCCAGGAAATACGAAGTTGGCTTTAAAAACACTGGTGGTGGTGTTAATTTTTGTTGTTGGGTTTTGGTTTTGTCTTCTTTTGTTTTTTGTTTTCTTGGAGAAATCCAGTATGAAAAATTGATCTTTGCAAAAGAAAGGGGGGTAAATAGGAATGTTTTGCGAGCTCCTCTTCTGTTCTAATCGCTCCTCTTTTTTTATCCTCTGTTGCTTATTGCTTTCTGTGGTGGATTGAAGGGAACGGTTTTCCACTTGATTGTCTGTGTGTTACTGTCTGACAGTTGGAGACATACTAATTCATTACAGAATGGATATGAAATTTTTCCAGTGATGAGAAGTGGGAGGGAGAGCATAGAGAAAGATTTTCTTATGACAGTTAAAAATAATGAGGAAAAATTACTTGGGAACAAACATTTCAGCAGAATTTTCTTATATCTGTTCTGAGAAACCAGCTTCTCTTCTCTGTGTTTAAGGTCACCTTGGAATCCAAGCAGTGGTTTGGGAAGGATGCCCTCATAAAAATATGATTCTTCCAACGCTACTGTGACAAACCCAGAAGAGAAGTGAAAAAATTAACTTACAGCTCATCAGAAGATAAAAGGTGTCATTCTGCTAAATTTTCAGGGAAATACTGAAGTTTCCTGCTTCGTTCTGGTCTCTTAGGTTAACAAAAATGGGAGCGCTGGGACATCTGCTGTGCTTTCTGTGTCTCAGGAGGCCATGGTATTGTTTCTTTCTTGGCACGTCTGAAAGGTTTCCTGGCTTTAGGCTTATTGTTCCCCTGTCACAAAACGGAGCTTTACATCCCGACTGCCTTACGCTCTCAGATCTGTGCTAACTTCAAGGATATTTAAGGGCTTAAACACTACAGTGTCTCAGATCTCCATCCATGTTGGCTTTCTGGGGCATCCACTGCACGTATAGGTGTGTGTTATGTGTCACCCTGTACTTCTAAAGTATTGTAGGGCATCATTTGTATTTACTTAGTAGTACAAAATGCACTCAGATTGGGCAAAGGTGTGTACTCTCTGCTCAGTCTCCTCTTCTGTAATACAGTTTTGACTCAGGAGGCAGATGCAGGATTCTTTTGTGAGAGCATCTGTGTTCATCCTTTCTCCATTTCAGACCCAAAGCCTGTCTGTGTCAGCTCTGTCCACTTCTCTTACTTGGTATCTTCCAATCCCCAAACTCGTTTTCTTAGATGAGAAAAGTAGCTTTTTTCAACTTCTTTTCATTCTCAGTAGTCCTTCAAATATTTCAGTACAGATGTCTTAGTCATCTTAATTTGGTGGGTACATGCTAAGGTCTTCTTCAGGAAGGATGGACTAAGGTGCTTCAAGATATGGTGGCTTTCTTACTACCAACTTATTACAAGCTGAAGGTTTTCATAAGCTCTGTGTAAACTCTTCCCCTGAGTCATTACACAAGGCTATTGATTTGAAATTAATTTACGTTGCTTTAGTGCTCGATGCACCTCGAGTTGCTACGTGGCATACTTAGAGCAAGAAACAATCCTCCTTCTAAAAGGTTCAAAAGCACGACCCGAGTCGATACCCCAAGGTTAGGAATGCAGGAGAAGTTATTCAAATGCACATAGTCAGTTTGAGGCAGAGTTTCTTCAGGACTCTTGGTATTTTGCAGAAACGAAGGACTGTGAACTTGCAGAATATATTTCCATATTCAGTTGTTGAAAATAATTTAGGGCATCTCATGTCGGCGTTGGCGAAAAGCGACTAAGATCTTAAAAAGAAGCCTTCAGGAATAGATGAGCCGTTTTTCATTTATTTGTACGGGAGCAAATTGGTGTCCAGTTGTGGGGGTTTCATCTGCATGTCTCCAAGAACAAATTTCAGGTGAAAAAATGTCAAAAATTTAAGGTGCTCATAAAGTTGTTTTCGGTACGCAGATAGAATCTTATCGAGGGCAAATCATCTTCTGCTTTTGAAGTCAGACAGGTTGGAGGCGGCATCAAGTTTTAAAGGTTGAAAAAAGGGAAGACAAAGATGATGCTAATGATTGTTCAAAGGCTGATAGCTTTCAGCTAGATGCACCTTGCTAGGACTTGAGCTGTAGAGATATGTCGAGGCGAACCTTGTCTCTTTTTCAGCACTTCAGTGCTGTGAGTCTTCAAATAGAATAATTGGATCTTTCTTAACATTGCAAAAAGTGGTTTGTTTTTTTTTTTAACTTTTTTTTTTTCCTGTGCTATTTCTGAAAATCTTAACTTGTTGTTCATAAATGAAAACAGCCTGACTTTGTTGACACCTGGAAGACTTCCAGTTGCCCGAAGACCACGGCACGCTGAAGAGTGACAGATAAAGGGAAGAGGAAGACGTGTCTTGCAACCGCTGTCGCTGGGACTACCGACGTGTTACACGCCCGAGTGCTTGGTGAAAAAAGGCAAAGCTTCAGCCGGTCCCACGGGTTCTCAGCAAAAGCTGCCAGCAGTCGTGACGTCAATGTCGTGTCTGGGGGGTGTATTTTGCGGTGACTGATCTGCTGGTATTTGGACTGAAACCAGTCAGGTTATGGGATAGTGTCAATCCATTAACTTCTGTGGAGCCCTTCTCATGTACGACAGGACCAAGCTCAAGTTACTGAATAGATGTCCTGTGTGGTTTTGATTTTTTTTTAGGTTTCCCTCTTGCCTGTGTGGCTTTTGGGGCTTTTTTTTGGTCATTGTTTTTGGTGATGTGGAGTGAAGGAACTCCACTGTGATTTCAGCTATATGGATGTGCACTTTGGGAAAACATGCTCTTGAGCTTTCAAATGCAGAAGAAGTATCAGGTTTTATGGCGAGCCTCCAAATCCCTCCCACCTATCTGGAGATTATATAATCTCCAGATTATATAATATTAATAATAATATTAATAATATTAATAATATTATAAATACTATATAAAAAAATCATAATAACTACTTTGCAGTTGTTAGTGAATTTGCCTTCCAGGAACCTGTCCAATATGATATAATCCCTCCCACCTATCTGGAGAGTATATTATTTATTTATATATATATATATATATAAAAAAATCTCCAGATTATATAATATATATAATATGTGTGTAACATACATAATGTGTGTGTTTCATGTCATTAGGACAAAGTATAGACAACAAAGTGAAATTAGTTCTTCTTATATAAAAAGAGGCTGTGAGCAGCCAAATTTTGTAGTGTTATTACGGCAAAAGTAGTGGGGAATTTTTTCTTGGGGTGGTGGTGGTGAGGATGAAGTACAGACTGGATCCAAACTGGTGAAACTGGTCAGGCATTTTTTTTTGTACAACTGGGGTGCGAATGAGGGGCAGGCAGAGGAAGAGAACCTGTTGTCTTTTTGCAAGTGGCCAGATCTCAGTCGTGTCTTCAAGTCATAAGACAGCACTAATAGAATCATTAAGGTTGGGAACGACCTTAAAGCTCATTGCATCAGGATGTATCAAACAGAGAAACATCTTCATCAAACAGAGTATCAAACAGAGAAACATCTTCATGCATTTTAGAAGAAATTTAGGGCACTTAACAAAACATTTAACCATCATAATATAAGAGAATTGCTTTGTTTTGTTCTGTTCCATTTATCTGGCGGTGGTCGTGATTTACAAGGTGTGGGCAATTTCTCTTTTAAAAAGTGTCTGAAAATGCTTTCAGAAAGAAACCACAACATTGAACCTTTCTCTGCATCCAAGACCTGTAAGGTTTTAGAAGTGTGAACGTGTGATCTTTTGAAAAATACGAACAAAAAAGAATGCCACCAAGGTCTTGAGATGTGCAGAAAGCAGGGGCAGTTTTGATCCGCGTTTACTGAAGGTTTCTCTGGCTCCCACTGAGCAGTGATGTGTTTCTGGTGTGGCAGGATCCAGTCCCTCCTTACAAGCAAGGCTTTTTCAAAACCTCACTAAATGTGTTATAAGTTATGCGTTGAGTAACACGTTTAATAAATACCAGTCAAAACTGTTCAACAAAAGCTGTCAGGGGCTAAGTCGTGAGCTGTTGCTCTAGTGTCCCGTGGTTGGGTTGTTTCCCCTGCTTCTTTCCAAGTAGTTTTTCACATTGTAGATATTTTCTGTTATTAGGGACAGCAGCTTTTCTTTGCCCTGGGCTTTACACAGTATTGCCTGCCTGGTATAGTACCTCTTTTTCTTCCTGTTTCTGACCATCATAAGCAAAGCAACCCAGATGAAATCCCTCTTGGGTTCCTTTCACAGATAGCAAGGACCTACAAAATCCTCTGCGTTTAATCCATTTTCAGAGTCCTGTGGAAGAACAACAGCTGAAAACCACCAAACCCAACACCTAAAGTCTCTGTTCCTCTCTAACCAAAAGTACTGTGAATTCTTGCTGCAGAACTAGCATCTCTAGCCACTGTTTTACAAATCAGAGATGCATGGCTTTTAATACGTGGCTTCAGACTGGATATATACCAGTAGGAAAGGGATGAATAATTAGACCCTTACTGAAAACTTGGTTTGGACTTGTTTCACTTCTGACTCATCTGTGTTTTGGTTCCTGCGGTCGAGGCAGAAGGCATGCGGTACCTCCCTTCCTCTGCTTGCCAGAACATCAGCTACCAGAGAGACACATGTATGTCTGGTCAGCACTCTTGAGGATGAAAGTCCATATGCTGCAATAAATTTGATGCTGGAAAGTTGACGAAACTACAGCAGTGGGGAAAAGTTAGTTAATGTTAAACTGCCAGGCAGTGACGGCTCTTGTCCTTGCTTAAAAATTACAGGTCCAGTAAATTCTCTGCTTTAGGTTGGGTTAATTCAGGTATTTTAGTAGCTCTCGAAGAGAAAGGACATGTTTGGTTAAATTTAAGTTGTTTATTTCACTAGTTTATTGGATTACAATGTAAAGAGGACTTTTCTGTGAGCGGTGTTGGTTATACCGGAGTATCAAACAGAGAAATGTAACAGCATCTCTTCAGAATACCTGCTTGCCCTAAAATTGCACCCTAGGAACTTCCTCAACAGTCACTCTTGTACTTTGCAGTTCTTAGTGAATTTGTCTTCCAGGAACCTGTCCAGTCTCTTTTGGCCCCTTTGAAACTGCAGTAACTCCTGTGGAAAGCAGTTTCCACACCATTAATGTTGCTGAGAGCCTCCTCCTTTTGCGTGGTTCGAATCAATCTGTACTGGTTGCATTTGACCCCAGTTCCTACAACCTATTTCCTGAGTAGGGATACTCAAAGCTTATTAATTTAGAGATGAATGTAGAATTGTTTTGCTGTGTGCCCCAGTGTTTTGTGTTTATGTACATCTATGATTTGTTGAGCAGTGAGCAAAGCGTTCTTTATAACTGATGCTACTTTGCTATGTTATGGCCAGTGACCTGCAGACTTGGCCATCATTAAATACACTTAATAGTGAGTGTTGAGAAGGAACCATTTCATCCTCTGCTTCATTTTGAGAAGTATGTGCCTGGCCTTTCTGAGCACTGAATGTCTGCTTGGTTTCGGAAGCAGGTGACCTTCTGAAAGGCTTTTGGTGAGATCAGGTGGGTTGTATCTAAGGAATATGCCTCATGCAAGTGTTCGTTACTCCTTTAGGGAACTACATAACAGCCTGTTACAAAAACCTGCATGACCTTCCCTCTGACTATCCAGGTAGTGGGATATATATTGGGACACTTGTTGAAAACAGGCTGTTGAGAAGAGCAGGACCTTCAGGTAAATACCACATGTGCATTTTATGTGGCGACTCCCAAATATATGAAATTGTTTGGGGTTTTTGTTCCGCTTCCAAAAGGCAGTCAGAGTTTGATTGGATATTTTATACAACCAGTCAAAACTGTCCTGTGATGTCAGCTGTCTGTTGTGCTTCAAGGGGAAAAACTGCTGAGCTTTGAGGTGAGGAGCTGCTGTCCTGAGTGAAATGACTCACTGTATTTCAGTTTTGCATTGGCAGGTTAGACACAGGCCTGCAGATTGGAAAATTTGACTTTAAGCAATTGCTTAAATGCTTAATCTGCGGTGTGACTGAATGCATTCCTGACAAGAGCACACATTGCTAATGATGAGATTATTCTTCCCTGTCAGTAGATCCCCTCAGTCTTGGAGGAGACCTGACAGAATCATTCTGATCAGCCTGCTGCGTCCGGTATTCTCTTTTCTGATTTCATATATTGTTTTTTCTGATTCTCTTTTTGTCATAGCAGCTCTGAAAGCAGCATTGTAGACTGATGTGAGGTGATTTTAACTGCTTTGTGGTAGCAGTTCAGGTGGTTGCTTTCAGTGCACCTACCCGATGAGCTGAGCACAGGCCTGGATTTGGCAGTGGAGGTTTGAAAAGCATTGAGCTATTTAAAGCCAAAAAAGCTCAAAAGAATCAAAGTCAGTCAAATTAGCATTTCCCTGCCAGGCAATAATACAAAGTGTTAGCCCAAAAATGTTACACTACATAGGATCTGACACGTGCATGTGTTTTTCCAGAGCCGTGGTACATGGAACAATTCCCATAAGCTGGAAGTAAGGTATTGCTTAGAAAACAAGCAGCACATGGTGTCAGTGTGAATGATCAGAAGCAGACAATAGTGACTATGACTGGGCTAGTGTACTGCTTTATTTTATGTATATTTTGCATTAATTCCATGGTACCTTTGTCAAGAAATGTATCGGGAAAATAAGGGGAGTCCTAATGTGTCCATCTCTGATGTGCCTGAAGGAACAGCAGAGACCGAGTTGTTTCATGAGAATACTTGGCATTTTAGGTCCTCTCTTGAATCTGGTTTGAGGCTGCAGCTTCTCAGGGCAGCAGGTTTTCCTAAGATAAGATGCATCCCAGAGTCCTGAGGGAATTGCCTGATGTAGTTGCCAAGCCACTCGCCATCACATTTAAAAAGTCCTGGCAGTCAGGGGAAGTCCCTGGTGACTGGAAAAAGGGAAACCTTGCACCCAGTTTTAAAAACCGTAGAGAGGAGGACCCCAGAACCTGTCAGCCTCACCCCTGTGCCTGGTACAATCATGGTCCTTCTAGAAGCTATGCCAGGGCACATGGAGGACATGGAGGTGATTTGAGCCAGCCAGCATGGCTTTACCCAGGGCAAGTCCTGCCTGGCCAACCTAGTGGCCTTCTATGATGGAGTGATTACATCAGTGGGCAAGGGAGGAGCTGTGGATGTTGTCTGTCTGGACTTGTGTAAAGCCTTTGATATTGTCCCCCACAACATCTTTCTCTCTATATTGGAAGGATAGGGATTTGATGGGTGGACGTGTACACATCAGTGGATGTGTAATTGGTTGGGTGGTCACATCCAGAGGGTAGTGGTCAATGGCTCGATGTCCGGATGGAGATCAGTGACGAGTGGTGTCTCTTAGGGTCTCACACAGTGACACGGACAGTGGGATCGAGTGTAGCACCTCTCCTGTGAAGAAAGGCTGAGAGAGTTGGAGTTGTTCAGCCTGGAGATGAGAAGGCTCTGGGGAGACCTTATTGCAGCCTCTCAGTACTAGAAGAGTCCTATAAGAAAGATGGGGACAGACTCTTTAGCAGGGCCTTTTGTGACAGGACAAGAGGTGATGGTTTTAAACTAGAAGAGAGTAGACTCAGACTAGATAGAAGGAAGAGATTATACTATGAGTGTGGTGAAACACTGACCCAGATTGCCCAGAGAGGTGTTAGAAGCCCCATCCCTGGAGACATTCAGGGTCAGGTTTCATGGGTCTCTGAGCAACCTGCTCTAGTTGCAGACGTCCCTTCAAACTGCAGGGGAGTTGGACTAGCTGACCTTTAAAAGTCCCTTCCAACTCAAACCATTCTGTGATCCTATGAAAAGGATCCAGATGTTCTGGATCTGAAAGTAATTACTGCTCTGGGGCTGAATGTTACTTGTCAGGGCTTTGAACCAATGCAGTTTTGGGAGCAAGTCCATGTTTGGGACTAGGACAACACGTTTACGTATGATTCTGATTTAAAAGGAAATTTAAGACTTTGCTGTGGCTGTTGAGATGTATAATTTGGTATTTGCATATTCAGATTAATCCGGTAAATGGCAGTGAAGATGGCTGGCAGTGTTATAGATCATTAGGAATTCTCAGCAAATAAAAAGATATCCATATACTGCTTTTTTTTTAATCACTCTGGAAAAGGTACCTCCTATAGTGAGAATTCTGCAACACACTCAACTGGTGTTTCTCCAAGACCAGCACTTAATTAATCAGAGCTGGCTCATCTGAGAACAAATGTCAATTAAAGAGCTCAATCAAAGACTGAGAATAAATGTCAGTTAAAAATCTGGAGTGGTTTTCTTCAGATTTTAATGTATCCTTTGCTCTCTTCTTGCTCCTTATTCTTTGCCAGGCACACAGGACACGCGAGTGTGAGTTAAGTGGCTTTTGAGGACAGGCAAGTAGCTGGAGGTTGTAGGTATTTAGGTTCTCAGTGTCTGGAGTTGGATATATGTTGAGCAAACTACATCATGTGTG
The DNA here is from genome assembly GCA_025345505.1 of Todiramphus chloris collaris. Lineage (NCBI taxonomy): Eukaryota > Metazoa > Chordata > Aves > Coraciiformes > Alcedinidae > Todiramphus > Todiramphus chloris. The sequence continues at coordinate 3,300,125 of JANVCC010000048.1, read as the reverse complement.
CTCTTCCCTAAGACTTGGAGGAGACTGAACCTCCTGGGCTTAGGGACAGTGGTACAGCTGGGTGATGGAAGTGCTCGGGGGCTCAGATGTGGCTGTATATACGTGCACGTGCTTCAGTTGTATGTCTTTCTGGGGTTTTTACACCAGTTTTGGTGATGAGGGAGGTATTTAATGTCCGTTGCCTTTCAGATACGGGTGGCAATCTGTACGTAGCGCTGATTTTTAACGCTGTGTCTCGGTAGCGTGGTAATTTGGTTGCCATGTGAATGGAAATGTGCAGGGGAAGAGCTGAAAGCCTGTTATTGTAGCTTATCAAGTATCCCGGGGTGTTCCTCAGAAAAGATTGCGAATTGTGTTTTTTCATTTAAAAAAAGCAGCTGCTGCCCGTGAAGTCAGAGGTGTACCCTTGCAAGGGTACACTTGCATGGAATGTTCTGAGCAACCAGGAGTTTTATTATTATTTTTTTTCCCCCTGTATTTCATACCTCACCTGTTAGGTGTTTGATAAATACCTTCAGGTCACGCAGCTCAGCAAGAGGAGCAAAAAGAAAAAGAAGACACCCTGGAAAGATGCCAGTTTCCCTGCGTTTCTGAAACTCATTTCTGTAAGGGAATGAGGAAGGGTAAGCTCGTCCTGCTCTGCTGGGCTGCTGTGAGGGCTCCTCAGAACTCAAGTCAGTTATGAAGCTACTTTTCTCCAGATAGAGAGTTGAGCTACACCCAGCTGAAGCTCCTGTGCCCTGGTTTGCAGAACATAACACACCTTTGGGGTCAGTCCTTTCTTGCCACTTGGCGTGGCAGGTATTGGCTGTGTTTAGAGGAATGGTGAAGCACAGCTGGCCGTGAAGCTGCAGGTAATGCTTTGGGCTAGATTCAAGTTTATGATCTTAGCTCAGCTATAAAATGATGCTGATTATGCTGCTGGCTCTGTACTGATCCGTGGCACCAAGTGCAATTGTCTCGCTTTGCTGTAGGTTAGCCCAGCACCTCGGCTGACTTGGTGGTGTGTGTTTGACCCTGGGACTCCCTGCCAGCTGCTGACCTCTGGGTTGCATCTGTGGCAGGGGTGCCTGGGGTCACAGCCAGCTTCACTTGGGGCCTTGATGGCTTGTTGCCTCTCCGGGTGAAGAGCATAGTGCTGTTTGAATGCTTTGAAATGGCAAGTAAAATAATGCGTTGTGGCAACAGCTGGCATCATTTGTTTAAGTCTGTAATGATACTGTGTTTATGTCTTTAAAGGTTTTACATATGTCCTGTTAAGTGATTATCAAAATGAGAAGTGAATAACAATGTAATTTGTTTTCTGACACATTTGTGGGAAGAAAATTCAAAATTACTGATTTTTTTTTTTTAAGTTTTTCACAGCTGTTTCTATTATGTTCTGTCTACTTTTTGCCCTAGCAGATTAATTTTAAAAAGCCAGCTAAAAACACAGTTGGGGAAAAAATGTTTGTGGTGCTCAGTGTCCCAGGGGCATTAGAGAAGTGCATAAATCTCAGTTTGAGGTTAATAGGATAGTGGCTGTGTTCCTTTTCATCATCATAGAATCACCAGGTTGGAAGGGACCTCAAGGATCATCTAGTCCAAACTTTTAAGGTAAACTATATATATATATTTATATATTTATGTATATTTAAACTATATATATAAGTATATATATATCTAGTTTAAATGAACTGGCCCAGCATCCTGCCAAGCTGAGTCTTCAAACCGTCCAGTGCAAGGGAATCCCCCACTTCCCTTGGGAGATTATTCCAACGTCTAATTGTTCTTCTTTGTTGCTTTGCGTGCCAGAACTGGGACACGAGGGACGTTGAGGAAAGCAGGCTGTCCTTCCAGCTTTACTCAAACCCACTGGCAACAGGTGGTGAAGCAGTCCAAGGGGTGACATTCTACCACCTTACGTCGAAGCGCACTGGGGATGGAGAGATGCCAGCCCGTGTTTCTGAAGGGATGTATTTCCTGACTTGGTGTCATTTCATGGAGAAAGGTTATTTGTTTCATTCTGAAAGTCTGGTTATACTCTCAGTGTAATGAAGATGGTGTTTTAGAGAAAGTTTTTGTCTGTGAAAACCAGTGATGCCATAGGGAATGTTGTCCCTCATCTCTGGAGTCAGTTTGTCTGTAGTCTGGCACACTCCTCCTTCACAAGGGGCTTGGACTCGATGATCTCCAGAGGTCCCTTCCAACCCCTACCATTCTGTACCATTCTCTCCCTGTTCTGTACCATTCTCTCCCTGTTCTGTACCATTCTCTCCCTGTTCTGTACCATTCTCTCCCTGTTCTGTACCATTCTATATCCTTGGATATCCTGAAGATGAATAAGTTTTGGGCCCAGTTGTGATTCTTGGGCTGGATTCCGTTGAATGCTTCATAAAAAAGAATTTAATTCCCTTTAAAACATTGGCAGGGGGCTTTCTGGGAGAACAGTTGTCAACTCTATATTTCTCAGTGACCCCTTGTGCTGCAGTGTGTCCTGAGCACACTGGCAGGAAGGGAAGGAGGAATGCTCATGCACCTGCATGTTAACACTTGCTGATTTTACCAGGAAACTAGAAAATCTGAAAGGTACATTATTTGAGAAGTTATTCTTTGCTGGCCTTTGATTTCCATTCAGATAAGTGAAGAGAAAGTGTCATTCTTTATGTCAAGTTACTCTGGAATAAGAAATGCCTTTTGGAATAGACAATCTTCTGTGTTTCATGATTGTATTTTATTTTACATCAGGTGGTTTTTAGGGTGCTGGAGTGAAGAATCCTGCTTTATGTTACACTCAAAAGCTGGGGAAGCAGTACTTGAGTATGGTGTAAATACATATATATGCACAGCCATCTGTTTTGCATTAGGCACTTTCTACAGCAGACAGTTCTGTTTCAGGATGGGGATGCTCCTGAATTAATAATAGCAGAGAACTATTGCTCTCTAAGTCCATTCTGAATTCTTCATGTAATGTGGAGACATTCTTTTGGTTTTGGTTTTGTTTTTCCTTATCTTCTGCTGTCTCTATATATCGATAAAAATTTTAAACTTCACTTTGGTTGCAGTTAAAGCCAAAGCTAGTAAATGAAATATGGAATATTTGAGAGAAGGTCATTAGATGAACTTGAGAGGGGGAAATATTATTAATTGCTATCTTTTCCCTTCCTAAGGAGACATTAAAAAAGAAACTTGCATATCACGTATGTCAGGTGATTTAATTTGCTCTGGAGATGTGTCTAGTTGTCTAGGCTGCTGTAAAAGGGAAAGCAAATCCTGAAAAATTATACAAAACTCAAAATCCTGGATACAGACTTCGTTCAGCCTTGTTTTGTGACAAGTGATAAATGCGATTTTTCCTTCTAGAAGAGAAGCTAAGTACAACTGTGTCCATGAGAGCTGCTCTGTGTTGCAGCTTGGCTGACTGCTCAAGAATAAGTGTACAGAAACAAGCATTATTTGCCACAGAGGTCTCATTTTATTGCTGAACTATCTCCGTGTCTCCCTCGAAGACCGAGATCAGAGCCTGGAACAGAGTCACAGTGTAATCGGAGCTTGCTGAGAAACGTTGTGCCAGTTGTTTGCTTGGAATGGTACGAGGAGGATACCGTAGCTCCAGGGTAGCAAAGATCCCATCCAAGTTTTTCCAGTGACCTAGCCAAACCTGAAGGAGTTTACCCTTCCAGCCAATCGCCTCTTGAAAGCCTTCCAACTTCTAACTCGCTTTTCTTTTCATAATCACTGTTGTAAGTGTGTTGGAACACCATCGGTGACATTGGTTCTTCCAGGAATCCTGCAGGCAGTGGCACAGCTGAGAGGCAGGGCTATTTGGGGCAGGTTGGTTGTTGCTTATGCTGGACATGAAGTACTGTAAAAAGGTGCTGATGAATCTTGTGGTCTGGTACTGGCAAATCTTTTGATTGTGCCATGTTTGAAGGGCACGAGCTGAAACTCCTAGCAGCACATCTCATAGGAAGCTGTAGTGCAAAAGCAGATGCAGTTGTTACTGTCCAGTGAAATCAACCCATGCAATACAGTCTCATTTTGGCTTGAAACCCGTAAAAAAACCACCCTTCTTAACAGAAAGCATCCCAGTGCTGTATTTATTTAGTCATCCCAGTGAAATGCTTCAGCCCCAGGGCTTGGCTTATCCCGTGTTTTCGAGACATTAATGTATAGAAGTCTCAGATGGGAGCTTTAGTACCAGATACAGTCGTATGATTTACCAAACGTAAGATTGTATCGTTGCTCCTTGGCATAAGTTGTGGTGAATTAAAATAAAGTCTTAAGAGAATGGATAATAGTGAGAGATTGCTTTCTCGGGTCTGGTTTCTTTGCTCTCTGTTTTGTTTTGTTGGGGGTTTTTTCCTGCATTTGCCTAGAAACAGGCAAGGGAGATCCTCTCAGCTGAGGTACCCATTTAATTCGTACCAACTCCTGAGGGAAGTAGAGTAACATTACACTGTTTAAGGGAGTATTTTCCTCACTGTACATCTAAATGGCTAACGGCTGTTAACAGAGGAGAGCAAACCACCAGAGTAAGAGATGAGGAATGATATAAGGTGTAATGAGACTTCTGAAATTTAATTCCACCGTTTTTTCCAAGTTCACTGCTGGGGAAACTTGCCTTCCAGTCTGCTCCTGGGGGATACTGTTTCTGTTTCTCTTCCCACAGATGACATCGGGTCATTCGTGTGAGCTGGTACACTGAGCTGGAGCAACAGCTTCACTCTCTCTGCCAGCTGGAGAAACAACATCTCAGGTCCTGCTGGGACCTGGACATCCCCTGGCTGGGTCTCTTCTCTTACCTGAGCTCCCTTTAAATGACTAGAAAAGAAATAAAAAAATCTTGTAGGATGAAGAAGTGTGGATCGATTTCAGTTTTAAGCATATGATGGCTCATTAAACTAATACGTTGCACACTACCTCTTTCCTCAGTGGTGGTTTTGCAGTGGCAGTGATGGCCGGAGGTTCCAGGGGTGAAGGGAAGGAAGGAAAGTAGTTTTACCTGATACCTCAGAACTCTTCAAGTCTAAACCAAGTTTACTCAGTTGAGACTTGAGTCCGTTATTGCATCAAGAGCTTTAGCAGCACAGACTTAGCCAACTTTCATCGTTTAAAAGGAAGGAAGTAACATCTTCTTTTTCTGATAAACACATTTTCAGACCTGCTCCCTGGGCTGCAGTGCTTTAAAAGCAACAACTGTGTTGTTTTTTCCTGTTTGTGTCACCGCAGAAGCTTTGGTGCCTGTTGCTCAGGAATTATTTGCCACAGCACCCCATCCTTCAGCCCCTTCTGCTGCCCGTTTCCATCTCCATAGACAAAAATGTTGAAGGAACATTTTGCTGTTGTTAAAGTTTTGCTGTGAAAGATTTAGTCTCATCCTTTCCTTTCTTCATCTTGCATAACGTAGCCTGGCTACAAGTTGGAAAACGTAGCTCTGAAGAATTGCACTGGTGTTTGATGCAGCTTTAGTTGGTGCATGTGCCACTGGGATTTGGGGAGGTTTTGTGCTTAATAACTTAGATATTGTTCTCGCTGAGGATTTTATAGAACTTAGGCTAGAGACCCCTGGGATCATCTGGTCTGACCAGCATATGAATCATAAAGCCAGTAACTTGCATGTAGTTATTCTTAAATTGACCCTAAATACTCGTGCTGGACTAAACCCTAAAGATGTTTGGCTGAAGCAGTCTTCTAGAGAGGGATAACATCAAAATAAGTTGTTTATGCGTTCCTTGGGTGTGGATCTTCGGTGCCTAATTATCCTCCTTTTTTCTTTTTCTCCTTTGTTTTTTTCACCCAGGTTCACAATGAAGATCTTTCTGCCTTCATTTTCCCCTGGTTTTGTTCTGTTGTGTGCCAGGCTACAGAGAGCTAAAAGCACTTATTCCTCTCCTCCTGTGGAGGTACACGTGAACTACAGAATCCTCCTAGGTTTCTTTTCTCATCAGCTGAAAGGTTTGCCTTCAGACTCATTTGAAGGCATTTCCTGCAGTCCTCCTGTCATTCTAGTAACGCTCTTCTACGCTCCTGTAAACTTTCTCCTTATCCTTTCCAAACGTACAGACTGAGGTTGTATTCAGTATTTTTGGTCTCAGTAATGCTTTTTAAGATCTTGTTTTGAGATTTAAAGTCTTTCCTGGACTTTAGCCCAAGTCTGAAACTCAACTACTTTACAGTTTGCTTCTTTTTATGGCCACATTTGAATGCACCTACCGTAGCCTTAGGAACTGTTTTCTCACAGTGTGCAGGGTGAATCTCATTGGGTTTTTCTGAGGGTTGTCATAAACTTCAGCACAGTTATCTGCTGAAGGAAGTTATATGCAAAAGGTACTTTTTTTTCTTGGAGAGAAAATGAATTTATTTCCACAGGATAAATCAGAATACTCATTATAATAACTCTTACTTTGGTATGCTGCTAAGCAAGGAAAAGAATGGAATCTTAAGTGTATTTGCATGCATTTGTAACTCTGGTCTTGCTGAAATCCTCCAAGCTTGTGTGAATTCTGTTAGACACGTGATCTCTTAGCTGAAGTGTACCTTTGTTTTGGCTAACCAAAAATTGGGCTTGATTTAAAAGTACATCTATATAGATACAGACATATCCATGTGCATGTATACATGTATTCATAGACACACACCATGGGTTTCTAAACCAGAGCAGACAAAACCCCTGAAGTTTTCATGGGGTATCCCTCTGTTCAGGTGTTTACAGGATGGGAGTTACATTTTGCATAACTTAACCATCCTTTAGTATTGAAGAAAAGGAAATGTGATCTTCGAACTATGAAAAGATGGGGAATATTTTCCCACATCTGTTTAACTGGAAAGAACATCTACAGTGAAAGATTTTTGATATGGATTGTCTTTGAGATAGTGACTTTTCTCACAGGCTGATTTTGGAGCACGGTGTAAGTATTGGAAGAAGTACCCACTTGAAATCTTTGCTTTGGAAGGCTAGGATGAGTCACAGAGCCCACTGCTAGCAGTGGGGGAAGGTTTGTGTAGATAGTGGTAACTGAAAGTCTGAGGCTCATTTTCCTCACTTTTCAATAGCAGAGCTTTTGCTTGTGTGAGTTTAGAATCCTAGAATGGTAGGGGTTTGGGAAGGAACTCTGGAGATGATCGAGTTCAACCCCCCTGCCAGAGCAGGGTCACCCAGGGCAGCCCACACAGGAACAGAGCCAGGGGGGGCTGGAAAGGCTCCAGAGCAGGAGACTCCACAGCCTCTCTGGGCAGCCTGGGCCAGGCTCTGGCACTCTCACAGGGAAGAAGTTTTCCCTCATGTTGAGGTGGAACTTGCTGTGTTTCACCTTGTGACCATTGCCTCTTGTCCTGTCCCAGGGCACCACTGAAAAGAGCCTGGCTTCTTCTACTTGTCACCCATCCCTCAGATATTTGCAAACATTGATAAGATCCCCTCTAGGCTTCTCCTCTCCAGGCTGAACAGCCCCAGGGCTCTCAGCCTTTCCTCATCAGAGAGATGTCCCAGTCCCTTCATCATCTTTGTAGCCTTCGTTGGACTCTCTCCAGTATTTCCCTGTCCCTTTAAACTGGGGAGCCCAGAACTGGACACAACACTCCAGATGTGGTCTCACCAGTGCAGAGTAGAGGGGAGCAGAACCATCTTTGACCCGCTGGACTCATTTTTCTTAATGCACCCCAGGAGACCATTGGCCTTCCTGCCCACAAGGGCACATTGAATTGATTATTCCACTACAGAATGGGCACACCTTTCATATTATGGCTGATTTTCAGAATACTTTTCAAATAGTTGAAAGAACTACTGGTAACACTAAAGCTGTATTAATATAGTATTTTCTTTAGGGTGGAAATAATGTTTTCATGGATTATGCCCGTTGGTGATGAGATATCTGTCATCATTTGATCTCTTCTGTAACACAGTTTCTGGTGACACATTTGTAAGAGTTTGTTGCCATACCCCCAAAGGTCTTTGTTTCCAAATTTAGAATAAAATAAGATATGCAGGATCAGCCAGAGACTGAAATCTTACTGGCACGGTGTGAAACTTCATCCATTCTAACACTTCTGTATGCCAGCAGCGGTGGCCTGGAGTGATGTGGTCCCACAGGTGGCCTTTGGGATGCTCCAGTTTGCCCAAGTCTTTTACTTGGAGGAGCTCAGGGTTGCAGGGACACATCAAGCTGAACTTTCTTCTGCCTGCAAGCCCATGACATTCTTCAAAGAGAAGCAGAGAGCCAGCCTCTCTCAGCAGCACTTGTCTTCTCCTGGCCACCTTGTGCAGGGTAACCTGCCCTGGCAGGCTTTGCTGCTCCCCATACTTATGTTCCTCCTTCTCTGATTTTTTTTTATTATTATTTATTTATTTTGTGCAGGCAGTTTGAGAAAGGGAGGTGGGTTTGTTTGATGCCTGCAGTTGCTTGGTGAGATGTGAGAGGAGGGATGTGGGGAGAGCAGGATGCTCGGTGCTTTGTGGGGTTCAGCAGTGGGAAGGAGCCACGGCCGCTGCCTGGCACCGGGCAGCTGCCTCTCCCAACGTGCTTCCAGATCCCTGCTCTGGCCTCTGCAGCTGCAGAGACTGGGTTTTGCTGCCCTTCTTTTCAGCTCCTGTCGGAAGAATAACAGTTTATCCCAGAGCCAGTGCTTTTTGGTTGGAAGACTTTTAAGTCCTCTGTTGGTTCTACACAATAGCCTTTTATCACACAGGCATTTTAAATAGTTGCAACTTGACTGCAAGATGTGGCAAGTGGTTTTCCTTTCTCTCCAGCCCTGCGAGCAGACTGTAAGCCTGTACCAGGTTGTTATTACTGCCCCAGCAGATAATTTTCTAGGGGCCTGAAGGAATGATTGCCTGGTTAAGGGCAGTGTTCTGGAAGTTGAGTTAGGTTTCGCGTTGCTGGTCCCATTTACCTGGCTGAGTTTGCCTTGCTGTATTTTAAAAGGTTTGTAGAAGAATGATCAGTGGCAGTTTAAAATTAAAAAAGGCAGTTTTTTTTGTTGATGGTGTTGTATTGTGCTGTGTGATAAATGTGAAGAGGTTCCTAAAGGAGAACTGAATTTTGCCATGTTTAAATGCTCGTTACTCTTCGCTTCATGAATTGCACCTTAAATTCACCTTAATGGGAAAATTATTCTGAAATGGAAAACAGTCTTTACCAGCACAATCTATCTCAATGGATGATTTTATTTTTGTTTTTCCAACGGGACAATATTTTTTTTCCAGTTCACATACCTTTCAACTCAAAACTCCTAGCAGGAAGATGACATTCCTAGTGTCTTCTCGAAACTTGGCTGCAAACCATGGTTTCTAGAGAATCAAAATTGCTTTCCCTTGAAATTCCTAGATTTCTTCTCCTTTGTGGCTTCAATAATAATAATAATAGGCTGCCATTGCAACTGTGCAATTGCTCCTCTGTGTTTCTGGGTTCTTTCTTGTAAGAAAAAACATCATGTTTATTCCAGAAGTTATGTCCAGGTAGCAGCAGCATCTCAGGCTGCTCATCTCATGGGCTGCAGCATGCAAGGAAAGGAAAAGGAACCCAAAAGACCATCAAGGGAAAGAATACCACTAGAAAATACATTTGTAGAGAGGTGTGTGTGTGTGTCCAGAAAAAAAAAAAGCAGGTAAGTGGTAGACCTAGTAAATTAGGAAATAAAAGGGAAAGGGAGAAGAGAGTATGGTGATGGATGGTGGAGCAACAGGGAAAGCTATAGACAGGAGAACTTGACCCCCAGGCAAAAAGACTTTGTTCTGTTTTCATAAGGATGAGACAGGCACACTGGGAGAGCAAGGATAAAAAAACCCTGATGTGTTGTTTTTAATAGCATGCTTTCAAGTGGATGCAGGCATATAAGTGATTTGACAAATTGGTAGTGGAGTGGAATTTGGGAACAAGTAGATTCAATGGATTTTAATCTTGATGGGGAACATAATATTCACAGAAGCTTTTATAAACTGTGATAGATTTGAATCTTTAATCTGGTAAAAGCTTTTTAGGACTGGTTTGGTTTGAGGTCTTTTTTTTGGTTGTTTTTTTTGAAGTTGTCACAGCAAGAAATATGTTCATCTTTGAAGTGTCAGGAAAGTTCCAAGGTTGTTGTAATTTTGATCATTTAAAATGCGCTGGCTTTGGCTTGTTTACATTCAGCTTGCAATAACTACTTATTTTAGTCACATCTGGTCCTGGAAACCCATCTACAACAGAGGGCTGCTTTTTTTGTTTTGTAATAGTTAATTCTTCTATAATTACATATAACAAGCTGTGTTCCTGCACATAGCAATGGCTTTGGGGCACGGTGGGAAGAAACTGATGGTAGATGGAGAATTCCTGATTTCTTGTGTACAAACTTCTCGAGCTGCTTTATCTGTGTTAATCCAAAAGCAGCCCTTGGAACCAAAGTCTAATCCCAAAGCTGCATTGATGCAAATGATACGGATGCCAAAAGAAGCCCCTTGTGTGAAGAAGGATAAAAAAAAGAGGACTCAAGATGAATTCTGTTTTACAATAGCTGCTTAAAGCATGTAAACTTGGTCTTACTAAAAAGAATGGGAAAATCTGTGTGTACTCTTGGCTAATCATAAACATTTTTGTGCTATTCTTTCTTTATTTCTTTCTTTCCAGATTTGAACATGGAATTCAACCCATCAGATCATCCACGGGCCAGTACGATATTTCTCAGTAAATCACAAACAGATGGTAGGTTACTGAATTTATTACAGTGTTTGCTTTTACAGTTATCTCTGAACCCTTTGCTAGAATGCATGTGACAGTCTTTTAATATATAATTGCCCTGCCCTCCCCCAAAAAGGCTTTTATAGGCATCATGTTAGAGTTGAGAGAAGTTACTTATCTTTACATCTTTAGTTACTTACTTTGTCAGACCAGTAGCAGAAGGTGCAGGTTTGAATCCTGAATTATAAGTTCCAAGTAGTCATTGTATCACAGCTACAAATATGGGTAAAGCTTCATGTAATTATATTTAAAAAATACTTTCCCTAAATCTAAAATTTTCTGTGCAGCTGATTGTTGTTTTTTCTTGAACTCTGAACATTAGGCCAAGCTTCTGGGAAATATGTGGGGAGTATTTTCTTAAGAAAATGCCAGTTTACATTAGCTAAGAAGACAGTTCAGAGTTTCCTCTGCTATAGCTGATACTGTAAATGAGCTCTGTACTAGATTTTAATAACGAAACAACCCACCCAAACATTCTCCCTTCTTCTCATTATGGATTTGATATAATCATATATTTGTCTGGAGTATTTATTTTATTCGTAGACAAAATGATCCCTCTGGAATTACATCTGCTAAGCAAGCCTCTTGATAGAGTTAGTAGAATGGAAGCCATTTATTCTGGCTCTTTCATTCCCTGTTGGACATGTATGACATGTTGTTTTCGAAGCAGATGAATAATCGATGCAAACCACATTATTTTCTACCAAGACTTTCAGAGCAATTTCTGCATTATAATTCTGACTGCTCTGTATGAATGCTTTGTCCTTCCTTCTGCTGCCTGTAAATGCCTTTTTTGATTTACATAGTAAATTGCAGTCTCAAACACATCACTTAAAAATAATGGAGTTTTCACTTACTGTATATTTTTTGCTAATTTTTGAGCATGACTAGAACAAAGAGGATATACATTTAGGCCCTGATTGAAGAGTTGATTATGTGAGTACCTCTTTTGCCCTTCAGATTGTCCTTCTGAATTCAGCCCTGGTTCTGTCAATGCCTTATTATGTGGTTTTGGATGTGATCTTATCTGGTTTGGTAGTCTTTAAAATGAATACAGTAATATTTTCATAGCACACTATTATGAAGATTAATGTCTATTTAAAAGTGGTTTTAGAGTGTTTTGATACTATATAATCCCATATAGATGCTGCCTGGTTTTTGTTACTGCTTGTTGGAAGAAAGGACAAGAAAAATCCCTGATCTAACAACTACAGTTTTGACCAGACCTGATGATTATTCTTACTTATAATAATAGAGGTTAAGTTATTGCAGTATGGAGTTAACTGTAGGCATTTTTTAAAATGATAGTTTACACCCATGTTAGAGTTGCTCTATAAAACTCTGTTCTGGTTTAAGTAATATGAAGAACATATTTTTGAGGGAGAACAATAAATTTAGTGAGACAATATAGAAACATTATCAACAGGAATGAAAGATCTGTTCAGCTCTCCTTGATCACGGTGGGAAAAAAGTCCAAAAACTCTTTTGCTTGGACAACCAAAAAAAAAGTTTCTGTGAACATTTATCTACTGATGTATTGCCAAGAACCATCCTGTTCTGGTGGAACAGGCTGCTCAGAGTAGTAAGGATTTAGCTTGTCTGTACTTTGGGCCCACTTTAGAACCACGTGAGCTGTAGGAGCTATCACACTCTTCAGGGATGTTGGGGACATTATTAATGTCTATAAATATCTGAAGATGGGTGTCAAATGGAAGGGACCAATCTCCTTTCTGTAGTGCCCAGCAATAGGACAAGGAACAAGGGGTATGAACGTGAGCACAAAAGGTTCCACTTCAATGTAAGGAGGAACTTCTTCACTGTGAGGGTGACAGAGCCTGGGACAGGCTGCCCAGAGAGGTTGGGGACTCTCCTGCTCTGGAGACTTTGAAAACCTGCCTGGATCTGTTCCTGTGTGGCCTGCCCTAGGTGATCCTGCCAGTTGGGCTTGATGATCTCCAGAAGTCCCTTCCAACCCCTACCATTCTGGGGTTCTAACAACAAAATGCAATAAAATGCTTGTTAAGGGGAAAATATAAGTGTTTTTTTAGGGAGTGTAGGCTTGTATTCTGACAGTCTGCCATGTAGGCTAGGGGACCCCCAGAACTTCTTAAGACAGTCTAGAAGGGGAGACCTGACCTGGCAATGTTGAAAAGACCTAACTTGGGTATGTAACTACCTCTCTCCCTTACTTGTATATCATTGGGCTGACAAGCCTTCCTGTTGACTGTGACAGAAAATATTCCTGTAGATAACACCTATAGACATTTGAAATACACATATTGGAGATTTGAGGGGCATCAAGACTGAAGGGTTCATCCAGGATCTGTGTGACTCTGAAGTGTACATCACGTGTTTGTACTGTGGGAAATGGCCAAGTCCATCACTCCGTGCTAAAGTGGTTTGGTAATTCCATGTTTGGCTTTCTAGTAGCCCTGTATTCTTCCAGCCTCACTGGTAACCTTGTAGTACTGTCCTGGCATAAGAGCTGTGCTAAAGCTGCTTGTGGTCAAGATGTGAGTGAAGAACAAGCAGCTGACTACCCCAAATACAGTGAGACAGGACATGGCATCTCTGGATATTATGTGGTCTGGATTTCCCCTTGTTCCTTGAAGGCTGGATGCCATGCTAAGCATCTACATCTCTCCTGTTCCTCTTAGTTGGTAGGCTGAATGCATCCTTAATTACCTGAGAGTTCAGTCAGTCTGGTGGAAAAGTTGAAGAATAACTAAGTAGGTTTTCTAAATGTTTCCAGCTCTTTGGGGATGTTTCCTAGGTGCAGAATCTTAACATGAGTAATCCTCCCCATTTAGGGGGCTAGTAAACAAAATCACCTTTGATGTCTTTTAATTTCTGAGTGCTTTCTGAAAGTGCTCCCTTGTGTGCTGAGCTTGGCCTGCAAGCAGGATGGGTGAGGTGACTGGAAAGCCATGTGCTGTTTAACATGTGGTTGTGGTTAAGCCAGGATTTCCAAACCTTAGCATTCCCAACAAGGTAACTTCCTCTCCTTATAATAGCAAGAAGGCAGCAGATGCCACTTGAGGGCTCTGGGAATGGTCTTTCCTGTAAGTGGGTGGCAGTTGTCCACCTCTCCTACCTTACTTTGGGCTTTACACGTTCCATGTCCTGGCTACGTTTCGCAGTACAAGTGCAACAATTGGCTTTGGACAAAGAGGGTTTTGAACTAGTGTTCATATAGCAGATGGAAGTGAAGTAAGCTGGACTTACTCTTTAATGTGAACTAGGGCCAGTCTCCTGTCTCTGATAAAACAAAACAAAATTTACTAGCTCCCAAAATGCCAGACTTTTTTTTATTTTTTTGATGTAATCCTTCAGGATTTTCAGGGTAACATTAAGATAGTCTATAGAAATTGCAAACAGAAAGCTTCTATTACAGCTCAATCCAAAATGAATATATACATACACACACATACGTATATGTCTGTATTCCTTCACTCCTCCTTGTTGCAGGGTGTTTTCTTACAGTAACAGTTGAAAGTGCCTGCAGAAATAGGAACAGGTCATTGACCTTAAAATGAGGAATACTAAGAGAATTTGGCAGCATCCCAGTCTCCACTTGAAGAGTTCCATTCCAGCTTTCAAGTTCTAAACCGTTAGAAAGCGAGTGGAAGCTTCATTGTTTAAAACGACTCTAAATCCCTTCAGCTTCATTTCAGCAGAACCTCATGCTTGAAAGCCACGAGCCTGGAGTTGCAGTTGGGAGTTTATGCTACAAAATGATGGTTAATTATGACTGCAGTCTGGTCTGCTGAAGACCAGACTGTGTGAACAGTGCAAAGCATCTTTCAACTGACTGACGCCAAGTGATGCATTTCCCTCTTTGCAGTCACTTCAGCTTGGCAGAAGTGGCCTCGTGCCCCGTGCAACAATTATCTTGCCCTCGGTCAAAGGGAAGAGTTGTGATGACAAAAGAGAGAGCAGTTGGGGACAAACTGGGTTTTGAAGTGAGAAGTGAGGGGGTTGTATAAATACACTAATAAAGTCTTCTGGAGATGTGAAACAGCGAATGGGAGATGAGCTGGGAGTGATATCCTTGTTTTGGTAAACAGAGGATTGCACTTTCATGGGAAATTGAATAATTTGAATACCTTGCAGTGTGCAATACTAGACAAACACTTTGGCTGTTCTTAGAAGTGAGTATCTACCATCAATTTGTCGTTTCCTTTTAGGTTACTAATATCCCATGCTGGTGATAAATGCAGTGTGTGAAACTTAGGTGTAGTGCAGTGTTTTAGCAGGATTTCAAGCAGTGTAAGTGTTTGGTAGCTGATCAGAATTTTCCTGCTGTTCCTGTTTAATTCTGTTTCTTATACAATGTCCTTAATTGTGGCTCTGAGCATGTACTAAGTGACATGGCTAACATCTGTCATGTGTGATTCTCCTTTCTGCTCCCTGGGAGGAAAATTATGTAAGGACTTTTAAAAGTTTTTTTTTTTTTTCTTATTTTCTTTTCATTTTATGTCTGCATTAAACACAATTATTTCACGGTATTCACACATGCAGCCTTGTTTATGTGAGATTGCTTGCTTATAAAGAAATCACCAATAATGGCTTCTCATCCAACAGGGAATGGACAGGCTATCCCACCATTATCAGCTCTTGCCTTGCTAAGTGCATTGGGTTGCATAGCTTTCAAATCATGGTGCACCAAAGTGCATTTAATCACCTGCAGCATGAAACCATTATTATTTTAATCCTGCACTTTGATTTATGTGTTGGTCGCCTCCAGACTTGTATCCTAAATGCTGTGGTATTTTCCCTGGAACAGAGCTCCACAGGCTCTCTATGGGGTGAGTTAATTGGGAAAGTGCTTTTAAAAAATAAAACCAAACCAAACAGTATATTTAATCAGCTGCAATAAGCATTTGCCTGACAATTAAGACTCTGTACGTCTATCTCCCTTGTTGGTGCTGTTTACTGTCTGAATATTTTAGCTAATTGTGGCTTTGACTTGCAACCCTTGCTTGTGGTGACTGGTTCATACTCACCAGAGTCATCTATTTCCACTGTTCCAGCCGACAGGAGTCATAGTTTCAGGCTTGCACCTGACCCTTACAGAAGGCAGTGGTGTAATGCATACGGTTCCTCTGCAGGAGTTAGTGCACAGTAAGCTGTGAGGAGAGCTTGCTAACTCCAGCGTGTAGCTACGTAGGTGCTTTCGTAGCTGCAAGGTAGCCAGGTGCCTTGCACTGGTGGCTGAGGAGTAACCACGCAGAGAACTGGTGAAGGATGGCTGGTCCATTGCTAACTTGGACTGTAGCTTGCTGCATCTTAACTTTCCCACGTGCACCAACGCCCGGCCAGGTACCCACACTGGTGAGAACTCTCATCCATCCCCACACCAGTGAGCATCAGTGCCTGTACGCATACAGAGAACGTGTTCCTTCTGTGTTTGGTTATACAAATATACTCGGTGAGTGCAAAAGCCGTTATGATGTTGCACGTAGATAGCCTCCTGTTCTTTTTTTTTTTTTTTTTATTATAAATGGTATGTAAGAAGCTACTCGGGAAAAATAGTCATGTAATATTTCTATCATATTTTGTGTTTTTGCAGTGAGAGAAAAACGCAAGAGTCTCTATATAAACCACGTAAGTGCAAATGTCTCGCTATGCAGCTTTCTCCTTGTTGTCTATATTATGCAGTAAATAAGAGTTATCACACGTGATTTCCATATTGGTGAGAGGGTGCTGATGCTTCAAGTGTCTGTTCTGCATCAGAACCCAGAGGTATAGGTCTCGGCTACCGAGTTAGTGGAACGGATCTGTCGGTTCAAAGCCAGTGCCACGCTCACCCCCAGTGCACGTAGGCAGCTGGTGCCTGGGACAAAGAGCTGCACACATTTACACTGTTTTTAAAACAACACAGAAATTCTCCAGACTTCCAGTTGCATTTGTCTGCGGGTTTGCTTTGGCAGAGAGCTGCAGCATTTGATGTTTACCCAGAAGTGCCTTCCCCGGTGTTGAGGCAATGGAAATGTGGATTGACACGTGCTTCATGCTGGGTGTGAAGGTGGGATTCTGACACTCCTCTCTACCCTGGGCTTTTTTTTTGGTTCAGTTCTGTTCTGTTTGAATGAAATCCTCAGCGAAGCCGAGAGCAAATCCCTTGTAGCCTGCTTTGGGTACAGGTCCAGGCTCCCTGCCCCAGTTAGTGTTGTTTGTCCTGCTGTACCTGGAACCAGTGCAGGTCCCAGTGTGTTGAGCATTGTGCTGAAATATCTAGACTCAGTAAAATTGAGGAGGGAAAGAACCAATTGTCTCCCAAATGGTTATTTGCCTTTAGGGGGAGATGAGAAGTTCTTGAACTTTTCTCTATCTGGAAATAGAGTCAATCATTTTTAAGCTGGTACTGCTGTGGTTTACAGCCTCTGCTTCCCTTAGTGCTGGGGCAGATGTTGGTACAGCTCCAGGTAAGCTGGATTGGGGCCTGAATGCAGGCAGATTCGGTACAGGTAAAAGTGAAAATGGACCTGCTCCTAAATGTGGTTCACCCCAGGGCTGCTGAGTGGGGTGAGAAGCCAGGACTCCTTCATTTGTTGGCAGAACTGGTTTGTGTGGAGCATTTCTGAAACTGCAGCCTGGCTTCAGAAGCAAGCTGAGCTTTTCCATTTCCCGAGAGTTAAGATTTTGAGAAGTCAAGAGACACTCTGGGGCTTATAAAAGCCTTAAAGTCAGTCCCACCAGGTTAGCAGATAATTCTCAGTGCTTCTCATGTTCTGTAGCCCTGTAAAACGCTTCCGTTGCTCGCTGTGCATGAGGGTGGTTTGTTGTGCAATTTTATTGTTATAAAATTACTTGTAAAGCTAATGCACTGGGTTCCTCTAAGCTTAACGATGTGTCTGCTCAGTAACTTCCAGCATGCTTTTTAATCTCAGACTTGGAAGGTTAAATGCAAAGACAAAAAGAAAAAAAAAGAAATAAAAAGAATATTTAGACACAGCAAAGATTTGCAAAGCTAAAAATAACCTTTGTGGCACTGAAGTTTCTACCTTGGCTTTCTCTGTATTTGTCCTTACAAGTCAGTTAAGTTTTTTTAGCCAATACTCATAGATAAGCTGTATTTTCAAATGTGGCCTGTGATATTTCAGTTTTTACTTCAGCACACCTGTAACTATTCATTTAGCATCTCCTAAATATCCAGCCTGCTAAAGCTGACACACAAACTGGTGAGCATTTTTGAAGTGGTTGCTGCAGCCTTTGGTTTGTAGACCACAGGGAACCACCATAATTTTCCTAGACTGCCTCGTTTGAAGAAATTTGAGGACATAGACTTCATTGTATGTGACAAACGACGGGTGGTATTTCCACGATAGGCGAATTTATGGTGTACCCCACTGGCTGATCAGTTCATCCCCACCATTTTTCAGTGCGTGCTAAGTGCATTTCTAACAGGAGCTGTTAGCTGTTGCTACCCATCTGTTTCCTTCTCGATGCTGAGTGTTGGTTCCCCAGATCTCCTCGGAAGGAAACAAGGCAGGGGACATAAATTTTGGAGTGTTGTTTTGTCTTCCTTTTACTAGAGCTCCTAACCAGAATGAAGCATTTTTTTTTGTGGAATTTCCATAAGGTGACCTTTTTCTTTTTTTTTTTTATACTTGTTTTCCTTTTGTGACATCTAACTGAGATGAGAAACAAAACGTTTTCATCCTGTTGTGCAGCCTCTTATTGGTTACCTTGCCAGCAGAGCTGAACATCTCCCAATGTTCAGCAAGAGAAGTACAAAGAGAAGTGGCCAGCAAGAGAAGTACGAAGAAAAGTTGTGCTTTTTCTTTAACTGCTTGTCTGGTTCTGTGTAGTAACAGATGAGAGTAGTAGTTTTATACAAATACAGCTACAAAAATCTCACCTGTGAAAAATATTAATTTAATAAGGAGTCTTCCTCTAAAAACACAGCTTCTCAGTATGATCACAGCGTTGTCGTTTCCCCTTCTTGTTTGCTTTTCTTTGTAGACTCTTTAATTGGCTGAAGAGTTTCAGATAACTTAATCCCCAGATACAAAGAGTGGATTCCTCTTGGCTTGGCTGGGCTCTGTCAAGGGCTGGCAGTTGCCATGTTTCAGGTTCACCTTCTCAGTAGCAGCTGTTCTGTTTCTGGGGTGGGGAAGGGGGTTAAAAGTGGGGGTGAGAGGGTGCTATGAAGAAGCTGTCATCTCTCAGTCTTCCCGTAATGTCCAAGGAGACAGGTGACAGGTTGGGGATGGTGCTGGATCCTTTGCATCCTTGTGGATGCTGGAACCTACCCACTCCAACGTACCCGGTGCGTTGACTTTCTTCCGGCCTCGTTTAATTGCTAAGCAGTTGCAATAGGCTCTACTTCCCTTTCCTGTTCAACTGGCAGTTGCTTTTTGTTATGGCTTTCGTGCCTTTTCAGTGGGCACTTGTCTGTTCTTTTAATCTGCTTAGTCAAGCTGCTGTAGGGGGATAAAGATGCAGACTGAGATAGAGGCGTTTCCTTTCTCAGAGTGGAGAGATTGCATCAGTAGCTCTGCCTGTGCAAGGAAAGCCAACAGGAAGACATGTTTTATGGGGTTTTTGGGGGGGATGGGTGCAGAAAGAGTGATTTTTATTTTATTTTTTTCTTTATTGTTTGCAATAGCTAGTTCTTTGTGCTGGGTTACCTCTTATTATTTTTTGTCAGGGGAAAAGGGCAGGTCAGGGGAGGGAGAAGTTGTTTTCTCCATCAAGTTTTTTCTCAAAATTTTCCCATTCAGACCAGATTAAAAAGGCTCTGTTTATGGAAGGACTTTCTTTTTGACAAGATACACTCTTAGAGCTGAAACTGTGTTTGAGCAGTAATATCTAGTGAAAATAAGGGACATTTTTTGCATATTGGAATATTTCTGAAGGAAGGAAAAGGGAAGGAAGATAAGGGGAAGCAATATCTCTCTTCTGCATTTTTTTTTTTTTCAGTATTCTGGAGATCTTTCATCAGACTTAGAGCAACAGCTTCTTTCCAGCATAATTTTGTGTAGGAATCTGGACATGACTTCGATGTCTGCTCCCTGGCAACTGGTTGTTCAGATACCAGCAGACAAATATGGTTTTTATCATACCAAGTGAAAAACAAACATCTGTGTACAGACCAAACATTTTTCAGCATCCTGGAGAGAAGTTCCTGTCATGCCAGAACCCTGGTCCCTGTAAGTGACCCTGCAGTGATTCCCATCAGGGGAAGCTTCTTCCCAGTGGCAGTCATGCTGATGAGGACTAGCAGAGAACGGAGGGTTCCTTTGCTGTGCATGGTCTGGCACAAGCAATTTCTGTGAGCCTTTTTGCATGCTTGAAGTGATGTGTGGTATTTGCTCCTGTGTAGCCCCCGAATTTTCTTGTCAGATTGTATGAAGAGGCTGTTCTCCTTCCCTATTGTAAAACTGCTGGGCATGTGACTGGTAATCAGACACTTTCAGCTCGTGATTATAAGAGTAAATAAGATAGATGCTGAAAGGAGAACACAGTCCAAAATGCAGTTTAATCTGTGAAAAAAGCAAAGCATGACATAAAATGTGAAATGTTGTTTTTAAGTGGACTGCCTGAGGCTTGCCATTATAAAGGTCTATATTTGCTATCCAAATTCTTTGCGATATTTTAATTAACATTCCTTACTCAAAGAGAGGAACAAGATAAACTGGAAGATAGATTAGAGGCTTCTCATGTGCTCTTGAAGCTCTCGTAGAGATTGCTTAATGTGATCTTTGCTCCACTCCATTGCAAGATCACAAAAACCAGGTCTAGAAGGGACGGGCCATATGGCCTATCTAGCTGATTCCCTACACTGATGCCATTCCAAACAGTTGCTGCTTAAAATGCTTTTTCAGGCTTCCAGTAAGTTAGGATGAACAGGTTTTCTTTAGTGGCTTACCTAAATTCACTGTTTGAATTTTTTTTTTCCTAATATCTTTCAGTCCCTTCTTTTCCTGTCCTCTAGGGTGAAGAATTTGACTTCTATCAGCCTGAAGTCAATGAGTTATGTGAAGTGGCAAAGTTTTGGAGGGGAGGCACAAAAGATAACTTTTACAGTAGAACGAGAGCACGCAGGAGAGTCCTTTACCAAGGTGGCTATACAATTCTTGCTGTGCTGGGAGCCTAGTAAAGTCCCTCTGGTCAAATTGCACAACACTAGCAATTATATGCTATGTAAATATAAGCCTTGGAGCTGCTTTTAGTGTTCAAAGAACTATTTAATCTTTCAGGTTTGTAAAGCAGGGTGCTTTAGCAGTGGCTGAGTAGGGCCCCTGTGTGCTACAGAAGAGTTTCCCAGGAGCCCCCAGGAGCTCAGTGGTATACTCACATAGTTCTCCATAGTTGACGTGAGTAAGGGCAAGCTTTGAGAGCAAAAGGCTTGCAAACACAGATCTAGTCCAAGGCATCAGTTCTGAACATTATCAAATACTGGTGAAACTAATCAGCTGATTGAACCACGTCAAAGACCGATGAGTTACAACGGGTGTTACTTAAGAGTGGTTGGACTGGATTTTTTGTTTTGGTTTTTTTTTTATTGTAGATACTGGAATAGAGAGGTAAGCATATAATGGTGCAGTTTCCTATAGCTTTTGTGGAGGTGTCTATATGCATATCTAGCCCCTAAATGCAGACAGCGGTGCTGTAGTATCAAATTATGCAAGATGAAAATAAATGCAAGAGCTTTGCAGAGCCACGCAGAGTTGTGTTGCATGACTTGCTTGATTTTGGAAGCACTTTGTTGACCTGTAAAGTCACGTTTCTTCTGTTAAAAAAAAATGTTGTTAGAACTAAATCATGTCCTGAAGCAACAGAAGATCCCTGAGATAGGAACCTCCTTTTTTTCCAAGCCAGAAGCAGTCCTGGTGGTTTTTTTTTTTTGCTTGCTGTTGTAGTTTGGCTTCATGTGTACTTTTACATGCCAATTTTGCCTGCTAGCACTTTGGCCAGCCTCTCCAGCCTGGAAGTTGATGGGCATGTCTCCACAGACGAGCGCAAGCAGGCTTCAATTTTTCCATGGGGGGAAATGCCATTTAATAGTACCTTTTAAAACCACGCAGCAACTTACACCTGGTTCGATGGGAAGAAGAGACAGTGCTATCATTATTTCAGACAGAAGCCACAAATTATCTTTTGATGGACAAGTGCAAAAAGAACACTGAAAAAGGCTGAAGCTCCTCTGCCAAGCTGGAAGCTGACTGGCTGAAGGCCAGCTCCAGGTACAAAAGCTGTATAGCTTCATTAGGGAAGCGTTGCACCCAAACGAACAAATCCTGCTGAGCATCATCAGGGCAGAGTGCCATACTAGTGTTGCTAAACTGCTTCCAGGGCAGGGCTGGCTGGTATCCCTTCTGGTCAATTCTGAGTGTGCTCTTTGGTCTGTTAGATGTTTCTACTGGAAAACACCCTGAAATGATGATTTTTAACAAAAGAAATAGTAACGCTTCCTCTTTCCCCACAAATTTAGGTTTAATTTCAGTGGGACGATAGAACGAAGGCTGAGAGAAATCCATGCTTTTGTGTGTTCTCATCGTGAATTAGGAATTTGTTTTGCTCCCTTTCATAGCAGGTACATAGAAACAGTTCTACAGAGCTCGTATGGTTTTAATGACAAAGCCATTCTCTTTCTGATAAGATGTATTTCTTGGAAACTTCAAGTAAATGCTATCGTTCAAGCATCCTGAAACAAATACAATTTGGAAAGGTGGAAAGTTTCAAGATGAAGCTGGGAGAAAAATAAAGCAATGATTTTCCTTAGTAGTAGCTGTGCAAGAAGGAAAAAATGTCTGGTTTTAAGTGCTAGAAACACTTGGCATTAATCAAAGTGCATTGAATCTTGAACTCTTAAAGCGTGTTCTGTAGTCCATGTAAAAACAAGTTATAAAAGCAGCTTGGTTTTTTTCTGTTACATATCTTTTCCTGTAAAGAAAGAAATTCCACAAATCAGCTATTATGTATTCATTGGAACTTATAATGTCAGCATTTCTTAATGAGTGTCTTCGATTGAAATGAGAAAAATAACAACTGCTTCTGGAGTAAAGATGTACAAATCATTTCCACCAAAAGAAAGAAAAAAAATAATAGAAAATTGGTTCAGAATTCACCTCAAGAGGTTGTTCAGTGTGGTTTCTTGCCTAAGAGCAGAATCCCATGTCTAAGCTATTCCTAGCATATGTTTGGTTTACCTTTTCTTGACCACTTTTGGTGATGGAGATTCCATCATTGCCCAAAGCACTCAAGCTGTCTCTGCTGTTAGAAAAAGCATTGTTTGAGCATTTTTTTTCCCCTACCACCTCCTCTCACAGTTTCATGTCCAATCTCTAATTTTCCTAGCTTGATATAAGCCTGCTTTTTCTTATTGCATCCACAGTGGTCATGGAGAACAACGTTGTCTTCTTTGGAACTTCCTTCAACACAACTAAAGGCCATTATTGTTGCTTTGTTCTGGGAGAAAACTCCAGTCTTTCCATTTTTCTTTCTCAATCAGGTTTTTTCAAACCTCTGATTAATCTTGCTGCTCTCTCCTCCTGACTCTGAAACCACTTCATCTTTCTTGAAGTACAGTGGTTAAAAAAAGAACATAACATGCCAGCTGAGCAGAGTGGAGAGGTGTTGTATATGTGGTAACTATAAATCCTATTTGCTGTTTTCCTTTTTTTATAAAAGAGTCCTCTGCAAGTTAACGCCAGCTGCAAATTCAGTGAGAAAATACCTTGATTCTGTTATCAAAGTTCTTGCTCAGTATTCTGCATTTGAATAGACCAGAGCTTTGTGGAATTTCTCTTACTTCAGCCTTCCAGTTTGGTCTGATCCCTGGGTAATCAGAGTATAGTTTTCCAAGTAGTTTTTACCTGCCATGTTTTCCCTTTTTGGAATTTTAAGCGAGATGAAGTCAGAAGTCTTGCTGAAGTTGAGAAGCCTGCATGACACTTACTGAATTTCAGCTTGGGTACAAAAATACTACTGCTGCAAGTTTAAGAACATATAAAGTGAACCCCATTTCATATCAATGAGGTTCTTTTAATTTGTAAGTATTTGCAGTAGCGGAGATTGTCAAGGCTCCATGTGCTCTAAGCTCACTGTCATGTTTGTATAGTAAGTTGTACAAAAGGAGCTTTACTAATCCTTTCTTTCCCCCCCTACATCAGCCTTAACTGTGGGGCAGAACCCTAGGAGGATCCCATTAATGTTAGAGGGTTTGGTTCATTTCTTCAAAGGCTCTGTGTACTTTCTCAGTCCTTTCACACAGAGCTTCTCTGCCTTGTCTAAATGAAAGATTTTAGAGGTTGGCCATGATGGATTGGAAACGTGAAGGCATTGAGCTCCTGTACAATTCCAGGTGTGCACTCATCCCGTTGAGGTGTACACAGAAGGAGGTTTCTCTAGTTCCGGGCTCCGCAGTTCAAGATGGGCAGAGATCTACTTGAGATGGTCCAGTGGAGGCTACAAGGGTGATGAAGGGGCTGGAACATCTGCCTTACGAGCAAAGGCTGAGAGACTTGGGGCATTTTAGTCTGGAGAGGAGAAGACTGAGAGGGGATCTAATTAATGTCTATAGATACATGAGGGCTGGGTGTCAAGGAGGCAGGGACAACCTCTTTTCACTTGTGCCTTGTGATAGCACAAGGGACAATGGATTCAAGCTCAAGCACAGAAGTTTCACCTCAACATGAAGAACTTCTTTACTGTAAGGGTTACAGAGCACTGGAACAGACTCCCCAGAGGGTTTGTGGAGTCTCCTTCTCTGGAGACTTTCAAGAGCTCTCTAGATGCATTTCTGAGTGATCTGCCCTAATTTTGACCCTGCTCTGGCAGGGGGGTTGGACTCGATATTCAGAGGTCCCTTCCAACCCCTACCATTCTGTGATTCTGTGACAGTGCTGAATACAGAGGTGATGCTCAGTAACATCTTTTGTCCTTTGCAAGGTTAAAGTTCCTGTGCAGCATTTTATGGAGGTTTTTGAACAGCCTATTTACTGGACTGTGGGACTTCAGGTGTCATTCTGCTTAGTCAAGCTAGAAAATGAAACTGAGTGTGTTTCCCAGTAATTTGGAAAAGGCAGCAAATCTGTAGAAGGCAGAAGCTGGGAATGTTGATCTACCGATAATTTAGTTACTCACATGGCACAAATGTGTATATATACCCAAGATAGTAGGTTTACACATCTTCAGACTGGGAGAGGCACTCCTTTCTGCCAAGCTGTTATGAAGGTGTTATGCTGCGAGGCATGAGACACCACATATTTTTCTGAAGTGTGAAAAGTTCTAAGCCTAACGAAGTGTGAGGTGGGCTGAAAACCCGAGGAGAGTTCTGTGGGGTGGTAGTTTCAGAAATACAGTGCGTGGCTCTAATTGACATCTATCAAATGTTAGAGTGGTGTTTACATAAGAGAATTTAGATCTCATAGTGGTGTTGCTACGGACTTGTTTTGTTTTTTACTCGTGCTTGCCTTGAATGAATCCAGTCCATTTATCTTCAGTTTCATCTAAGCCGTTAAAACATGTTGGACACTTAAAATGTAGATTTAGAACATTCCATGTACCCGTTTTGTAAATGATGCTGAAATGTCTATACCTCTCCCATTTTTCCAACCACTCAACAATCTCGTTTTCAGCTGATTGGAAGTTGCTTTGCCTTTATCGTGCCTTTGGAAGGTACTCAACAGACTAATCCAGAGATTTGAACTGAACTGTGGTAGAATAAAAGCTATGAATCACCAGTCCCCTAGTAATTCTTTCTGTATACAGTGATGCTAGATAATACATTTTATGGCATTAATGCTTCCAGTGCTTCTAAATTTTCTGTTTGTTACCTTGCTTATCATGTAATAGCTTGGAAGGTAGATGGGTTGTGAGCTTCCAAAGTATTATGAATTATCTGTCCAAACTTCTGGAGAGTATTTGAGGGAATAATTTTTATTTTCTCAGTAAAATTCTTCACTTTGAAGAAAAGCAATTCAGCCTACAACTTTACTGGTCAAGTGAGGGACCTTGATAGAATTCATTGGTGAGCTTTTAAGTTAATTTGAACATAATGTCTCTGCAATTTTAAAAGCTTCAGAAAATGGTATTTTTCAATTAACAGAAGCCTTTGAATGCTCTTTCACTCATAGGCTGGAAAAAATAGAAAGATGACTCAGATGCCTGTAGGTTTTACCAGGAGTCTATCTGTTGTCTGTCTAATGAATGCTGCTGAGAAGTCTGCTGTCTATGGGGAATGAAACGTTAGTGAGATGATGGAGTGCTGGCATTCGGAGTCGTATCTGTTTTGGAAATTAGGCAGGGGAATATGTACTGAGGTAGGAGTCACAGGACCGTAGCCTAGATACTCGGTCGCTCTGAGCTAGTAAATGCCTGTGGATTCCACCAATGGTATTGACATTGGTCTCTTCACAGAAATGCTGGAGCTCACATTCATTGTAAGGCAAATGAAAATTTCCATGCCAGTGTGCCAGCTGAATTTCAAGCTTACTCTGTTGTAAGCTAAACGTGTAATTTGACTGGTTGTGACTTTCCTGACTCAGGTTCTTGGTCAAGCTGTTTGCTAGTGTTGGTGGAATGAGCAAGGATACGATCAAAGAGCATCACTGACTGTGTCAGCTATGGCCTGAGGTGATGAAATTGTTGTCTGTAGACAGGTGGAGTGCTGGCTGCTCTAAGCAGGTGAAGGAGAAGCCCTCTCAACAAAAATTCTCCAGTAATGAGTAGTGTTGTCATTTTGTGGTTGAGCTTTCCAGTGTCTTCCTATGGTAGTGCAGAAGCAGAACCTTAGAATCATAGGACTGAAATCAGTTGAAAACTTTTTCTATTAAGAGATACATTTCTTTTTTGTTTGCCTATCCACTTTCTCTTACATCCTTTGATCAATATTCTTTGTGGCTAATAACAACCTATTGATGAATTATTTTTTTTTCTGAATTTTTCACTGTGAATTTTTAGACGTTTTCATAGTTTCTCTGTAAAGACCTCTGTCCCCTCCTTCATTCAGTTAGGGTTTGGTCGGTGGGTTGTTGGTTTTTTTTAATTCTCTTTTCTCCAAGTATGGTTTTCTGTCTGTTTCTGAAACAGTCTTCATTGTTAAACTTTTTTTTCACTCTTCCACTTAACTCTTTTGGAATGAGGACAGAAACATAGGTCTTGTTCATCTTTGCTTTCCAAATATATGTATGCATTTGAGTAATTCTACACAAATTATTTTGCATGTTTTTGGGGAAGGAGGGATGGGAGGGGAGATGGGGATTTGAAAGCCTTAGTTAAGGCTCAGGCAGGGATTGTTGTGATTTTTGCACTGGTAATTATTTCTGAACTTTATGAACTGCTTCAAAACATGATCACATTACTGTGTGTGTCATTGTGAGAGACAGAGACTTTTCTTTTTGTTCTCTCTAAACTCTTACATCTTCTCCGAAAAATGCTTTTGGTATTACATAATTGCCATTGTTCTTTTGCATGTTTCTCATAGCATCCTCCTGGGCAGTTGAGAAGGAAGTACAGTTCCTGCTCCACTATTTTCCTGGATGACAGCACAGTCAGTCAACCAAACCTCAAGTATACTATCAAATGGTGGGTTTTATATATGTGTGTATATATATATATAATTTTTTTCTAGAACCTTCATTATAGATACGTATTTATGCATACATATTTCTGAAACACTACTAAGCAAGCTTCCAAAGCTTTAAGTTTTGAAGTAGTAAATTTATTTAGTCCAATCACATTCCAGAGGCAGTGAATAGGATGAGCAAAGGGTATTACTCTAATTTTAGGTCAGTGTAGAATCAATCTCCCAGTGCTGTATATCTCAACAGAAAGCAGCAATTAAGGATCTCCATTTCTAGCAGCTGAAATCCTTGTGCTTCAGCATTCAACAGGGTACTTGCTTTGGATGAGTCCTCAAGACTTGTTTATTCAGAATTTTGGAATTATCTGAAATTGAAGAGCTCTTTTCTGTTCACGAGAAAACGCTCATTTGCTAAGCTTTCCTTTTGGCTTTCTGTTTGGAATGGAAATTAATTGCCTCCAGATTAATTTCCTTATTGAGTGTAAGGGCACTAGCCATTTATTACACAGCAGTGGGAAGCGTATGTGCTGCACTCACGGGCTTGCTGTCACTTGGGTGATGTCTCAGATGATCATTTCAGGTTTCCCTGGTGCCGTTTTACACTTGGAGAGAAATGAAATTGATATTTATAGAGCATTGTTCTTTACATTTTGTACAGGAAGGGGGAAAAATGAGAGAACAAACGTTCAGCACTTTGTGCCGTTTGGTTGTTATGATTGATGCTCCCTTGTGTTGTTCACCTTCAAATGCAAAACAAAATGATGAAGACAAATCTGTGCTCCAGAGATCCTTACGTGGGATAACTCATAAATACTCAGACTAACACGTCCAAAGGAGTTTGTAGTGTTAGTGGTCACTAAAACGTGTTCTTAATATTTCTGTTTAAGGAAAAAAGAGGGGAGTGGAGAAGGGATTTGCAGTCAGACTGACACCTTTACTTTTCCTGGATTCTCCTACTCTTCTGCTTTAAAATCCTTTGCATGCAGATTTTTCTAAGTGCAGCATTTTGGGTGGGTTTGGAGCTTTTTGCCTCAGAACTGAGACTGCTCGTGGAAAGAAGAGATGGGTTCAGTTGGCCTCAGCGGCCAAGAAGTGTCTTCAGTGGCCAGCAGCAGCCTTGTGAAAGAGGAGCCAGAAAGACAAGCTGGAGAGGGAAGCAAGGTGGTGATGTCTGGGAGGGACTCGGGGTGCCCAATGCAGGGCAGAGCTGCAGAGAGGTGAGGGCATGTGGCAGGCTCGGAGCGGGGGAAATCTGGGCACAGGCTGCTGGTGAAGGGTTGGAACCTCCAAGGGTTTGGGGTGAGAAACTGGACTCCATCACATAGGGCCTCTGGTGAAGAGGCAGTATATTGCCACATCAGAACCAGGTATGTGAATAATGAAGTCTTGTACAGAAGTTAACTTTGATCAGAATCTGTCCTGTGTAGCTGCGTTTAACAGACCAAGAGGTGGGGAGATGGCAGGATTATTGCTTTTTGTGGTACAGCTTCATTTCTCTCACCCCACCCTGGCAGTCTCTGCCAATAAATGGCTGTTGTACACAGGTAAATCTCTGAGAGGGGCGTTTTGGGCAGCTCATTTATTTCCTCTCAGTCACGTTACGCACCGGTGTGTTTAAAATATTAGCCCATCTGGAGATCTGCAGCATCCATGGCCAAGGCAGGGTGATGGAAAGCTCTGTGAGCATCTTTCCTGCACGCTGGTAGCTGATCCAGTGTGTGAAGAGCACAATGAAACCTGGGTCTCAGTTAACCCGTTACAGCTCGGAAAGAGCTGCAGATTCTGATACAGACTTCTAAATAGTAGATATTTTCTAAACTCAGTTTGACATCTTGTTACAAAAGCAACCGTGTGGTCACCGAGCAGAGCACTGCACATAGATTCCTGCATCTGCTTTCATGAAGTGAACTGGAGCTGCAAGTGTGTTCCTAGGGGCATCATTTAAAATTAAATTTTAGGACTAATTAATTTTAGCTTTCAGCCAAATTAAATTCATTCATGAATGTGCTTTTTGTGTTCAGTGAGGACTGTGTTCTTTAAATGTTTGTGGTACACAGTATCTCTTAATTCCTTAAATATGTATTTATATACAAAATCAAATTTAAAAAGCACTTATGATCTTCTAATGCAGCCAGGTAAATGCTAAAATGCTCATATATAGCTAGTAAAATATATTTGCTTTCAGCTGGGAAAAACTATTTTCCACTAAATGGCTGTTAAAAAAAAAAAAAAGTCAAAAACCCAACAACCAAACCTGCAGTAATCCAAAATTCTACTCAAAGGGTAGCCCCAGCATACTGTTTTCCCAACATGCAGTCTGTCAGTTTTCATGTAAATAATGAAATTACAGAGCTCCTAATTGACTCTTTGAAAAGGCCTTTTATGGAAAAGGAGAGAGAGTTTTGCATCAGTGTAAGACAGAAGCATGGTACAGTGAATCACTGGCAGGATAAATTGTCAACAAATAGAACTGGTAAACTCCCTGCTCCTTCCCCTTTAGCTCTGTCTGGATTTTTATGCTGCTGGAACAAGCGTCAGTGCCCCTTTATCCTTCCATAAAGCTCTGTCATGAGTAAAGCATGTGGCCTTTGATAAAGATGGAGACGTGAGTTGGAAACTGGAGAACAACCAGGAGAAGCAGTGCCTTAGTTTCCTCCAGTCTCAAATGTGGATGAGATCAGTTAGTTGTAGACGTGATTAAAACCTTAGCTTTCTGTGAATATAAGGGTGAGTTTTGTCTGTGCACAGAACGTAAACAGAGGAACTGTGGTGTGTGGTTGAGAACGTGGGAAATGCCCCATGCAATCAGATATTCAGGGAGTTGCCTTTCCTGAGTTTAAAAAAAAATAGTAACTCGATGCCATAAAACTGTAGGAGCCTGGTATTTGAGTCTGGCATGTGAGTAACTACCTAGAAAGACTGCCAAAAGTTAATGGATTTAAATATAAAGTCATAAGTCAGTGGTGATTAAAACATTTCATGTCAGCCTGGCAGCATTAGCAAATAATAAAAGAGACTGTCCAGTGCCTGTGATGCTTTGTCTTCAGCCTTGGAAGTCAGTAGGAGTATTATCATTGACTTCAGTGGAGCAGGGCATTAAATGGGAGGTCCGTGCAACTTGGTGTATGGAGTAGGAGTATTTTTGTAAGGGACTTCATTCCCAGAGAAAAGGAGGCACTTGGAGTGTGCTGAACAAATGTTATAAAACTGTCAGTTTACCACAGTTTTCCTGGTACCTAACAGTGAAGAAAATAGGCTGCTGAGCATTCTTTTTGTCATGCATTATGCTAGGTTTTAAATTTGCATGTTAATATGACAAGAAATAATATTTGACAGTCCTGAGATATTAACTCTGTGGTTTTTCTTTACAGTGTAGCTCTTGCAATATATTACCACATCAAAAACAGGTACGTGAATAATGAAGTCTTGCACTGAAGTTATCTTTAATCAAAACAGATGAACTCCCCAGACCCTAAAACTCCATGCTCTGTTTCTGTCAAAATGTTTATGTTCTTATTTCCCACGCTAGAAATGAGAAATATATGCTTTTGTATTTATATATAAATTATTTTGCTTAGAAAAATAAAAATTAGAGGATTACCTACCATAAAAATCTGGCAGTACAGTACAGCATTGAAACACTTTGATGAGTCAGTGTTTGGTTTTATGTGCAGTGGGCACTTATGCATTGTTGCATATGTTACAATTACAGAGAAACCAGAAAAGTGAATTTCAGATTTATATTTTTACCTGCACCTTTGTGAAGTTAACTGTAAATCAGTGATCAGCTAACGTTAATGGATTTTTTAAATAAAACCCATTAATTATGCAGTAAGAGTGACATTGTGAATAGATGTAATTCAAGATACCTCAGAAACAGAGCAGGTCCTGGCTTATCTCTTCTGGTGTAGTATGTTTTACACCCCTATTCAGTCAAGTTGATTGAATAGAAAATAGGTTCTCTAAAAAGTACATAAATTATCTTTCTTCATGTTGAATTGTGCTTTTATATCCTAAATTCTTTGTCCTCGTGATACATCGCAGTATCATAAAATAGTATTTCCTTGCATTTCTAAGGAGAGATTGTATAAATACTTAAGTGACTTTTGTATCCACGGCTTTTCACTGCGTATATTCAGAGAACTTGGCTTAGGTCTTGATCTAACAAGCCACTTACATGTTTTTTCATCTGGACTGTAAGAAGTCCGATTAGAACAAAAGGAATTACTCATGAGTTTAAAGCTAAGCTGGTTCATCATTCAGGACCACGTTTCAGGTCACTGGAACCCATCACGCTTCTTGAAACAAGTCTGACATCTAAAGAGAAACCTTCAGAAGTGCACAAAGGCAGAAAGGCTTACAGCTTGATCCCTGCTGAAAGCTCTCAGAAGACTTTCCAAGGTTTCAGTGGACCTTAGACTGAAACGTGCCAACACAGAGCCATACAATGGTAGGGGTTGGAAGGGACCTCTGGAGATCATCAAGTCCAACCCCCCTGCCAGAGCAGGGTCACCCAGGGCAGCCCACACAGGAACAGATCCCGATGGGTCTTGAAAGTGTCTAGAGCAGGAGACTCCACAGCCTCTCTGGGCAGCCTGGGCCAGGCTTTGTCACTCTCACAGGGAAGAAGTTTTTCCTCATCTCGAGGTGGAACTTCCTGTGTTTCACCTTGTGACCATTGCCTCTCATCCTATCCCAGAGCACCACTGACAAGAGCCTGGCCCCTTCTATTTGGCTCTCACCCTGCAGATCTTTGTAAACATTCACAAGATCCCCTCTCAGTCTTCTCTTTTCCAGGCTAAACAGCCCCAGGGCTCTCAGCCTTTCCTCATCAGAGAGATCTTCCAGTCCCTTCAGCATCTTCATAGCCTCAGATGGGTTCTCTCCAGTATTTTCCTGTCGCTCTTGAACTGCGGAGCCCAGAACTGGACACAACACTCCAGATGTGGTCTCACCAGTGCAGAGCAGAGGGGGAGGAGAACCTCCCTGGACCTGCTGGCCACACTCTTCTTTATTCACCCCAGGAGACCATTGGCCTTCCTGCCCACAACGTCCCATTGCTGTCCCATGGAGAACTTATCATCCACCAGGACACCAAGGTCCCTCTCCATGGAGCTGCTTTCCAGTGGATCTACCTCTAACCCGTACTGGCAACATGTAAAGCAAAATTTGGAATGAAATCTTTGTACAAACTTTTAATCTGATTTCCCAGGAAGTGAGGCATTAGTGATCACTCTTGGGTTACTTGTTTATCCATTTGTGGTTCCCTTTTGGCCCTTTCCTCCATCATCCCTGGGTTAGTTTGCTAGCGGGTCAGTTTTTCCTGTGCTTGACTAAATAATAAAGATCTCAAAGGTGCCCAAGAATTCTTTTCAGACAGAGTTCAGTTGCTCCTTTTCTCCTGCACAGCAGGCTTAACACTAAATCACTTCCTAATATTCCAAACTCTTGCCCATCCTAGAATATCCCTTCGTATTGTTTCCACATTTCTTTTGATTGTAACATTTGATTGTAGTTATGACTTCTTTTCTCAGTGTCTCCTATCATTGTTATATTGCTTTCTGCAGCTTTTGGTGTGTTTAGGTACCCTACAAGAGGGAGCAGACTATGGCTCTCTTGGTTTTGGGGGAATGCCCGAATATCAGTGATTTTTCTAAATCAATAAATAAAACAAAAGCAATCCCAACAAATTAAACATGATAAGATGCTGAAATCAATGAGTAGGTTCTTCATTTTTGAAACACAGCAATGTGAATTTGTTCTACTGAAGATGAAAGACCATCAACTCTTTTTTTTGTCATGTTTTTTTGGTGGTTTTTTTCCTTTTTTT
Source organism: Todiramphus chloris collaris (assembly GCA_025345505.1). Classification (NCBI taxonomy): domain Eukaryota; kingdom Metazoa; phylum Chordata; class Aves; order Coraciiformes; family Alcedinidae; genus Todiramphus; species Todiramphus chloris. The sequence goes on along the minus strand of JANVCC010000048.1, from coordinate 3,267,064 downwards.
TTTCCCCATAATAAATTTTTTGAGGGCAATCAAATGTACCTTCATAGCAATCAGCAGCATGAAGAAATAAGGAGGCAGGTGGTCGAGTCACCATCCCTGGATGTGTTTAAGGGTCATTTAGATAGTTTTGAGGGACACAGTTTAGGGGTGAGCTTTGCAGAGTAGGGTTAGTGCTTGGACTTGACGATCCCAAGAGTCTTTTCCAACCTGAATGATTCTATGATAAGCTAGGAAATTCTTTCTCTCTTCTCATTGTGAGGGGCCACAGTTTACTGTAGCACATCAATGATTCCAGTGAGACTACTCCATTAAGATGCTAGCTTTTTTTATGTAGGGGTAGAAGAGTCTGACCTAGAATCCTTGCTCAGTAGGAATTTTCTAGCAATCATCTCAATCTGGGTTGGGTTTTTTTTTTGTTTTAATTTAGGTAATTTTTTTTCTTTACATTTTTTTTTTTTTTTAAGGAAGGTGTTTATTCCAGGGTTAGCAGGCTTTGCAGCAGAAAAAAATATCACCTTCAGATGTTGAGGTTTAAATGTTAGCTGCTCCTGAGAACATTTTGTAGACATGATTCCACTGCAAAACTCGTGTTTGCACGCTCAGAGAGACACGTGCTGTTGAGTAAGGACAGCAAACATATTCAGTGGCTTTTCTCTCAAGGACTCTATGAGCAGAGTAGCAGGGATGCTATAAATAAAGATGGGATTGTAATAAGTAGGTCACATGGATGCATCTGTCCAGAAAGTGTCCAGTTCTGACTGGTACTGCTCTACCCCTTGCTTTTGTGATTGTTAACGTTCCTGCCAAGATTACACTCAGCAAAAATCTAACGTCGCGTACTGGATGTTATGCTTCTAAAGTGGCACCAGTTTAAAACCAATGAATAGGAAGATTGTTTTTTATTTCTGTTTTTTTTTTTTATTCATATTAGTAGGATAGGATTTTCCAATTAAAAAAAAAATGTATGTGTGTCTTAACTAAAGGATAACTGCAAAAATAGCATTACATATTTGGAAATGTTCATGACGTTGACAGTAAAGGAGGAGGGGGAATTAAGAGATTGCAAGGATTAATGCGATGAAGTTAAGAAAAAAACAATAAGCTGGGCTGATTTTATTAGCAGTTTATAGTAGTGCTATAAAGTAAAAGTAAAAAAACCAGGAGAGAGCACAAAAGCAACATCTTGGGCATTGAAAGCTGAGTATTTTAACACGAATTTCATGTTACACGTGAACCTTATGGCAGAGGAGGTCCAACTTGTACTTGAAAAATCCCATTCCTGCACTGTCCCTAGGCACCCCTCAGAGTGTTGGGGTTCTAGTGATACCCTTGTGTCCATGAGAGCTGCACGCTGTCATCTTCAGATAATAACACTGCTTTGGTTTTAATACTTTTTAGGGACACAGACGGAAGAATGCTCTTAGATATTTTTGATGAAAACCTTCATCCCCTTTCGGTAAGTTCGTCTGCCTCTTCTTCCTTTTCATGTGAACTGTCTTTCTTTCTGTCTGCTTCATTTTGTTTCAGTCACCTATTTGGAAGTATTTCTTCCTTAGAAATCCGAAGTGCCACCAGACTATGACAAACATGACCCGGAGCAGAAACAGATTTACCGCTTTGTCCGGACGCTGTTCAGTGCTGCTCAACTGACTGCTGAATGTGCCATTGTCACCCTGGTGAGTGTCTGAGGGATGACATCAGCCAGCTGGTCTCTTCCCAAAAACCCATCGGTTTTATTCCCAAAAACCCATCAGTTTTCTTCCCAAAGCTTGGGTTCGGATGATTTAATAGGTCTAGGGAATTTTTGTTTTCTCACTATGGAGACTGAGGAAATCTCTTGATGGGAAAGAGATGGATGCTATAGTTCATTTTCTTGGGGAGAGTTAAGTGGTGGAAGAAGTGATTAGACAACATTTGAAGCTGGGGTTACGTCTTGCCCTCCCAGACTGATAGCGTTACAGGCCACCAAGGTGACTAATAGAAAACACAGGTGGCATAAGTGCTCTGACCAAGAGGGAATGTTGAAAGCAGAAAGGCTTCCACTTTTGGAGGGCTTGCTGTGTATCACTGTAGCTCCCAGCAGAGCCTCAGGAACAGCTGTAGGTAACATGATAACACCAGTAAGAGTTGACGGGCACAGGAAGGATTCAGTGCATGACTGGGATGTGTTGGTGATGGCTCTTTTTTTTTTACTTGCATTATACTTGCCTTTCAGGACCGTGTCATAGGGTTAAACAATTGTTCTCAAGGCTGAAGTTTAGCTACTTAAAAATAGCACAACACAGAAGGAGGCTCAGATTTGCAGCTGGCGTGTCTCAGCACAGCAGTGCGGATTAAAGGTGCTGAAGTGATCTCTACCAGCTGAGAATTTCTTAATTTTCCTGAATTTTTTTATCCTGCAAACTCTTGACAGGCCTACTTGCTTTTCAGGCATGATTTTTGCCATGTTCTTGACTGAGAGATTTTAAAAGAACCAAATGGGTTTTTTACCTCTGCAGCATGTGGGTTCATAACAGCTTTGTTACGCATTTTAGATGGAAAAAGGGGAAATGGAGAAGGTGGATTTGGAAGCCCAGGGCTACTCATTTCCTCTGTTAATCTCTCTCCCTTGGCTTCTAAGATTAGTTGGCAGGCTTTTCTCCTTTGGACAGTCAGAATGCATTGTGCTAGCCATTACAGACCAGGAATATGAGAGAAATAGGGCAAGAAACACCCTGCAGTGCTCCACCCTTACATTTTGCATCTTACTCTACCTTGTTACTTGACCCAGACATTACTTGTTTTCTGAAATAATATTTTGAAAGAATATTTTTGAAAATATTTCTGAAATCATATTTTGTCTCTCTTTTACTTATTTGCACTGAGTATTTGTCCTTCTCTCTTTTCTTCCCAAGTTTTCTGCTGGAGGCAAGATACATTGTGTGAATCACTATGTTCTTCTGTAATTTAATTAATCTACTGTCAGATACAGTGGAACCTTGTTGTGGTTATCTCTTGTTCCATCTTAGCTTATTTGATCAATGAGGGCACTGTTCAGTAGAAAGGAAGAGACCTTTATTTTTCATAACAGTATCTTCCTGTTATTGCAAAGCATGGGAAGTTCTTTCTCACAAATCTTGTTAACCTAGGCATATATATATATATATATATTTCAATATCTTTCATTTGTGACTACTTCCTTGCCTCTTCTGCTTCTCATGTGGCTTCCCTGCAAGCTACTCTGTTGATGTGATCTGCAATGAAATATAAATGATTTTTAGGTCATTTGTTATATTGCAGAAGCAGTTTCCATATTTACTAGTGCTTGAAAACCTGGGTGGCTTGGGTTTTTTACCCAACACAATGATAACAGATAGATTCTTGTATAGCCTGCTTCTGAAAGCAGCCATGCAGATGTTTGTGGATAGACTTGGTGCCGGGGGATCAGTGTTACTGTTCTGCTATTCACACCCATGTTTTCAGGATAGTGGCACCTGCCTGACCTCTCTTTCCAGAAAGCTTCAGAATTTTTGGATAAATAGTGTTTTACAAGTACGAAGTTCTGCTGCTGCTGTTCTCAGTTTCCTCTGTATTTCTAGATGCCATTTCTTTACTGTCAGCACCATCAGGAGGGACCCCAGGGACAGATCGTGTTGTTCCTGCAACGTTCGGATCTGGAAATTAATCTGTTAAAAAGCAATCAAGCCTTCCCCGCACTCCTGCAACCTTAATAGTGTTGCTATTGCTATTTATGAACCCTCCAAGCACTTCCATTTATTTATATTTTTTTTATCATCCCCGGAAGGGAGCAGCGTTCCCCGCGTGTGTTCTGCCGGAGCCTGGCCCTCCGCAAGCTGACTGCCACTTGTTCCTCCTGGGAGAGCTGCCAGGAGGGAGGAAGTACAGCTGAGGAGATCACTCTACGTTTTGAACAAGATGCTCCAACTATTCTCTTCCGCTCGCTTGAATTATTTTCAAGCTGTTGTAACCACCCCTTTTTCCTGCCCAAATTATTAAGGTGGAGTTGAGTGCGCTTGCTGTTTGTCTTTTTACCTGCCATTAGCCAGGTAGGAGCAGCAGTTAGGGTGGGTTGTGTAGCAGCCTGTAAAGTTCAGCCCAGGAGCTGAGCAAATGTGAAACTCCAGCCCGTTAGATAAGCCAGTCTCCAGCAAAAAGCCAGGCATTGTGTTGCTGCGAGCACTTAATTAAAATATTTCAATTAAAGCCTCCGCTATTACAGCAAGACCAGTTTATAATTAAACAAAAAAATTTCATTTTCACACGGCCTCCAGAGCTGCCAGGAGATTTCCCATACTGGTAGGTGAACAATTAAAATCTGAGGTTCAAACAATTAAATACTAATTGACATTATTTATTAATAAAGGAATGGCATAAGGATAAAAGTAGTTTAAAGAATTGTATTGCTGGTCTGAAGTCTTGCAAATAATGGTTTTTTGGTCCCAGTGAACAGCTGAATCATACCCCGTGACCTGACTTTGTGAGAAAAGCATGCATGTGTGCTTCTCCCTCAACCCAGAGCATTCCCACCCTTGCCAAAACTGAGAAATGCCTGCGTAATCTTCACCGGCTCCTCGAGTGCAGAGGTGGCAACCTGTACTTATTTAATCTACTAATTGGATAGCAAATGAAAATATCAACAGGAACATTATCCATACCAGCAGGAAAACGATACAGCTCTTGCCTGCCATGAGAGTTAAATATTTATGCTTTGTTCTTTTGTTCTGTAAAAAGAAAAAAGAAATCCTATTAACTCGACCTGGAGAGGAGAATGGTCTAAGTTTTCTGCTTTGCCTTGGCATGACTTTCTGGGGTTTGGTTGGTTTTTTGGGGTTTTTTTTTGCAACTACTCCAAATCTAAGGCTCCTAATACACTTCTGTGTCCAGAGTAGTTCCAGAGAGGATACATTTTGCATTTCTAAATATGCAAATAGCAAATACACTAGGTGTGTAGACAAATAGACTGGTCAGATACAGTGATATGTAAATACATACTGTCCATGAGTTGAATTCCTTCTGTGAAGTTCAGAGGAGTGTGCTTTTGAAACGTGTTCCAGAATTCATACTGTGAGCGAGAGGATTTGATATTGGAAAATTTGAAATTTGAAGTATGTAAGAATAAATTCTCCTTATGAAAAAAAATAGGGATTTAATTAATCCAGCCAGATGTTCTTGAGTTCTTTTTGTACTCTTCCATCACGTTTTCAGCATCTAAGTAGAGAGAGAATATTGTTGAACTGTATTGTAAAAACTCTGTTATTCAACTGGGTTAAAAATTATAGTATTTGAGGAGAATTTTGTTTTCTCTGTGTTTAGACAAGAGTCTCCTTCTGTGGAGACTTTCAAGACCTGTCCGGAATGGATTGTGAGTGTGGTTGGATGAGTGAGGCAAAGTCTTGAAGCTGAGCTTGGCCTCGTGTAGGAAACCCAGAAGAGTTGTGTGTATCCAATATTGTCCACATCCACCTTTGTCCTGAGTTTCAAGCGTTCCCTGGGAGGTGGCTGAAGCCTGCCACTTTGCCATGCCTGAAGAAGGTCTTCCAGGTGCCCAGAGAAGGTCTCTGTTCTGTGGATGCCAAGCCCCTTGGCAGCTGGCTGTGTGTCAGAGTCTGGAGAAGGTGAAGAGGAACAAGGGCTTTACATCTGTGCTCCAGGCACTGGTGGGAGCAGATTCTGGTCCATGGTTTGAGGGCTGTTCTCATCTTTTGACTGCAGTCTTAACATACAACACAAATGACTATCAGTTAATATGTGTCTTAGTCAAGTCTTAGCCCTGTTGGGATATACACTTCATACAAGGAGAACATTCAAGCTGGGGACTTTTTTGTAAGTCCCCAAGAGAAGATGACGTTCACTCAAAGAATGGGTGTCTGTTTCCTGATGCATCTCTAAGGGCTTCTGTGTGGGCAAGGAATGAATGCTGATGCCAGTTTTAGACTGGAAAGAAGATGTTGCTTAATAGTTTGAGTGCATTTTATATGCGTTAACAGATCTTTGTCTAAAAATCAGTAAATTGGGGGGCAAACCTGGAGATCTGTGACTTTTCTCTCAGTTCCATTAGTCCTTCCTATAAATATCCAACTTCAAAGTTGTTTACATTTTCAGGGGGTTATGACTGCATTTGTTATTCTTTCTCAAAGAGAAAAATTGGATCAGTTTGCAAGGACCACGATGACGTGGTGTCCTTTTCCACCAAATGGATGGCACCAGACCTTTGTGGAAGGATTTAAATGCCCAGCTGGGCAATTGCAAAGCACACTTATTGCTGGAGAGTCGTGGTAGGGAACTGGCTGTTTGCTTAGAACAGAGCATATGGCAATTAAGTGATTGGATTAGACCATAATTTGGCTATACTGGACCCGCTACCAATTATAATTTTTTCTGTGCAAATATCTTTTTAGTTTCAAGGCGTTGTGACACGCTGAAGTTTTCTCATTAAAGAGAGAGGAGCAATGCCTTTGTTAGTTATTCTGTGCTCCTGCAATTTATTATCTGGGTTACCTAGTGAGTTCATAGGGAGTTTAAATGGGAGAGGGAGGGAATGGTTGGGGTTTTTTTGCCAATACATGTGCATTTGTAGATTCTCAATTATCGTAATTAAAATATCAAAAACGTCACTTCCTTTCTGTCATTGTAAATCAAGTGAGAAATAATGCAAGTCACTAGGGTTTTATGGATAAAATAGAGATAGATTTTTAAAGAAAGCTATATGAAAGTGGCATGAGGATAGATAATGCATTGCTTTTGCTGCCGCCTCTAAATTCAGAATTATTCTGGTCATGTTGGTGATATTCCTGAGTGATTGTCCTTTTCTTGAGTGTGCTCCCACTCAGCCTTCTTGGAGGCAATGCCCAACTTCTGACCTCTCCGTGTTGCACCACAGGCAACTCCAGTACTGCAGACAGTCTAGGTTGGAAGGGACCTCTGAAGGTCATGCTTGGTCTGGCCTCTGCTAAAAGCATCACCAGCTGGATCAGGCTGATCAGGACCTGTCCAGATGAGTTCTGAATTTTATTGGATGGAAATTTCATAATTTCCATAGAAAACTTGCTCCATTGTTTTAGAGAAGCCTAAAAATAGAAATATGCTATTTTGGGTGCTCAGACTGCAACTCCAGTGTGATAAGAGGTATCAGTGGGATATTGGAGGTTAATTCTGAACAGCTTCAAAATGAAGTAAGAGAAACAAAACTTCTAAAAAAAAAAAACCCATTGTAACATCTTAATAACATTTGAGTGTTCCTTTGGATTATGAAATATTGAAATGAAATGATCTGACACTTTCATATTTGGTATATAACCTGAAGGGTGGGGGAAAGAAAAGAAAAGAGAAAAGAAGAAAGCTCCTCCAGTATTTAAACTTTTGTGTTATGTAATATACAAAGTATTCTATAATGTCCTCTGAGGTGGAAAAAGCGAGATGCTGTTTCACACTAATTAAAACTGAACTCTTCAGTGCTATCTTTAGGTTTCAGTTTCTTCCAGCAGATTTCTGCTCTGTTGATTGGGATGTTGTGTAACCAACTCTCTGCTGCCCAGGATCATGGGGAATAGGACGTTTTAGATGACTGGAGTAACATTGGATGCTATCAGAGACTTGGGAAGCCCAGGGTGGATCCACCCAACTGCAAATAATCACCCCAGGTAGTAGATCTGGCTCAGCAGTGGCCCTGCTGGAGCAGCATTGTTGGAGCTTGGATGCTGTTGCTGATCGTGTTAATTTGTGCCACGTTACAGTTCTGTGCCTGGGTAAAAAAAAGCCCCCCAGGACTAGTGGTGCTAATGGATGGCTAAATGCTTCTCTGCCATGCTATGACAAGTCCAGATCCTGGGACTTAGACCAGGGCCGTCCCGACTAGGTCAGCGTGGAGTCATTTTGGATCTGGCAGATTTATGAGCTGGAGATTTGTGCTGGAACAAATCAGTTCTGTACCTCTGCTGGAACCTGAAATGGCTTTGGATAGCTACATTCCTGTGGTGCCACATCTAAGCTACTGAACCTCTGCAGAGTTCATTGAACTCAAAGCCAATTTGGGATTATCTCTACACATGGAGTGGTAATTTTATTGAATTAATGGAAATAAATTCTTTTTAATTCAAATAAATGAATTCTTAACACAGGCAAATCACCTGATTGGTTTTACTTATGATTAAATAATAATTTGCTGACATTCCAAAGTGTAAAGGTCAATCGTTGTAAAACCTTGGTGCAAGTCTATGGGAAGAGATGGAAAATATTAATCCAACATTGCATTTCTTAAATCTTAACTCTGTGCAGTGCATCTTTTGATGTGTTATTGAAGTGTCTCCAATGAAGTGCACGTGTTGTCCATCGGTGCTTGTTAGCCTGCCAGTCATCCAAAGCCAAGTAGTTGATTCCCCAGCACTGTAAGACTGAGGTGTTGAGTTTGTAAGTAAAAATATATCGATGGACCAACGTCCATTGGTATTTTTCCAGATCAGGTATTTTCACTTCAGCTAGGAGTTACGTTACAGATGAGATTTGAAGATCGTAGTGTTGTTGATAGTAACACTGAGTTCTGCTTGTCGTTTGCAAGCTGGGAAAAATTCAGAATAATATGTTGTTTGACTGAAGCCACTGAGAGCCTCTGCTAATGTCACATTAGTAACTCTCACATTTTATTTAAATAATCTTGTCATCATTATGTATAAAAAAAAAATAAATCTATAAACAGCCAGCCATAGAATTCAGAGGGTAATGATAGGTGTGATAAAGATGGTTCTTGGAAGCTCTTGAAGTGTTTGGGGAGAACTCGGTGTTGAATTAAGGCAAAATAAATCTGTTGTCTTTTTGGAATTTAACTTTTGAATGTTTAGTAGAGAAGTGCTCAAAAGTTTTTCCACAAAATCTGGCCTTCAGAAGAGGCACTGCAAAGGGTGAGTTTAATTGAAGAAAAGTAATGTTCCTATAGCAGCTTCAATTTGTTTTCAGCTTCAGTGCCATTGCTAAGCATGGATACAGGTTTTAAAAGTGAGTGGAGGCAAATCATGGCATTTATTTTAACTTATTTTTTCTAGATAATAAAAGCTCATTTTATTACTTCTTAGTTCTGGTTCTGTAAAAGAACACCAGTAATCCAGAGGAGATGAGAGCTCCAGACTTCTGTGGAAAACAAAAAACCAGAAACAAACAACACAAAAAACCCAAAAGCAAACACCAGCAAAATCAAAACACTTTTCCTACGTTGTTTAATCTGCAATTTTTGGTCTTTTCTCATAGAAGTGATTTTTCTCCCAGCATTCTGGAATGTGAGTTACATAATTCTTTTCTCCAGTGAGCTTTTAAAATTCTGCTTTATTATATGACTCTACAGCAGCTAGTCCTAAAGGAACTGAAGAAAGCATTTTGCTTTTGAAAATTAAGTTGTGGAAATTCATTATAACACAAAAATACCCTGAACCCAGCATTCCCGGGTCTGTTTCATACAAACCCCCTATCTAAGAAAATGACCCCTGTGTTTAAGACACTCTTCAATGTACAGACCTAATGGCATACAAATGGCATTTCCATATGTCACATTTATCATTTCGGGGTCAACACTTTCAGTGATTTTTGATTTAATTTTATTTTTTTAATCTATGATTTATTTTTTTTCCCCTGGGGTGAAGCATGCCTGCCTGCATGTGGGAAGACTCGCTTGCTTTTGCCAGCAAAAGCAGGTGCTGTTCTCCCACCAGCCACGACTTTGTTTGGGATGGGTAGCATAGTCACCAACCACCCACCAGCCTCCTTCTTCACATGGGCTGAGAGCCACCTGGCTCTGCTCCAAAAGTCTGGACTGACTCAGCACATCGTTGCCGCAGCCAGAAGCATCCCCCCTTCGGGAGCGTAGGCTGCTGAGTGCATGGCAGACTCTACCTCTCCTTTTCACTCTGATGTCCCATCAAAGTCAAAATCTTGGTGCGTGGGCCATCACCGTGGCCTTGGCCTGGCGTGGTGAACGTGCTCACGTTAGCACCAGGGACAGAGCTCACTTGGCTCTGTGTGTACTGCTGTTATGGGGATGCCCTACCTCAGTAGGGCAAGAGGTCAGCTAGGTGCCAGCCTTTCCTCTGTCCAAATTTCACTATCTGTAGTCCCCTCATTCTCTCCAAATCAGATCTGGAGAGAAAGAAGACTGGGTGTGGACTGAGTGGGATTGATTGAATGTTGAAGAGCTGCACTAACGTGACAGCATAGAATAGTTTTGTCTGGAAGAGACCTTCAAGATCATCAAGTCCAACCTTCTTCCTAGCACTATCAAAACCCACTAAACCCTGTCCCTAAGCACAACATCTACCCAGCTCTTAAACCCCTCCAGGGATGGTGGCTCCACCAGCATCCTTGGCAGCCCATTCCATTGCCTGACAACCCTTTCTGGGAAGAAATGCTTCCTAATGTCTAGCCTGACTCAACTCCCCATAGGCCTGACTTTGGGAGATAAGTCCTAGTTGGTGAATTCCTACATTAGCTGAGGACTTCTGTGGATGTTTGCTGCAAGAAGAAGTCTTGTTCTTTTTCTGTCTTCTTTTACTTGAACACAGACACCACTTAAAACCACTGAGTCAGGGAGTCCACAAGTGAGAAAGACCCAAAATGCTCTCTTTCAAGGCATTTTCAAGAGCCAGAAGCCACCCTAAGTGCCTTTCTTCTGGCAAGGTGTTTATCATCTTCCAGTTCATCAGAAGATGATGCAGAGCCTCACTCCAACAAACTGTATGTCTGGAGTTAAGCCTGAGTTATCACCAAGGAATTTTCCTATCCTTTCATATGCTATTGGAAGGTGCTTAAATATGGTAACAAAAGTGGTATAGGAATGGTGTCTTGCCAAGCACCTATTTAATTTTTAAAGGTGATTTTTCAAGTGTGTGCTGGAGGGAAGGTAGTAGGACGTTTATGCTCCATTTTTACTTCAGCCAGAGTTCATCTGCTCAAGGTGTAGGTTCATCTGTTATCAATTATCCTCCTTTATGTCTTCTTACCTGTTCTTATCTCCGAATATCTGCATTTGAGCCCACAACAGAATCCTTACCTGGTTTTCCTTTTTTCTCTTTTTCTTCTCTTTCTAAGCTAGAGTTGCACAGAAGAAAAGATAGTACTTTCTGATATTTTTTTATGCTTTGAGTATCTATAGCTGTGACGTGTTCATTCAAAATCCGCTAAAACTGCACATGGGGAGCTGAAATGTAAGAGGCTTACGTTACCAGTAGAAGGTCAAATTCAGCACTGGATGTAAAGCAAATGAAGTTCATTTCCTGATTTAAGAGTGGCATGATAATAGGGCTTCCATACGCTTTCTGATGATGAAGCTCCTCGCATTAGCATGGTGTATTGTTTTGAGGAAGCCTTCTCCTTCCCGAGGGCAATTCTAAAGAATGCTGTTTGTTCATAATTCAAGGAGGAGTTTTTCTTGCTAAGTTGACCAAGTTAGCTTGTGTAATAGAGTGTGTAAGGGGTTTGTTTGGACCCCTTTTTAAATAGACCCATCAGGTAGTGTGAACTCTGGTGAGATCCACATGCCACCTTTTTCCTGAGCTTTGTGTTTCTATGGTTTTGGAAGTATTACTGGGCTGCTCAGGCGAGTCTTTAGAGTCCCCACCACTGTGGAGCCACTTACACACTCTTCTTTCAGTTTCTGACTTGAACCTTTGCCTTGGAGTGACCACTTACTTATTTTTAGGGACTTAATTTTAGTTTCTCAAAGCATCTAAACTGCGCTGTTTAGTTTGGACTCATACACCACTTGGAAAGCTTTCACGGGCAAAACTCCTAATATCAAATTTGAGACATCAGAATCTTTTCAGAAATTAGACTGTTTTTAACAATGTGCTTGACACACAACTTGGAATTTCTAATTTTCTTCATTTACTTATGAAGGAAAATAAATTTTTGAACAATATTTTGTTTTCCAGCATTATAAGGTGATACAGTTTTCTTCAGCATTAGAATGTCAGGCAGGGACAAACGTAGCTGAAGAAGAAATGGTATATTCAGGAGCCTGGCATCTGGCCTCTTGAAAATTCAGCTTTAGTTTTATGATATTTTGCTCCCTATGTTTTTAAGAAAAAAAAACCCCAGAAAAATCAACAGTTTTACCTGTGAGATCTCATGCTGTAAATTTTCTGACTATAGCTGAGTATAACTTTGTTTTCACAGAGGCCTGAACATTTATTTTTGCCTGACTTTTTCTACCTAATGACGTAAGGTTGAGTTCAACAAAGTGTCTAAAACAAGATTAAGGTTAATTCCTCATTAACACAAGAAAAGTAGAAAACCCTTTGGGGGATGAGAAAGTCAAATGTCTTAGTAGTAAGGCTTTTATTTGACCAGTCAGTAATATCCAACATACTGTAACTATTAAGACTTTTTGGGTATTAAAGAACCACCTAATTGCTTTTTATCACAATGCAACAAGAAGGGTATTAGAAGATCTGTTAGAAGATATGAAGAAGATGTTCTTCAGTAAATGTAACCCTGCATTTTTGTAGAGTAGCATTGCAGGACTCATTGTTGGTTGTGTAAACGTGGCTGTTTTCTCACGTTGAAGTACTTCCAGTTTCAAATTCTACTCCTTCATGCACAGCAAGTGGTTCCACGAGTGAGAAATGAAACCACAGAACAAGTTCACTTCCTTAGTGTGACTGAAGGCAGTAAAAAAAAGCCTTATTTCCGAATCAGAGCAGAATTCATTGACTTGACAAATGGCTGCATCTGATTTTCCTTAAACCATTGCTAGAACATTGCAGTGAAACCTGCTTGGAACAACCTCACAGGGGACTGAGAAATCTGTTGCTTGGGAGAGGTGGTCTGTTGAGAGAAAATTTCCTATTTTTACACATTAATTCATTGTAATGTGACTGTATCAGTGAGCATTGCAGGTATTGTAGTTTGACTGTACCAGGACCATTACAGACACGGTACGTTGAGGTTTATCTTCCTTCAGCAAGAGTAGGAAGCAAAGTAGTGGTCACTTTGAACAAAAGTTGTATAGTTTGCATTTTTTCCCATGATTTTCTTACTCAGCTGGCATAGACATTGGGGAGTGTGTGGGACAGTTCATTTTGTGGGCTTAATATCTGTGTACCTGTATTCAGATACTTAATTTTCTTTCATAAAACATTTTTTTTTCCTGTAAAACTTTCAATCATACAGCAGCTGACTACTGGTCTTGATGATCTCGTTGCCAAGCTCTAATTACTTGTGCATATCAGAACTGTGAAAATTAATCAGCAAAACTATCTGAAGGATGTAATTGGCCTCCTAAAAATACGTGAGCTTCAGAAGTTACGAATTACTATTTTTTATGTATGTAGTGTTTTCTACTAATGCCAGACCACTGCAGAAGCAAAAGTCAGTGAAGATCTATGTGCTTGTGCATCCCCATAGAAAATCACAAGTGAGCTGTTCTGGGTTTTAAAGTTTCCCCCCCCTAATCCTTAACAGCATGTATCCTACCTTGAATTTTGGATATATTAGCTTATAAATTATATGGATATATTAGCTAATAAATGCTAATAAACATTAACTCAGTCAAACTGCAGGAGATTTATTATACGTTTTCTCAGCTGTTATTTGAACTGTTTTAATGCTGTGACTTGCAGAAGTGTTTATTTTGCTGTGAACTGGGCAATCTGTGAACTTGACTGCCCATAAATTGCATTATACATATATATATATATCTGTTTCTATGACAGCTAGTAACTATTATTGGTTGCCTTCCTCATTAGTAACTCATATTTTATTTATTTCTATCATAATTGTAAGAATTTATTTAAGCCATCATTTGAATTCATCCCAATGTGTGACTGTATTACCAACAGTTATAGATAGAGAAGTAACAGTTTTGTTTCTGGCAATATGATCAGAGGGCAGCTAAAAGATGAATTTATCACATCCAGTCTTGATCTTGGCATAAGCATATGCATTTCAACCAACAACTTGTATAAAATGCTGTGTCTCTGGAATGGGTTTCTGAGAACAGTCTTGCTTTTCTTTTCTGCTTGATAGCAAAACAGACTGAGTCTTGATTTTAATGTGTTTCCACAGGTATATCTTGAAAGACTTTTAACTTATGCAGAGATAGATATTTGTCCAGCAAACTGGAAGCGAATCGTACTGGGTGCAATCCTGCTGGCATCCAAAGTTTGGGACGACCAGGCAGTGTGGAACGTGGATTACTGCCAGATCCTGAAAGACATCACGGTCGAAGACATGTGAGTGCAGTATGTTTATCTTTGTCAAGGAATGCCAAGATCTCTGTGTGTGTGAGGGGAACGGGAGGTTGATAAATGATACCAGGTTTGTGTATCTGCATTGTGCCTAAACACGATGGATGCTGGGAGATGGCACGAGGTCTGACTGACAGCTGCTTACATAGAAGACATGGAGTTTTCTTTTTGGTTGAAGTATATTTTACCACTGGATGTTCATGCATGGTGATGAAAGCATACCTGCAGAATATTTAAATGTATGACCTGCCAAAAAAAAACCCCCACGTCCAATGACCCTGCATGTCTTCACTTCAGCAGCATTTAATCTTGGGCTAGTTCTCTGTACAGCCAATAGAGCAAAGTGTAAAGCAAGAAAAAAAAATTGTTGTGATTCTAATGATCCTTAGATGATCACCCACTTATTTATTGCCATTATGCAAAATTAGTGCTTTTGGGTTGGGGTTGGGTTTTTCCCCCCTTCTATTCTGCTGACTTTGTTTCAAGATGTTAAAAATCTACTCTTGTAGCTTGCAAAGAGAAATTTCCATCTTTATTTTTTTATCTGATGGCATTCTTAAGAAGTAACTGTTGTAACAGCAGAGAGAATTGTGATACCTGGCTGGATACCCCCGAGGCACATTTAGAGTCTGTTCCAACAGTAATAAAAAGAACTGCAGTAAGAATAAACACAATTAAGATCTTAATGTTTACAAATACTGAAATGATGGCTCATTTCACTAAAAAGCCTACTGCTTTTGTTGGTTGGTTGGCAGGCAGGTATAACATATATGGGCTGGAGCAGCTGTGGTTTGTATCAGCTATATGTTCAGGGCTGAATCACATACCACACATTGTTGCTGAGGTGCCCTTACCTGAGCTGGCGTGTGTGTGCACTCCTTTTTGGTTGTTTTGGGGTTTTTTTAATAAGAACTAATAAAATAATAAAATAAATAAAAATAAGAGAAAAGTATCTGTGTGATTCAGAGCTCTTTTAAGCAGAGCTCAGTACCTGTAATGAGAAGTACATGGGCTGCTCTCTGCTTTAGCTCCCTAAAGTCAGGATCACAGCCACTGAATAGAGTTTGTTGTGGATAAAGTATCCTGGGAGGAGGGAAGTAGATGAGAAGAAATGCTTAGACAGACAGAAGGCTTTTTGAATCTCAGTTTGCAATCTCAAAGCAGTGCTTTTGCTAAAGCAATCCTCATATAGTTTCTTATTATTTCACTGGTTGTCAGATTTATAGACGGTCTAAAAATGATCTGTAAGGGAAAGGTTAAATGATAGGAGGCAGCTGATTGCTGTAAATTAAGGATGCTCGTACACTGGCCAGATAAGACTTATAAATTGTGAGTAACTGTCATTGCTCAAGTATTAGAAAAGTTATCTCTACATCTTGTATTAACAAGCAATTTGTAATAAATGTCATCTTTTTTTTTCCCCCCTTTTTTTTTTATTTTGGTTTTTTTTTTAATTATTTTGGGTTTTTTTTCCCCTGAGTCAAAGTGAAAACCACCAAGCTTTGCACTGCATGGTAAGCTGGAGGTACTTTCATTAGTTCAGGGGAAAAGTCTCATTTCAAAATAGAGGTGGGAAATACCACGTAGTGCCATTTCAGCATCTCTTTAAAAACATGTAAACGACTTTAAGGATGGCTGTTGATAGTTCTTTTCTGACATAACCTGCACAGAGTGAGATTTCCAAAGAAAAAGGTGGGGGGTAGCAGGGACAAGAAGCTAAAATCAGCCCCTTCACACTTCTGTGTGCAATATTATTCCATGCAGAACCATTTGATAACACTTCCTTGACTGCTTTGAGTGTTTCCTGAATGAGTTTACTGAGTGACTTTTCCCTTGATCCTTTTTTCATGCTTTCAGGTAGTCAGTGTCAGTAAGAGCCTCCTTCCCTTCACTCTTCCAAGACAAATCAGCATTTCTGGAGCTGGGACATGAGCTGAACAGCTTGAAGCAGACTGGCAGATTTGACTGTGCTGTATCACAGCATCAATCAGGAATGGTTATTAATATGAGTTTGGAAATTGCTGGCTCGTAGGGCTTTTTTTTTCCTTTTTTGAGGGCAGGTGATATCCTGCGAGTGTGAAAGGAAAAAAAAAAAAAGAATAAATTATTGTTTCTGACAAGCACATGTGATGGTGCTACTGTCAGAAGTTGCACTTGAGCTATGTAACACCACTGCTCATGTGGCAGACCCCTGCCCCCACGTGAACATCACCCTTCCTTCTGCACTGCACATGCTGAAGCCAGGCTGTGATGAGCCCTTGCCCTAAAAGTTTCTTAACCTTTTCTTGAAGGTGTTAGGGTTCTCACAAACTGCAAAAGCAGAAGCCTTTGGGGAGCCTGTGCTCTCTCTGATCATCTGGTTCCTGGGGTTTGCGTTTGGTGCTCTTCGTGACTCCTCCAGCAAAGATTTGGGTGCTTGTTGACCTGATGTTTCTATTCCTTCTGCCAGTTTTTCCAAGTTTTGGGGCAAGTCACCAGCAGTGCCAAAAATCTAACAGAGGACTCGGGAGGACTGAAGTGCATTATGTCTCTGTGCTCACCCGTGTAGCATCACCTGGAGTTTGTGTGTGAATGTCAGGAGTAGCCAGGGGAAGGCATATGCTGAAGCAGTCTAATGTAGATCTGTGGGGGGAGAAAGAGATGGTGGTTAGTTAAATTACATTAGTTCAAATCAGAAATACTTGTTTGGGGGTTTTTTTCTTGTTCTTTTTTTCAGCTGTGGTTAGTTAGTGCACCGATCTCACCTTCAAATCTGGGAGCTTGGGGTTACTAAGAAACTGAGGCTATGTATTGTTCTTAAAGATTTGGGGAGGCTTTTCAAAAGAGACAGAGCCAATGTCTTTCTCCATTAAAACAGGCTTTGTATTATCCATTAGCATAGACCTTTAGGTATAGCTTGCAGAAAATGAAATCCTTGCAGTATAAATGGACGTAGAAAGATAATATTCTGTGTTTACTGATAGACATCTTAAAATGTAATTATTTTTTTTTATGAGGATTTTTTAAAACAGTGTGAATTCGTGCTAAGAGTGTCCATATCCAGCTTTTAGGTAATCTTTTAATGTTAATTAATATTTACTGTTATGTAAATATGGAATTTGGGCAGAGAGAGTGTGAAAGTAAGGGAAGAACATGATTATGAGAGTGATATAAGGGTGAGAAAAAGAAAAATCATTCAGTGTTGAAAAGCTACTGTACCAGTCAGTCTTCTTTTTATCCTCAGATCCTTCTTCTTCTATTGCCAAGTGCCTGCAGATTCCTTGCACACTTACACTCCAGTCAAAATGTAACTGAAATGCAGTGTCATAGTCAAGCAATACCTGCTTTACACAGCTCTGCAGCCCCTACACTCCTCAGCAAACATGTCCAGCTTTCAACACCCATTTATTTTATTTTATTTTTTAATTTCTCATGTCTTGAAATCACTTTTTTGGATATACCACATGTACCTGCAGAAGTGTTGCGTAGGATGCCCAGTTACTGTGCAATGCATGGAAATTTGCAGTCCTTAAATCTGTTGATTTGCTTATTTCTTAACTTACTTTTTACTATACTGGTGTAGGTAATAATGTATTGCTGTACCAAAGTTTTCATGGGACGGGAGCTCCAACAGGACCTCTGTTCCTATAAGGTCTTTTGAGAAACACATTTGGTTTAGGTAATGAAAAACAAATGATCACCACTTTTTTGGTTGCGAGTCCTAGGAAAAAAATTACTTCATTCTGTTCATCAAGATAAAGACAGCACGCTGAAAAATTCAGCTTTCCTGTGATTAGTTCTAAATGATTGATTATGAAAGGCTGAGGAGAGTAAACAAGTTAGAGCAGTTTGCAGGCTGACAATTTTAGGGCACGTGGACACGTTGTGTTCACAAAGCCGTGTGTGCAGATCCATCTAGTGGAGGCACAGTGGAATCTACAGAATATGTGGGTTGGGTTTTTTTTCTAGGCAAGCTTTTCTTTCCCAGGTCGTACTGGTAAAGCTGCTAAAGGTGCCCTTGCACCAGTAAAAGTTTGTGTCTGGCTTTGATTGGCAGTGCAGTAGCAGCTACAAGATGCAGCATCTTTCACAATGCTCCGTGCAGCGTATGTCTGCCAGTAGAACTTGGTGGACTAGGTCAAACCTTAGGCTGGGGTAGGTGTGTCTGGCAAGAATAAGAAATGAATTTGGTTTATACATATGCAATGTAAAGTAAATTATATTCAGAACCCACGGTTTGAAATATGCTTTCACCTTTATCTTCTTTCTACAGGAATGAGCTGGAACGCCAGTTTCTTGAGCTGTTGCAGTTCAATATTAATGTTCCCTCCAGTGTTTATGCCAAGTATTATTTTGATTTGCGTTCTCTGGCAGAAGCGAATAACCTGAGTTTTCCTTTGGAGCCCCTTAGCAGGGACAGGGCATATAAACTTGAGGTAAGTCGCTTCCGTTTTAGTTTGCTCAGAGCCGAATAAAAAGGGGGTATTTGGAATTTTTGTCTTGTTTCTCCCTTCTCCCCTCTCTTCTCAAATATTCCCATCAGAGATTAGAATATCGTGTGCCTCGGTTTGCATAACTTTTTCTTTGGGTATTCACAGATGTCAGGGCAGCTTTTTGGCCCAAGTTGCTTTATACCTTGTCTTGTTTCCCATTTCTTTTTCCATTCCAGTTGTCCGAACTGGCCTTGGGAAAGTCCCCCCAGGTTTTACAGTGACTCAGTTCACAGTCTGGTTTTGTGTGTCCATTTGCTTTCTTAAAACTGATTATCCACCCTAAAGGACAGGCTATCAACAAGTATTGCTGAAAGCAGCTATTCCCCCTGCTCGTTACCTGCTAGTCCATTATCTGCTGTAGTATTTTTCTTAATAATGGTGAAAAAAGAAACAAGCACACATCTTTAGTGACTAAATCATGAGTGCCTGAGAGATCCGAATACACCCTGTGCAGAAAGCACTGTGTCTGACGGTCTGGACCTGTGAAGTGGAGGGCTTGAAAATCACTGGCCCGATCATGGGCACTTGGCAAGACTGGAATCTATTTTTCCTGGGCTTTCTGATAGGAAGTTTTTCAACTAAGGGCATTAGTGCACGTGCGTGGACGCCTTTCATTACTCATTTTGAAATCTGTCATTAGATGCTAACTGCTTTTCACATGGTATGTCTGTAATTACATAATAGCTCTGCGCTGCAGGTTGGTTGCCCGTGGGCTAGAGTGAGTTTTGCGTGTTCTGAAACTCTCAGTGCTCCTGTAAAACAGACAGGCAGTGCTATACATGTTTTTTTTGTGGGGGGAAATGGTGTGTGGGAAGGTTAATTGAATTGTTTGTGAGCATAATTGGAGCAGAAAGTGGCAGAGTAAGAACGAAAGCAGATTTCACTGAAGTTGTATTTCTCATTCTTTCTAAATATTCTTTCTACATTTTACAGACAGCTCCAATAAGAATGTAACTTAATTCTGGAGGGGGGGGTGGGGGTTGTGATGTAAATTTGCATCAAATTTTGTTTCTATTTAAGAAAATTTTAAAACCAGTTAATTTTGATTGTAATCTGAAATGAAAAGTGGTAGTTTACTAAGTTATCAGATGGTGGGGCTTGATAATAAGTGCCATTACATATATTAAAACTACTTTTGGAAGAGAATTGAGGATTACTTTTGGAAGAGAATTCAGGATTACTTTTGGAAGAGAATTCAGGATTACTTTTGGAAGAGAATTCAGGATTACTTTTGGAAGAGAATTTAGTACCCAGTGTTTCCCAGCACTGCCAGTCTATATTGCACGCAGTGTATAGCAGTGGCTTATAAATGAAGGGAATACTGATGGCTCCTAAAACCTTAGAAGAGAAGGAAATGGGAAATGATTGTAAACACCCCGTGAATACTGGTGGTCCTTCTGTTACTAAGAAGACACGTTTTAAAAGAAATAATGGAATATTTTTTACAAGAAATCCACATTATTAAAGAGGTTCCCGTGTTGAGGATGCTTTGTGCTGCTGGCAGAGCTTGTCTGGAAAGTAACCCCGTTAGCCAAAGAGGATGTCTTCAGGGAAGAGGATGAGTATCTGCTGTTAAACCAACTTGGTCTACCAGCTCCTTGCCTCTGTTCTGTTGCCAGAAGGAAGGGAAGATGATGGGAGCTGCCACGTTCCCGGGCGATACTCGCTTGTCGTTAGTGTGCCCTTGAAACTCGTTGACAGCATAATTTATAGCCTAGTTCCTTCAGCACAGTTAAGCACGTAGCTTGCCAGGAGTTGTGAAAATGCATCTGCAGCACTTTTTTAGGTCTCTGATGGGCTGCTCAGCCCGGAGTTCTCTGGTTTTAAAACCGTTGCCTGGATTGTCAAGTGGAGTAGATGTTGTAGCACACAGGCTGTGGTATTTTTGATGCTGAGAGGAAAGCTGCAGTCTGTGATGAAAGACAGCACACTCCTAGTCAATGTACACGTGCAGTGGAAGGACTTGCCTTGGCTGGGAAACTGAAAGGACCTGGCTCACTCCTAAGATTTAAAACAACTTACTGATGTTTCAGTTCATGAGAGGTCCTGCATACAGAAATGGTTGTAACACTTTTTTTTTTTTAGCTATTTTATATATCGAAAGCAGGAGAGTTAGGTCTGGGATGGCAGAATCTTCACTGCTATTGATGATCAAGGACAAGACTAGTGAATATTGTTCCTCATCAAATGGAACTTGAGGAAGACAAGATCCATCAGCTTAGAGGTGTTACAGGAGGCTGTAGTACTTGTTAAAAGTGACATCACTTTCTGGGACATCTGCAGTGGATGTTTTTCCTCATTTAGTGTTCCCACAATTGACACTTAAGAAGCATCTCTGTCTTTTAAGTGACTAAATGAGAGTAATTTTTTCTTTCTTTTCATCAGCCTGTGGCCTGAAACTGTTCTGAACGTGTTACAGCAGTCTACCTAGTAGCCAGAAGCAATTTTCATGTCCCCTCTTTTTATCCTTTCTCCCATTGTATGGAATCACACAAGTTAAAAATGGCAAATAACCTTTCATTAGATCATCCATTCTGCCCACCTGCCAGTGCTGTTTGTTCCAACCAGCATATGTTGTAGTGTGTTTTCTCCTTCCTTTTAATTATGTCAAATGTCAAGGCTTCTTCTGCTTCTCCTGAGCAGTATTTTCTAATATGGGAGATTTTTTTTTTTTCCCCAGGAAGGTTGTTGGATATCCAACCTTAATCCACGATTTTGTCATTTCCTACTCGTGCACCTGGTTATTCTCCTGTGTCCTGAGCTAAATGAGAGTCAGATTCTGCTCTTTGGGGTTAGTCCAGAAAATGTGCCTCCCCAGTTTCTGCTTCTGATCTTAGCACTGTGCTCATTTCAAGGCTCCATTTTGCAAGAGCATTCGTTAGTGCACACCGAATGTAACTGTTAGGATAGTGCTTGAGCACACAGTTCAAACCCCTGGAACTGTGTGCTGTGTTTTCTTGACCCTAAAGAGGTACAACCCCATTAGATCAAACAGACAAAAATGAGGAGGAAAATAAGTTACAAGCAGAGAAAGTGTCTTTATGTCTCTCCGGCGATGGATTGCGATCCCGTGATAAACCTCTAGAAATTGAGGAGCACCTTCATCATCACAAATTCTAGTTGCTCTAGTGACCTTTTTTTATTTGTTTATTTTTAATTTCCCTTATTTATAACCCTTCCAGACTCAGTGCTGCCTGTCTCTGCTAACTTCTCCCTGGTTTGTCCATTCCTTGGGGGGTTTTGCAGCACTCGCTGTCCCGCGTCTTTGTGTATCCCCAGCAGGGAAGGCACAGCCAGCTCTGCTGCTTTGCTGCCCGGCACAAACATGGGCATGCACCCAACATTTCTGCTGCTGCTGCCTTTCTCCCCTCTCCTTTTTCTCTACCTGACCCTTCAGCAGTGAAAAAGTCTTATCTAGAGTCACACAGCAAAGGACCTGACTTCTAGTTCTGTGTATATATATATATATATATATATACACAATGGAAGAATCTATATGTATGCAGTTTTTTTCCTAGCTGATTGCAGATATTACCATCCAGCCCAACCAAATTTCACATCACTCAACAGTGTTGCTGGTTTTTAAGAGTGTTTGGATTTCGTATGAGAAACAGTCCCTTGCAACTGTCAAAACTGGGTTTCTTTTTCTAGCAGTAAAAGCGACAGAAATCAGATGACAGAAAGGTGTTTCTAAGCTATTTGGACTTATTTCAACTCAAGGACAATAATAAATATTTACAGTTTTCTGGTTTTTTGTTTCCCCATATGTTACACTAAAGCTGACTGACTTGCCAAATAGGCTCTGAATGTCAACTCTGTAAATGAAGAGGCATCTTAAGATATAGGTTTGCCTTAAACAGCAGTCACTGTGTTTCCTACCCATCCAGATACTAGAGATGCCAAATATTGTCACTTCCTTGTCTGACCAAGTACCAGAACAGAAATTTTCCTGTGAAACAGGCAGTTCTGAAGTGATTACCTTCTCGGGTTGTTTGATTCCTAAGGTAATAGCCTGATCTGGCAGCTGAAAGAAGCTGAGCTTCACCTCAGGACACCTATTTGCCAAGCCATGTCTTGGCACATTATTTCATGATTAAATGCTTTTCATCTATTGGATTTTAAATCTGATTGAACTGAATAAACTTTCTTAGTCCATTCAGTTCCTGGTTAAATTAAATAATTTTTTTTTTTACACAATTAGGAGATATTTTCTAGAAAGCAATGGAAATATTTGTGTTATTTTATCTTGTTCTCTTCATGTGCACCAGGAAAGGAGACTGTGTTCAAGAATGGTCTTAACAAAAAGAAATACATTTTCCAACTAAAAAATAGCAGCTGGTTTCTTGGTGGTGGTGGTGGCAAGTTTTGTGGTGTTTTGGGTTTTTTGGGGTTTGGTTGGGGGTTTTTGTGTTGTTTTTTTTTAAATTTAACCAAGTTTTGTGGCTGGCTTGACTAAAGTGTTAGGTGAACTTGCTTTCAGATGTATGAGCTTCTGTCATACCTGCCTCTGGTCTATGCAGGAGTATTAAAATTAAAGGACTTTTTGCTGCTGCTATTTGCTGTGCTACAGAAGAAAAGGTCAAGACAGAAAATTATGATCAGTGGAGTCAGGCTGTTTACTCGTGTTGTCTTGTTTTATAATCAAATACGTGTACTGGTCTTGTTTGTACAGTACTTTTTATTAAACCTCCTATCTTAAGACACCACTTAAAAAGCATTCCTGAGTAAATAACAATAGTGCTTTAGTTCATCTCAGTTTTTAATTTGACCTTGAGCCAAATTAAAGCTTCCTCTGCAGTTCTACGTGTCTGATTTCCAGAGTTAACACCCTTACTGATGCCACCCAGAGCCCATCCCAACTTTATGAACAATAATAGACACGCTATTTTAGGGCACAATATCTTTGTGCATATGAGATCCATAATAAATATTTGGTTTTCAGCTTGGCTGAAAACAGTAGAAGAAACACAAAACGTTAACTCGGGTGTAGTACAATAGGAGTTGACATTTGAACAAAGTCTCTCTCATTAACATTTCTATGTACTTTTAATGCAAATTAAATTATTCTGTGAGTTATGTTTCCCATTGGCACCGTGTAAGATCCCATAGAAATCATCTCCTTCCAAAAGGCAAATAACCATCAGCTCTGTAAGCAAGGCAGGGCGAGTATTCTGCCAGACCACTGATCAGTGGAGAGAAATATAATTACTGCAAGACCTTTTAGGAAATAAAATAATTAAGAGCCATCCTCTTTATAAATGCTCCAAGCATACTTGCAGTTTCTACAATTGTTTTTATTAAGTTTTCCACAATTTTTCACCCATGAAGTGCTGTATATGTGAGTTCCCTTATAGCAGTGGATGGGCATTGTCAGCAACCTCAGTGAGATCTCTGATGGTTACCCTGTAAAGAAATGTTGTCTTGGAATATGCACACTGAGTCCTTAACTTTTACAGAATCACAGAATGGTAGGGGTTGGAAGGGACCTCTGAAGATCATCGAGTCCAACCCCCCTGCCAGGGCAGGACAGAACTAGAGCAGATGATGCAGAAATACATCCAGACAGGTCTCGAGAGTCTCCAGAGGAGACTCCACAACCTCTCTGGGGAGTCTGTTCCAATGCTCTACAACTCTTACAGTAAAGAAGTTCTTCCTCACGTTGAGGTGGAACTTCATGTTCTCAAGCTTGAATCCATTGCCCCTCATCCTATCACAAGGCACAAGTGAAAAGAGGTTGTCCCTGCTTTCTTGATGCCCAGCCCTCATGTATCTATAGACATTAATTAGATCCCCTCTGTCTTCTCCTCTCCAGACTAAACAGCCCCAGGGCTCTCAGCCTTTCCTCATAAGGTGGGTGTTCCAGCCCTTCATCACCCTTGTAGCCCTGATAAGGATAAGTGAAATTAGAAAGAGGATCTGGGGAGAAGTTCTTCACGTGTTTTGCTTGAGCAAGCATCTGTTTTTAACTCTGCCTGGCTGTAGAAATCTGCATGTGGTTTTATTTCACCTGTACAGCTGTGGCCAATGCAATTGAGGTTTTTTTCTCACCCTTTTCCCTTGCAGGCCATTTCCCGCTTGTGTGAAGATAAATACAAGGACTTCAGGAAAGCCGCAAAGAAGCGCTCAGTCAGTGCTGACAATCTGACTGTGGTTAGATGGTCCCCTGCTATTATCTCCTAACAGGGGAGACTGGAATATTCCTATGGACGTACTGTTTCATCCATCCATTACTTTTTTTGGGGGTGGGGGGGTAGGGGGGGGAAGAAAAAAGACTTTTGATTTATTTTTTATTTTATTTTATTTTAAAATCTGTCGAGCTGCCTTTACAGTGCCTCCCCATTGTGTAGCACACAAGCGAAATACCAAGTGGAAGGAGAAACAGAGGAATTGGTGTTTGGGAGAGAAGATGGGCAACAATTTTTTTTCTCACCTTCGCTAACAGCTTTACCATTTTTACAAGGAAACAGCAAATCAGGTGCTTGGAAGAGGAAATGAAAAAAAAAAAAAGAATTAGAGGCAGAAAACGATTTAAGAACTGTGCCATTTTCTAAGAAGCTCGACTCCTGAAGAGAAATGGCAGCAGGAAAACAAACCATGTAGTCAGGTGACTGTGCACTAGAGGAATGAAGTTGGGAGAGTTCCCTCTGAAAGGTTTCTCTTTAAATCTTTTACTTTTTTTTTCGTTGTTGTTTCTTGCGTTCCTCATTGCTGCTTCCCAGGACAAATTCTTCCCCTTGCACAACAGCAAAATACAAAGTCTGTATTTACAGTAGCACAAAGCCCCTGAATAAATAGCGTTGGGTTTTTTCACTGCACTTTGCTCTGTAAGCTGTCTTATTAGCATTATTCTTCATCATTATTATGCATATGTTATATTTCTTGTATGCCTTTTATTGTATTTTGAAAGAGAGAACTTGACCATAGTGCTGAACCAAAAGTGTGTACAGGGATCAGAAGATCTTCGTAATTTCATGATGTGTTTTATTTATAGTGTACTTGGGTGTGTGTGCCTTCCTGAGTTCTTTGGAATCATTTATTTTTCCTTCATATAAAGATACAGTTATTAAAGTATTCAGAAGATGATGATAAGCCTTGGGCCAAATCTCTGAAATTTGCAACAGATCTTGTGATCCTTTCATAGCGTTAGAACTTTAGCAGAATTCATTTTGTGGGAGATATTTTTATTTTATTTTATTTTATTTTTATTTTGTACGGCCTGACTAGTTCATTCCTTCACCTCCAGGTCCATTGTTGCAAGCAATATCCTCAATTTTTATATGTTTACTTTAAATCAAAGCGAGTCTGTTTGTATAAAATAAAAAAATAATTAAAAAAAAAATATAATAATTGTTCCAGTGAGAAGGCCTGTAGAAGAGCAGAACGGAAACCTTAACAAGGTATTTGTCACAAAGAGGTTCAGTTTTCAAGCTAAAATACAAACCCTTGTGTTTTTCAGCATAGGTGCTTCTGGAAATTAAAAGCAACCGAACTGTGAACGTAATTTTCAACTCTTGATTATTCAGCTCTTCTGTTGTTGTTCCGAGTTCCCTCTTACTGTGGCTGTTGCCCTCTTGGAATTTGTAAGAGCCTTTTATAGAAAATAACTTGTCAGTGCAAGCACGTTTGCTTTGTAACACCCCAGGGTGAGTTTTTTTTCCTCCCCCCATCTTGTTTATTGGGTTTTTTTTTTTCCTTTTTGGGCAGTTTAGAAAGATACAGCTGAAAACTCTCAGTTCCCTGACATCCTTTCTTTCTGACTATCACTGAAATGAACGGCAGCAGACGTCCCTGACTTATGCACTACTGTGGTACACCCTAAAGATGACAGTTTTGTTTTTATTAAGCCCTATGGGCTTGTAGCAAACCTAGGGGCCCAGAGACCTCCACTTTGACTTCCCGTGCAATGCTGATGGGATGCCTCCAGGCAGAGAGGCACTGTCAGGATTGAAGTAGTACCACCAAACAGTTTCCCGTTAACTTCCTCCTGTGATTGGTGTAGTTGGAGACGTGAAGGTTTTTGTCCCAGAATTCTCCTGATGTCCTCTGGGCCTTTAAAATAATCTCAATCTCATCACTTCTTGTTGTGCCAATGCATCAGTATCCCAAGTCCGTCTTTCCCTGGAACGTGGAATGTAAGGAAAGTGTTTATAACAAAGCCGCGGCGTTCGAAACCTCGTTCCGATGGTATCAAAAGGAGCGTTTCTCAGAGCATTTGAAATTCATCCTTTATAAGCATAACTGTAGGCTTTAAAAATATGTACAATATTTTGGTTGATCAACACTTTGCTAAACTATTTTCCATTTAACTTGATATCAGGAATCTTGGTTTTATCCATTTCTGGGTGACAGAGATACGAACTTTGGATTATGTAAAGATCTCAATGCATCTACTATAATTTTTTGTGAAGTTTATTAAACTACTTTAAAGATTGTATAGTCTATTTATTGTATGTATGTACATACAGTCTGATACTTCAAAAAGTGGATTCCGTAAAACCTGGCTCGGTCTTGTTTAGACTATTGAATATCGTTTTAGCCTTGTGCACTGGACTCTACCTCTGTATAGGAGAATTTTCCATATTCTTAATTAGTACTGATTCTGTGATTAACTTGGTTATGTTTCTTGCACTAAGAATTAAAAAAAAAATCTGCTGTAAGCGTGGATTTTTTTTTTTTTTTTTTTTAGTTTTGCCATATGAATCTTCTACATTTAGATGGACATTTCTTTCCCTCACGGTCACAGAATAATTCTTTGCTTTGTCCTCTGCTTTGTTTCAGGGTTGCCAAAAAAAGAAAATATACCTGTCAGTAAATCTTAATGAGTGTCTTTTGTTTGCAAGGTATTCTATAAGATATAATTAAAAATTAATTATTATTTAGGATTATGTTGTGTTTAGTGTAGTTTTTTTTAACCATTACTGTATGGAAAATGCCATTGCAAGGTTAGAGAATCACCTGGGGTGTGAGAAGGGAGGAGAACCACGTAGTGTTTTTAGTTACCAGCACAAATACATTCTGTTCTTCATTTCATAACCTGAAGCTAAATTTGCTGTATATGTTTTCTGGAGTAAGGTTTTCATTATTGCTTTGGTCACCACCTCAGAAATGAAAAGGCGTAGGAGATGTAATAAACCTGTCCCTCCAAGCATCGTTGTCTTAATGAATTCTTTGTGTATGTTGAGCCAGTGGGCCATTTGTTTGGCCATTTATGCATTGGTCAGTGGGTAACTATGTGAAAAAGGTGTTTTGTAAGGGATTTTATTCATGGATCCCTCTGTGGCCTGGAGATGTTTCCCTCATTCCTCTTTCCATCCGCAGACTGGTTTAGTTTATATTTAATTCTTTGTCAGTGATACGTATTATTCTGACAGGCACTGTTTGGGACTGAGAACACTGGTGTCACAGTAAAGAGGGAAAAGAAGAAACAAGTCTAATCTCTTTTTCCACCTTCCCCAAAGCCTAGCAGTCTTTCAAATGATGCATGTTTTCTGTTGCTAAAAACATACAAAATCCTGTCCCATAGCAGGGTAACGATATCTGTTTCAATAACTGTATTTTTTATTCGTCTTTATCCTTTTTTTTGTTGTTGTTTGTTGGGTTTTTTGAGACAGAGATGCCAGCATATATGGCCTAGTTGCCCTTAGCTTATTTAGCTTAGTTTGTCATGTAAACTAAAACCATGATGAACTGTTTATGTTTATGGAGTCTTGGTTCAGACTTTGTTTTTTTAACACCCTTTCCTTTACTTGCTAGCTTTCCTAGTGCCAGAAACCTTAGATAGAACCTAAAGAGAAGAAGCAGCAGAAACCTCCTCAGCAAAGGGTGATGGTGTACACTGGTGGCAGGTGACAAAGTGACGCCTGGCAGTGTTGGCTACACATAAAAATAGCAGTACGTGGGAGGGGATAGAGGAATTGAAAGGGCAGAACCAGAAAAAAAATCCAAAGCCTTAACAGCTGAAGCAACAAATTATTTGTAGTCGTCCTTTGCTGGTAACGAACGTTGCATTTTGCAGTGATGTGTTGAAGTGAACTGAAGTGCTCCACATCCACGGCAGACCCACACTGCTTTTTGCTTCTCTGTGGGCTTCGTGAAGAATCCACTCGACCTAGCTTTTAGCACCTTACTCGTTTCTGTTTCAGAGACGTTTCTGTAAGCCTAATTATTTGGTTTTTTTACTTGATGCTTGCTGAAATCCTCTGCCTGCCTCTGCAGTGGAGGGCACACTTGGTGCCTCTGACAGGTTCTGAGAAAACAACTCAAAAATAAACACAGGCATACCTGTGTCTGGGTGACCTACATGTGTATGGAAATGAAGTGCAGGAAATGTCTTTCTGCTGTTTCTGGGTTGGGTTTTTTTTTTTTTTTTCCCTCTTCAGCTGAACTACATCTTGAAGAAACCACAGACCTGATGGGAGTTGGAGTTGCATAAACTAAAGGTAATGACAGAAGATACGCAGTGACCACTGTTAGGAGAAAATGCTTTAAAAGAGGAAGCAAGATTTAAAATAAACCCCGCTGATCATAAGGAGACCAAAAGTTTTAGCAGATGTAGATTATGATGCTGCAAGGGATTGCTTCACAGTGCGGAAGAACCTGCTTTTCTGGCTCCTCCTGTGAGAACCCACAAAAAGTGACTAGTGAATCCCAGATCCACAGTTTGACAATGACTGAAGGCATTAGCCAAGAAGCTGTGCTTGAGTGGACTCCTGTTGCCTAGGCTGGGTCATCAGGCTCTTCCCATTAAACAAAGCAGCAACAGGATGGCAGACTGAAGAAAGGCAGGTGACAGAGTGTATTTCATGTCTGTATGATGTAATTTGGTGTGGAATATGAAAAAAAGAAGTGTTGTTTCCATAGCCTTTACACTATGTTGTATGTGTTTCAGCATTATCAGCAGAGACGCTCAACTGTTGTACCTGGAGATGCTCTTTGGTCATGATATGCTAAGCAAGCTTGGTTAGGTGGTAGGTGATGGTTATAACTCTGTTTCCCGTGTGAGTTGCTCAGAATCTCTGTAAAGAGTTTGTAAAGCTTGCTTAAAGCAATGTACTTACATAATCTAGTTTCAGACCTTTTTTCCCCTTGCATCTCTGACACTTGGTCTGGGGTAACTACTGCAGTAGAACTTTGAAGCTCGAAGATCTTTGGAAGTAGCACCGCTTCCCCCTTTGAATTGGCTGGCAATGAAGCCCATCCTCAAAAGGCAGATGAAGACATATGCACATGACATGAAGGCTTTACTAACCAGGTGTAAGACACCTCCTTCACCTAGGAGATTCTGCAGCACACTTAAGTCTAGAGCTAATTCTTCTCTTATCTGTATATTTTCTTGCTTCATTGCCTCTGGGTTTTCATGCCCCTTTATTTTAGACACTGGTAAAAATTATTCTCCATGGAAACAGTATCTTGGGAACTGGCAGCTGTAATACATTTCTGCCTTCTGCTTAAACAATACAGATCAACCCATAACCACATACTTCTCTTTCAGGTATTTCATGCAAGCTAAGCATCCTTTGGGGAAAAAAAGAGGGGCCAAAAAAGATAGGGATTGGTGTGCTAGAAGGGTATGAGGCAGAATTAGATGTGCATAGTTTTAAAATAAGCCAGGAAATAAAGATGGGGAAATTTGTATCTTCTGTGGTGTTAATACCAAAAGGCATTGAAGATACTTTAATTAGTGTGACGATGTTAAATTGAGGAGTTGGAAGGCTATTTGCCCCCCTTCAGCATGACAGGGTATGCAAGCTGTATGGCCATAAATCCTCGGGGGAGGAAGACCAGGTTGTACTGAGCAAAACAGCACAGAAGCAACATGTAAAGTAGAGACACCAAATACTTGATTTTGAATATCCTGCATTAGAATTGCAGGGCTGTCTTGGTGTTGATACACAATCTAGCAGTGTTTGGTGGTCAGCCTACTTAGATAATGACATCCTGTTCCGTTTGTAGTCTGAAAGTAAAAATGTCATCCTAAGGCTTAGCATACTTTAGCTAATACTAGAATATTATCAATAATATTTGGAGGTAGACTTTACATTTAACCAAAAATGCAAAGAAAATAAAGGTATAAAAGCTCCTGTTAAGAGCAAAAGCTACTGGGGGTAATTTGGCAGAGCTGTGGGGCTCCCCCAGTATGAACATTGGGTAAAGAAAGGGCTTAAGAGAAGCTCCTGCTTGTGATACCTCCTGGTAGGTGTTGATGACAATTTTGAAGTCACAGATGAGAAGAACTGAAGATACCTCCACCCCCCCAAAAAAACCCCAACTGAAACAACCCCAAGTCCATTGATTGTTGTGGTTCCAGTAATTCGACATTATCAGAGTTGTGAACAGAGATGGAAAATTATCTTCCAGCTTTTTTTATGTAGTCACTTTGTACAAAAGTGAATGGTTTAAATATCCAAACTGCCACCAGCATTTGTAACGCTCAGTATTTAATTTATTAGTGCCAGGAAGTATGCACCTTACCTTTTACCATAGAAATGAGTCCACAGCTTGTGTACTTCAAGGTGCTCTCTAGGGTACCTGTTCTAAATCTGTCCTGTAAAGAAACCAGCCTATGAAAATAGTTGGGTATACCTTGATAATTTTGAATACTGACAGGTAAAGCAATCTTCCAGATCTGCTTAGATTGAAGACTTTGATCAATGGTTTCTTCAGAAATAAATGCTACAAAGCATAAAGCAGCAGCATTGACTTTCATCTGCAGAAACTACAGTCATGTCACCCTGACACCGAGCTTCAGTGAGCAAAGGACTGGCCTGATTCTCCCGCATCCCTGTTCCATAATGAATCTGCTTCTGAAGCTCAGCGAAAACATCTTCGGTGTTCCTGACCCGTGAGTAATCCAGATCATGGAATCAGTGCTTTTTGGTGGGGGGGCTGTTGCTGCAGCACATCAGAAAGGTGTTATTTATTCTGCTGCCATGTGGCAGAACAAAGCTGATGTGCTCCTCAAGAGAGACAGGCATTGCTAGACCGTGCGTTGGCCAGGTCTGTGTGCTAGGAACCTGCTTCCCAGCTGTTGACATGTTCCCTTTTAGAAAAAGAAACCAGGGTAAGAAAATTGGTTGTGAATTTTCTCTGAACTGCAAACCAGGATCTAATTTTCCCATGTCATATTTGGTTTTTTTGGTGATCATTTGAGACCTCAGCTGAATTTTCCTTGACAATTGCAGTGTGTGAGCCTGTGTTTGAATAGGTTTTTTTATTATTATTTGTTGCAGTAGATAAGGCATGCCTCTGCCAGTTGCTAATAGAAA
Organism: Todiramphus chloris collaris; assembly: GCA_025345505.1. Classification (NCBI taxonomy): domain Eukaryota; kingdom Metazoa; phylum Chordata; class Aves; order Coraciiformes; family Alcedinidae; genus Todiramphus; species Todiramphus chloris. The sequence continues at coordinate 3,235,102 of JANVCC010000048.1, read as the reverse complement.
AAACAATTATTTTAAATGGCATTTGAACCTGCTTGCTCCCCCCCACCTGAAGAATGCATTTGTCTGGATTCTTCACCTTACTATGAACAGATAAGTTCAGTGATGCAAAGTTGCAGGTGTTGGCACTTTCCCCTTCGTATCATAATGAGAACAATGAACTCTTTACAAATTAAAGTAAAAACAGAAAGCTTCAGAGGATTGCAGGGGTGAGGAACAGAAGAAAACTGAAGCTTTAGGTTCTTCAGCAGACTCTAATAGCTGTCCCCCTCAGCTTGTCTCCTTCACAAAGTGTCTGTAAAAACAGTTCCAGCATCTGTTGCTGAGCGTGCTGTGTTCTCCTGAGTGCAGGAGTGATCAGGATTTGAGCTGAAAAGCCCAGCCCTTTGGAAGAGTTGAGGTGTGCTCCCAAGGCAGGCAGGCTGCAGTGCAGCATAAAATGGAAATAGAGGGCTCTGGAAGATCTTTAAGATCATCTAGTCCAGTCATTAACCCAGCACTGAGAAGACCTTGACTAAACCATATTCCTCAGCACTATGTCTCTGTGACTCTTAAATACCTCCAGGGCTGGGACTCAACCACTGCCCTGCACAAGCTGGTCCAGTGCCTGAGAACCTGTTCAGTAAAGAAGTTCTTCCTCATATCCAATCTAAACTTCCCTTGGTGCAACTTAAGACCATTTCCTCTTGTTCTATCGCTTGTTACTTGGTAGAACACGCCACCCCCAGCTCTCTACTCACCTTTCAGGGAGTTGTAGAAAGCGATGTCTCCCCTGAGCCTCCTTCCCTCCAGGTTAAACAACCCCAACTCTCTCAGCTGCTCCTCAGGAGACTTGTGCTCCAGGCCCTTCACCAGCTTGGCTGCCCTTCTCTGGCCACACTCTAGTGCCTCAGTGTCCTCCTGCTCAAGATGTGTCCTCACCGGTGCTGAGTACAGGGGCAGGATCTCTTCCCTGCTCCTCCTGGCCACACCATTCCTGATCCAGGCCAGGATGCCCTTGGCCACCTGGGCACGCTGCTGGCTCACGTTCAGCTGGGTGTCCACCAGCACTCCCAGGTCCCTCTCTGCTGAGAAGCTTCCCAGACACCCCTCCCCAGGCCTGTAGCACTGCCGGGGGTTGTTGTGACCCAAGTGCAGGACCCAGCACTTGGCCTTGTTGAACCTCATCCCACTGGCCTTGGCCCATTGATCCAGTGGGTCCAGATCTCTCTGCAGAGCATCCCTGCCCTCGAGCAGATCGACACTTCCACCCAGCTTGGCATCCTCTGCAAACTTAGTGAGGGTGCCTTGGTCCCCTCAGCCTGGTCATTGATAAAGATATTAATGAGAAGTGGCCCCAGTGCTGAGCCCTGGGGAACACCAATTGTCCTGGTAGCTGAACTCTTGAGCTGCCACCCAGCTCCGTGTCCCTGCAAACACCGGGCTGGGCTGTGTGCCCAGCGCATGCACACGGTGCATATACACGAAATAGGGCCTTAATTATAGTAATAAATTAAATAGGGCTTAATTATATTAAGCAGCCCCAGTGCATCTCCAAGTTAACACATACTTGCAGTTTCTCTCCAGCTTGGGCTGCAGAGCTCCTCTTGCACGTGCCAGTGCCATACCTGTCCCTGCAGGGTGTGCTGGGGGGCTTGGGACCTTGCCTGCTGGATGGAGCTCCTGGGGTTCTTAAGGAGACCTTATCTGGTCTTCCTGCTGGCTCCAGCAGCGGATGTTCTCATTAGCAGCAATGCTGCTCTGGGTGTTAGATGACATACATCATCGGTCACGTCAAATCTGGAGGTCACATCATAGGTATGATGAGATCATTTGCATTTCAGGGCAGAGCAAGGTTGTTAGCCAGTGGGCTTCCTTTGGTTTATTCATCTGCACGTACTTAACAGCATATATAGTGTAGTATAGTAGTAGCATAGTGTATACATCGTGGGGTTTGTGCATTAAAGCTCTGAAAGTTCAGGGAAGACAGAAGTCTCATCAAGCACAATTGTGTAGCAACCACTCGCTCCAGGAACAGAAGGAGAGCTGAACTGAAGCACTGAGCTCACGTCAGGCACCGTTGGATACTTCAAGTGACTCTGTCAACGTTAGAGGTGTTGAAGCATCTAAACCTGGGGGATGGGTCACATAATTGCTGAAGGTAGGAAGAGTAAGAGGGGCATGTGACTTGAAGTGAAAATTATCACTGCCTACTTCTGAGCACCACAATCTGGGACAGGAATTCCTGCAGATCAGAAATAGGGATTCTGCCATAAACCACTAAGTGGAGCATTAGTCAACACATAAATAACCGTAACATTAAACAGGACACGGAGGGACTTTTAAGTTCTCCTGACTGTCTTGGGCATGGAGAAACAACAGCCTTACTGGGGGGGGATACAGTTTAAACATCCTGAAGGACTCGCACTGATTTTTGAATGCATGTTGTCGTCCTCCAAAGCTGTATATTAACTGACTGTGATCGTTGAAGGAAAGATTAATTGTCTAGATACACAAAATCATGACATATCTTCATTTGTCAGGTATATAACGTAATACAGTTGTATTCAGGAAGGCATGGTAATTTATACAGCTGGTTTCCAATGGTATACGATTGGCTTCCAGAATTGAAAACATCATGGGCAAATTGAGTGGGTTAAAATACTTAAACAGCTGTGCTTTGAGATGTTTCCTAAGACTTTTTGGACATCCTAAAGATTTTTTTTTCCCATGAAGGGAAATGAAGGCAGCAAAAAGAGAAGAGAGCAAAAGGTATCAAATTGGAGGGGGGAGGAAACAGAACCAGCAGTTAGGAGGCATGATGCAGTTCCCAAGGGAGTATGCCCATAAATATCTGTGGCCAGTTGTAAGAACTGAGGCGATCTTTACGTGTGTCAGGAACACAGGAATTCATAGCTACTTTGTAAATGAGATTGAAATGGCAAAGTATCCATTGTAATGCAGAAGAGGCAAAATCACTTTACCCAGGTGAAGGGAAAGGTTTGCTCTGGCAGAACTCGGTTGGTTGAAGATGGTTCTCAGGTGGGGGGGAATCTACCTTTTGAAGAAAGCTTAAGTAGAGTAAGTATAGAAACACAAGGTAGTTTAGTCTTCATTTGTCCTGGACACAGCTAACAGAAAGGATGAAGTGCCCTGCAAGTGGTGGGTCAGGAAATGGAACGTGATCAGTAATTCCTGCTCTTCCATGGAAAACAGATGGTCAAACTATCATTTAAAAACAAACCAAAACCTATTAATAAAAGGGATGGTAGAGAAAGACTTCTGATACACTTTTATACAATATATTCTGTTACATCATCTTGAAAGTATCTGGAGAGAATGTCTCATGAGGAGCAGCTGAGGGACCTGAGGTTGTTTAGTCTGGAGAAGAGGAAGCTGAGAGGAGATCTTGTTGCTCTCTACAGCTCCCTGAAGGGAGGTTGTAGTGAGGTGGGGGTTGGTCTCTTCTCCCAGGTAACTAGTGAAAGGATGAGAGGAGATGGGCTTAAGTTGGCACAGGGCAGGTTTAGGTTGGATATTAAATAAAAAATTTTTACTGATAGAGGGGTGAGGCCTTGGAAGAGGCTGCCCAGGGAGGGGGTGGAATCACCATCCCTGGAGGTCTTCCAAAACCATCTAGATGTGGCTCTTCAGGACATGGTTTAGTGATCATGATAATGTTTAGTAGACGCTTGGACTTGATGATCTGGAAGGCCATTTCCAACCTTAATAATTCTATGATTCTATAATTGTTTGCGTGTTACAGCCTAGACTGTGTCTGCAGAAGCTGGAATGCTTCTTGGCCTCCTCCAGTAGCGTGAACCATGTAGGAGCTGAGGAGCCCCTCGCTTAAGCACTCAGATCTCCAGTAGTCAGCTAGTGGGTGATGGCTACAGCAGTGCATTCCCAAAAGCTTTGTTTGTGAAAGCTTTAATAGCTAAAAAATACTTTCTTCTGCTAACACAAATAGCTGCTACCAGCACGAAGCCAACGATCGCGTGGCAGCGCTATCAGTTGGTGGCTCTGTGGCAGACTCAACACAAGGATGGGCTGAGATGTATTTCATCTCCCCCTGCCTAAACAGGGCATGAAGCGTGGCCTAAATTGGACTCATTATCCATGTGTGTCTTGATTATTGCTTTCTGCTTCGGCCCAAATAACAACGTGCAATGATGTACCTGCCATGTGAGATTTCCTTGTCCCTGGACCACAGTTGGAGGAGGTGAGTGGTGCCCTTGGGCTCCCATCTGCAGCCTGTCTTGGGGATGGGGGGTCCTGTGGGGAAATCCACTCTTGGTGGTTCTTATGGGATTTCTTTCTCTCTCTAAAACATCAGAATAAATCCTTCAGGATCCACATTAGCCTTTTGGGGTTATGGTAAAAATGTTCAAGGGTATAAATGAGATTCGGGTATTGAACTTCTATTAATTTTATTAAGGACTGAGCCATCAAACTGCAGTTTCTCATGCTTGTCTCTTTAAAACAAAAAAATCCTGCTTGAGACAATACGTTAAGTAAGAATGTAAGAATACTACTGCAGTTTAACAAGGGAATTCCTTGCATACTGCCCAGCATGTATTGAGTTCATTAATGATAATTATTGAAACTGCTCTTTGGGAGATAAGAAACAGAAACCATATAAATGGTAGGCAACCAGCAAGGTGGGTCTGTATTGTAAAGTAAAAGGAATTTGGTTTTATTCCTTTTTTTTCTTTTTTTTTTTTTTTTGGGGGGGGGTAGTGAATTAAAATCCTGATATTATAATTTCTTCATTTTTTTCTTTCCCAGTGTTGTGTAGACTGGCCAAACTACAGGGTTTTTTAAGTCCTTTTAATGACACCACATTAAACTTTAATAAATAGACTCTTAGCAGGTCACAGCTTAAGGCCAAAACCAAATCTCATAAAATCAAGATGACATTCAAAACCTCATTTACGTATTGTTCTATAAACGATATCCTATGTTTAGATGTACATACACAAGTTCTAAGTCCTGGTATTGATGCAAGACATCTACTACTTTTTTTTTTTTTCCCTTGTAAGTTGTGAGCAGCAACTATGAGGAATATTTGATTTTTCCCTTCATTGTTCTTTAAACGCAGTTAAGATCAAAGTCTCTCATTGTGACACAGTATGATAAAAGTACATGTTGTTTTAGACAGAAATACTCCTCTAGATAAGAATTTTATTATGAACAGGATCAGTTTTTTGGGGCATTTAAAGTCATACTTTTAAGACGTCGATGAGATTTCAAAGAATGTACTTTTGACTCCTGCATAGGAATGAATTTAGCTTGGAAACACCATTTTTTTCACATGCAAGAAGAAATCCCCAGTCCATACTGAGGTTTAAACTCCATATGAAATAGAGGGGAAAGAAATTTCTCTTTTCAGCTCTCCTCTCTCATTTCTATGTTGGTTTAGCCTTTTCCCCATGGTGCCCACTGCTTGGTTTGAATGGTTTGAATAACCATGTAGTAACAATTTGTCTGTCCATAGTGAAAGAAAAAGCAGTAGAGTGTTCAAGAACAGAGACAACAGTATAGGTTTTGTTTCTTAAAATGACCAGCCACGAAATACAAGAAGGTGTAAAAACCTCTTTATTTTAATTCCACAGCAGCTGCCTGTATGTTAAATCTGAGATGACAGATTTATTTACTGATATCCAGAATGGACACAATAACCCCTTTTGTTGTGCCTGTTGAAAACGGGGGATCTGTTTGCTTTCTCAGACCTAGAAATGTTCGTGCTGAGAAGCGGCAGCATGTGAGCACTAAATTTAAAGCATAGTCAGCCAAAGATACTCTTGCCATCCTCTGGTTATTATGAAATGCATTTTCCAGTTCACAGAATCACAGAATGTTCGGGGTTGGAAGGGACCTCGAAAGATCATCGAGTCCAACGCCCCTGACAGAGCAGGATCACCTAGAGCAGGTCACACAGGAATGTGTCAAGGTGGGTTTTGAATGTCCCCAGAGAAGGTGAAGGACAACCACCTCCCTGGGCAGCCTGGTCCAGGCTCTGTCACCCTCATCGAGAGAAAGTTTCTCCTCATGTTTCCATGGACCCTCCTGTGTTCCAGCTTGCATCCATTGCCCCTTGTCCTGTCACTGGATGTCACTGAGCAGAGCCTGGCTCCATCCTCCTGACACTCACCCTTTCCATATTTATAACCATTAATGAAGTCACCCCTCAGGCTCCTCTTCTCCAAGCTGAAGAGCCCCAGGTCCCTCAGCCTTTCCTCAGCAGGGAGATGTTCCACACCCTTCACCACCTTTGTGGCTCTGCACTGGTCTCTGGAATTACTGAATTACTGGAATTACTGAAGGCATTTTTTTGTTTTTCTATTTAAACAATTTCCTCAGTATCAGCACATCACTCTTTTATCCTGATTGAGCCAAGAATTCAGCCTCTCATGAGCGTCAGGCGTTGGGCACTAGAGAAACACACAAACACCAGCTTCATCAGAGAGCAGGAGATCCCCAAACATTCCAAACCTTCAGATTTACATTTGTGCTGTGCAAAAAACTGTCAAATGTTAAGTGCAAAATTTAAACAATATCTGGGACGTCTCTTGTACTAGATATTTTTTTTTTTGAGTAACAGCAGAGCAAATTTCAGTAATAAAGTCCTGTGCTCAAATAGCTCCCTATTGCAGTGGGAGTTAAGCAGATATTAATAATATTCTTTTGAGAATCCCAGGGACTCACTTTGTACTTCTACTCCTTAGTAAAAATGAAATACTTTTGAAGAAATTGGCCCTGAGGTTCTGAATGAGATATAATTCATATATATGTATATACATTTCCCTTCATATTTCCTCTTGCAATTTCCTTTCAGATCAGTCTTGAAGTGTTTTAATTTCTCAGTTGAATGGCTTTGGGGTTGCTGAACCAAAGTCTGAAGGAGAACTGCTCTTTCTATTTATTGGCCTCTTAGGTGTAGGTTCCCTTTAGAAAGGCAACCTTTCTGGACTTTCAGATATTTACAGTCAGGGGATCTGTTTGAGGTGATCTAAGACAATAGTCCCAGTCCTTAACAGCATACAATAAAACACAGTCTGTTTCTCAGATTTATCAAAATAGCAAAGGAAGAGGGAGACAGGACATATGTGAAGAACTATAGATGCCAGGCTTAAGTCTATAGATGCCAGGCTTAAGTCTCTGAGGTGACTAAGCTGCTGTGGAAGTTACCAAGTTCAAGCTCAGTCTGCATGAGCAGAACTCCACTGTTTCTGATGTCCTTCTGGACCGATTCACACACACATGCATAGGCATTTATATATATTTAAGCCTATGTCTATGTGTCTCCTTCCTGGGAATGGAAGCTTGGCAGAAAAGGAAGGGGAGGTGGGACACGTTCTTTGGCAGTTTCCTAACAGACTTTCCACCTAACGTCGCTTCAGTGGAGGACTGATGGGTTTGAGGCTGAGCACTGGGGAGTAGGAGCACGCTGTTTAAGCTCCCCGTTGGACAGTTTATGATGGAAAGCATTCCCCACTCCCCTGCCTCAGCGTGTGTAGGCTCCGTAGGCTGATTCTGGAGTTAGGATTGTCTTGCTTTCTCCATGTCTGTAGCTACAATAGCTGCTCTGGGGAAATGCTGCATCCCACCTGCAGTGACACCACAGAATCATCAAGTCCAACCTTACTCCCAACCCTATCAAACCCACTAAACCCTGTCCCTAAGCACAACATCCAACCACCTCTTAAACCCCTCCAGGGATGGTGGCTCCATCCCCTCCCTGGGCAGCCCATTCCAGTGCCTGACAACCCTTTCTGGGAAGAAATGCTTCCTGAGATCCAGCCTGAACCTCCCCTGCTTCAACTTCAGGCCATCGCCTCTTGTCCCAGTGGCAGCTGGAGACAGGTCCCAGTGAATGCCAAGCGTGCAGCACTGCGTGTGCCGGTGTAAGGCAAGGGCTTTCCATGCTCTGCTGCCTCCTTCGTTGTACATCTGCCAGCGTGGGCTTTTCCACACACTGGGGGATTACTTGGAAGGTTGTCTGACGTGTTTACGTGCGTGCATGTGCACTACAGATGTCTTAAAAATAACATTTGCTCTGGGCAGTTTTCCTACTGCTACATCAGTGCTGTCCTTCATGGTTAGCTTGCTTTCTTTCCCTCACCCTCCTCCTGAATTTCACCAGTTTAAAAAATAAGGCCATAAAGCCTAATTGCCTTTTTTAACGTTTACTGTCCTTTCTGAATAGATTAGTTTTTTCCCCCTGAATTTACAGACCACCCTCTGAATTTACTCCAAGCCTGGGCACTAACATATCATTTTTGCTAACTAGAAAAATTCCAAATCGATCTTAGAATTAGACTTTAAAATATGAGATATGCAACTGTGTTTTTTTTTTCCTTTCTTAAATAATAATCTGTCAGAGAAGCTGGACTGAAATGCCAGATCCCCTTCTGCATTAGAGAAGCTGCTATGCTGACCTGTTTTGCCTTAGCGTTAGTTAAACTGGTAGATTAAACTGGTGGAGGCTTTACTGCCAGGTGCTGTGCAGGGTGCAAATCTCCCCTAGTAGCTCCCACTTCGCTGCAATTACACGTTGTTAGACTGGGTAAGGCAGGTGTAGCTGGGATTTGCTATGCCAGAGGAATGCCTCTCCTTTCTGGGGTGTTTTGGCATGTGGTGTGGAGTGTGGCACCCTTCTGGTGACTGATTTGACCCTGGATTGGGAAGCCCCAGAGTGGCTCCAAGCTAACTGTACCTTACCACTAGGTGACATGCTGAGCCAAGGTTTACGTGTCTTTGCTGAGCTTTGTGCCAAGTAACCCAGGTCTTAGCCTAGGGACATGACATAGGTCTCCAGTAAGATGCAGTTCCAGTAGTTTGGAAGGTTTCTACGGGTTGATCACAGTGGCAGAGTCTCATCTGGGAATTTTGCAGGATCAGGCCCTGGATCTGTGGTAAGGGGTTAGAAATGTGGACAGCAGTTGTGAATTTTAAAATAGATTTAACTGCATCTTCTTATGTTTCATTGTTGGTCTCTGAAAGTTTTCCAGTGGCTTTTAGGACCCCTCCTAAAATGGGACACGATGGCATACCGCTGGGTTGCAATGCTTAGCTTTACCCAAGACCATGTCTGTGTTTTCTATCTACCTCTCTTATTTAATAATAATCACAGAATCACAGAATGGTAGGGGGTTGGAAGGGACCTCTGGAGATCACCGAGTCCAACCCCCCTGCCAGAGCAGGACCACCTAGAGTAGGTCACAGTGCAAGGTCACAGATTTGACACCTCTATAGCCTGGGAATAGTTGTCTCTGAGATTCTACATGCCTATCCCCTGGTGTAGAAGATGGTGCCATACCAACTGGTGGCACTGAAGAGCTGGAGACCCTCTGCTACTATACCCACGCCTGTAATATTGCTCTCTGTATTTACTTACAGACAAAGAGGGAACACAGAGAGTAGCTACAGATAAATAATAAACAAGGGGAATTGTGTGCTGAGTATCTTCAGATACAACATTGAGTAATTTCAGATGGGATGCTTGGCCTGGAAGATGGTGTTGAGTGAAGGAATGAAGAAACTGTAGCCTATATTTTTGCAGAGACTAAATACTTGATAATGATCACCTCAGCCCATAGCCCAAAGTTGGGGTGATGAAAGGGACTTGTGGAGCAGGCACGTGGCCTCTATTTTTGGCCTTCTCCAGACATGTTGGTGCTTCAAAGGCAGTTTGTGTCGCTGCGGTAGCCCTGAGGGTCATGCCCTGACATCGGCTATGTCTTTTATCAAACTACCACAGGTCACAACAAAAAGAGGCCTCAAAGTGCAATAACTCAAAGTTGGCTCTCAGGTGTCCTGGATTGCTAGACAGACTGTGTCTTTTCCCAGTTGGAACTTGGGAAGAGGACAAAAAAAAAAAAAAGAAGCATTGGACTGAAGTGAAATGCAAGCTATCTGGAAAAGGAAAAATAATTAAAAAAAAAAAAAGCTAAAGTTACCTGGAAAAGCTAAAATATAATTTAGGCTTTCTGAAATAAATCCATCCCTAAGTTAGGCTGGACAGTGAATCTAGAGGGTGATGTTACTTGCTTTCTTTTAGAAGAAAACAGGCCATCCTACCTCAGCACATCCATGCTGTGGGATCGGATGTCGCCTGGTATAGTTCTGCAACAGGGTGGGGACTGAAATCCTGAGCTGCTGTGCTTCTGTCACAAATGCTGGAGGTCTCCCTGCACTGACAAGCAGGGATATTTTAACTGGCAATATTGACAGAGACAATTTATAGTCTATTGTGTGGATGCAGCTGCTGAGCATTCACGTCCCGCCACCGTCTTGGCATTCCTGACTCTATTTTTGACAAAGGATGTTGAACCAGGAATCCCTTCAGATCTCAGCGTAATTTATATCTTGGCTATTGTTCCCTTACTCCAGCTTTCCCTCCTTCCCATACACACACCTCTGGGAAAAAAAAAAAGTGTGTGTCTGGGGGGAAATGAAGCTAAATGAAGCTAAAACCATTATCACACACCATGAATACAACTTGGTAACAGAAGAAATGATTGGTTGGTTCTGATTTTACATAAATCAATCTGGAAACCAAGAAAACTCATTTTTTTATAGCTCCAATTAAAAATGTCTTTTCAGTTAATAGATAAAGAATTTAAGTACCATCCTTTCAAACCTCACTTTTAGGTTTTCCTTTGGACGGGGCTCACTACAGAAGAGCTGCTTGGTGTGTTCTGCCGAGGCATTGCAGACCCTGTGAGCAGAGAGGTGGGGAGAAAGCCTTTGTATGGTTTGTACATTTTACTGTACATGGTTAGTTTGACCTCTTTTCCAGGCAAAGTGTATTCAGTCATACAGCTTAGCCCTGTCACACCAACTGGAACTCGGGCAGCATCAGCACACAGCTCACCTTGCTCCCCCAGGAACAGAGTTGTGGGTTGAATCGTAAGCTTGTAGAATCACTAAGGCTGGAAATGACCTTCAAGATCATCAAGTCCAACCGTCTACTAAACATTGTCATGACCACTAAGCCATGTCCTGAAGTGCCACATCTAGATGGTTTCTGAACCCCTCCAGGGATGGTGATCCCACCCCCTCCCTGGGCAGCCTCTTCCAAGGCCTTACCCCTCTATCAGTAAAAAAAAATTGTTCCTAATACCCAACCTAAACCTCCCCTGGGGCAACTTCAGCCCATTTCCTCTCATCCTGTCCCTAGTCAGCTGGGAGAAGAGACCAACACCCAGATAGCTGTAGAGAGCAATAAGGTCTCCTCTCAGCCTCCTCTTCTCCAGACCAAACAACCCCAGCTCCCTCAGCAGCTCCTCATGAGATGTTTTCTCCAGACCCTTCACCAGCTTCGTTGCCTTTCTCTGAACTTGCTCCAGCCCCTCAATGGCTTTTTTATCCTGTGGTGCCCAAAATTGAACCCTGTGCTCGAGCTGCAGCCTCACCAGTGCCCAGTACAGGGGCATGGTCACTGCCCTGCTCCTGCTGGCCACACAACTCCTGATCCAGGCCAGGATGCCCTTGGCCTTTTTGGCCACTTGGGCACACTGCTGGCTCATGTCCAGCCGGGTGTCCCCCAGCACCCCCAGGTCCTTTCTGCCAGGCAGCTTCCAACCGAACCTGCAAAGAACCAAGCGAGCAGGGCAGAGTAACATCCCATAAGTAGCTGAACAGTGGATGGGAAATGGTAGCAGATTATTTTCCCTGAGGGAACTGGGTATGAAGAAAGAATATCCAAGTGCCTTATTTCCCTCTGCTTTTTTCCTGGGGTATGGTGCAGTGGCAGGGTGTCAAGGACGGGCTGTGCAGTTGCACCCTGCAGTCAAGGAGGGTTCACCCTGCGGGGTGTCCTGTTCCAAGGAGATCACTTCTCTCACCATTGCTGCAGAGGCTTGCAGGGGTTTCGGAGTGCTGGGCAATCAGCCAGCCGAGGATATTTTGAGTGATGCCCAAAGTACCAACCAGTTTAGGCAGAAAGAACTGATATAAATGAGAAGTAAGTGACCTGTGGCAGCTTGAAAACCAGCCCCCCCACCCTTGGGGTTTGTTGTTTTATTTTTTTTTTTTTTTAATCATTCTTAATCATGTATTTTTTTTCATCATTCGTGCAGGAGGCTCAGCCCTCTGGCTGGCTCAGCACACGGGAGAAGATTTGGTATGGCTGTGATTGACAGGGCCATCGTGTCCTGTCAGGGAGGCTATGTTTCAGAAACAAAATTGCTTTGGGAAGTTGCAATGGGATTGCCTCCAGTGAGCTGAGCTGAAAGTGCCTTTCAAATATAGGGATGCTCATCCTTCTTTATCCCCTTTCCTTCTATTATCCGTCTGTAGTTCTCGTAGGGAGAGAGAGAAGTCTCTGTTATTTCTTGGTCTAGAGTTTTTCTCTCCTCTCTCCCTGTCTTTCACCACTGAAATATCTCAGCAATGCCAGGAGGCTGGTATGTCCCGGGAGGTTAAGAATAGTCTACAATGGCAGAGATCACTCCCCTTGTTTGTCTACTTGCAGTTGTCTGGACAGAGGATCCGCACAAGAGGTAGGGGTTTGAATTGGGTGTGAGAAGCTAGAGCTTCTGCAAGACAAACTGTTAAAGCCTGAAGAAGATTTGTTCCAACATCCAAAACTAACAGCCCTGCTTCAATCATCAAAATAATCATCGATACGCTGGTGTGGCTGGGTTTTTCATTTCCATCCTTGACCCTTACCAAGAATTCCTTTGCGTTTGGTTTTGTTGTTCATTTGTTTGGGGTTTTTTTTTCCCTTTCTTCCCTGTCTAGGTCTAATATCCTTTGTAAATGCCAAAACTGTGAGGACATCAGGAGATGGAAGCGTTGTGAACCTGTTCAGTCATGGAGCACTGGGACTCCCTGGGATTCTTGGTTGTCACGCTCAACTATAATGTGACTATTGTAGGTAAGTACTTTTAAAAAGCTCTCTACTTCGTTTTGCTGCTCCTGAGGCCACCCAAGCATCCTGTTGTTAATTGACTTGAACTTCTAGCTATGCCTCTGTGAGCCTCCCCATAAGAAGTCGTTATTTAAACACATGATAAACACACGATAAACCTGTTCCTTTTTCATGGGCTACTTTGAGCAGAGGGTGAGCTAGAGGAAAAACTTTCAAGGGCTTTTCAAAGACCCCTTTTCTATAAAGTTGCTGCAGTTCGTGCTGTGCGTTGCAGGGAGTATCCAACTAAGCCCCAGGGGCTCGGTGAGCGGGGCTTGTTCCGCTGTGTTTAATCACGACTGAATCATTAGGGAAGATGATGCGTGGAAGGGTTATCTCTAAAATGTATGTCACGCTAAGCTACTTCCTAAGGAGCTATTGATTTTCCTTAAGCAGCACTCCCTATTGTACACGTTCTAATTAAAAATTGATAGAGAAATAGCGTGGCGTATTTTGAGCTTAATTAACTAACGCGCTTCAAACACACCGAGGTTCTCACAGGGTAAAAATGCTACCGAAGGATGAAGCTTTTCTGGCTAGAGATGACTGATTCTCTACAGCTGCTGTTTTCTACTGACCCACGATATGTCAAAAAGAGTAACAGTACAGCCTGTCACCAAAGTGCAGAAAGCTGAAAACACAGCAAAACCACCACAGAAGTCCAGGCAATTAAAGATCAAATGGGAAGGCTTCCATTTATTTATGGTTACAAGATACATTCTTTTGCCAGGAGCAGCAGGTTTCTCTGATGGTCTCTCACAGAGCTTGTGTATCCTTAACCTTTTTTCCAGCTGATATTTTTTTTTTTCCCCACTTCAGAGTGTAGTTTTACTGTTCTAGCTCATAATCAGTCTACTCACCACAACTAGTTGATATGGGGTATTCAAACTGCACGTTCAGTACAATAATAGGTGTTATACAACGTTGCAGAAATATTTGAATATTTAAAATTCACACCAACTACAGGGAAAGAGCTTTATGGGAAGTAGAAAAGAATGTTCTTCAAGACAATACCTGTAGAAATCCTGTATTTTGTCGAGGAAAATGCTTTGGGATCTAGATTTTTTTTTTTTAAAAGCCTTTAGAATTTGTTTTGGTGTTATTTCAGAGTGCCTTTAAAACTCTGTGTGCATGGGAGATGTGCAGTCGTTATTAGTGATGAGGTTTTCAGTGCATTTCTCAGCCATTAAGTCCATCTAACATGCTTCTCTTCAGTCACTGAATCTTGCTGTTTTCCTTCTGTGGTTACAACTGGTTTCTTAACCATTCCTTAAAGCACAGAATTAATGTTAACACACTTTTTTTCCATTTTTTTGTTTGTTTGTTTGCTTCTTTTCCTTTTTTTTTTTTTTATTTTTTTGTTTTCTTTTTGTTCCAAAGTGTTGGGCTTTTTTTTTTCTCTTGGCATCTTTTCAAAATATGTGAAATTACAACAGGAAATTATTAAATTGCTTTTTCAAAACCACATGGGGAGCTAGTGACAGGACTCAAAAGGAAACCTGAGAAATTCAAGTGCTAAACTTCAGATATTGAATTTTTCCGTGTGTTTGCACACAATATATTTTTAATTTTTCACAATGTTCTTCCTATCCTGCCCAGGAAAAGGGTGTTTCCCTTCTTTCTCCTTGTCCTTATCCTCCTTTCTCCTTGTCCTTTCTCCTTGTCCTTTGTCCTTTCTCCTTGTCCTTTCTCCTTGTCCTTTCTCCTTGTCCTTTCTCCTTGTCCTTTCTCCTCCCTTCTCCTCCTTCCCTCTTTCCTTCCCTTTTCTCCTAAATACCTTTGTCAGTAATAGGTCAGTATAAGTGAAGTGGGAGTATTAACTCAATTGTGAACTCTTTTTATTAGATTTGGATGTGCTCAGAGTGGGTTTGCTAGGCTGAGGTTTCAGTTGGCATGGCTTATAGCACCTCAGACTCCTACAGTGTCGAGTCTAGATGAAGGTTATGGATTGTGTCACACGAGCTTCAGTCAAAAAAAAAAAAAGCCAAAGAGGGAAGACTGATTACAGAGGCTATTTCTAGACAAGTCTTGAGTATAGAGAGAGCATCATTACATTTCCTGTCTTCCTTTCTCAGTGCTCTGACTCTTTTTCTTACGTTTTCTTCTCTCCTAGGAAAGATCTGGCTCATGCTAGTGATTCTGCTGCGGATGGCAGTGGTAGTGTTAGCCGGCTACCCGCTCTACCAAGACGAGCAGGAGCGCTTCATCTGCAACACTCTGCAACCAGGATGCTCCAACGTCTGCTATGACTTGTTCTCTCCTGTATCCCACTTTAGATTCTGGTTCATTCAGACTGTGTCTATCCTGCTACCTTACGCTGCATTCAGCATTTATGTTTTGCACAAGGTAGCTGCGTACCTTGTACAAATGCACTGTTTGGTGCACGGATGCAAAGGGAGTAAGGGTTTATCAAGCCCCAAAGACCAGGTGGAGCTCTGTAGAAGTGCTGTTGTCAATAGAGGAGATTGTGGCCCAGGCAAACTAAGTGTCCTTGATTTTTCTGGGGCGTACACTGTTCATCTGGTTTTTAGGACACTCCTCGAGGCTGCCTTTGCAGCTGTGCAATATTTTCTTTATGGATTTTTTGTTCCTGAGCGATTTTCCTGCTACCATTCACCTTGTACAAGCACGGTTGACTGTTATATCTCCCGGCCCACTGAGAAATCCATCATGATGATTTTCATCTGGGGGGTCAGCAGCCTATCCTTTCTGCTTAGCCTGGTTGATCTTGTCTGTGGTCTCCGGAGAATGACAGCAGGAAACCAAAAGAACAAGCTGATGGCAAACCATGTAGAGAATGAGTGCATTTCAGATCTTCCCCCAGTACATCATGGTAGCTCTTCTGCACCTCAAAATCAAGACTGTCCAGTATCCAACAGCAGCCAGACGAGTGATGGCTCCTGTTCACTTCTCTCTGAAGAGGAAGAGGAGGCTGTTCTTCATCCTGAAGTGACCTCCCAGCAAACTGACAGCATTAACCTTAACAGCAACAAACCCTGTGTATCAGGAGATCTTGCTGTTAAGCAAGATAGCACCGAAGAACCCTTGTGTGTTGGTGGCCACCAAGGGACTAACTGCAGGGAATTGAGACCCAGGCTTAAGCAAGACTTCTTCAAAGATACTGCCATGGCCTTGAGACCTCAGATCAAGTCGCACCTTGGAGCTTCTTCCTCTGTAGTTCAGAGCAAGCTTTTAGGATATTACCCTTCAGCTGAGCTCGAAAACCCTGATGCGCAATCGAATTATAGCAGTACTAGTTGCTTGAGGTCAAAAAAGTCAGAATGGGTGTAAAGCCCTGAGTGAACACTGCCCTGTGACCCTGACAAGACCTATCATTGCATCACTGAGGAGGTTTCAGGTAGTTTCAGCTGGATCTCATGGCTGTGGCTATGTTGCAGAGACACTCTACTATGCCGTGTTCCTCCATTGATGAGGAAGCAAAATCCTTGGGTGAAAATTGGAAGGATATTACATTAAGGGAACAGTTCTTTGGAAAATGTAACATCTTTGTGGGTTTTTTTCTGAGTGTAAGTGACTTTAAAAAGTTGTGGCTGTTGCTGATGTGACTGACCAGGTTCTTCAGGAGTACATGTGAGCATTTGTTTACCCTAACCTAGTTCTATTGCAAAAAATTGAGCTTAGGAAAGACATGACTTTTAAGCACAGTTGTACCTTGTCTATTGTCAGAAGGTTAATTTATCTCCTCATACTAAATAGTCAAAGCCCCCTCTAAGAAAGGATGTCCAAGCAAGAAGAGTAGATGGTGATTAAAATAAAGAAATAGATGGTTTGTAGCCAAGTGTTAATGTGTAAAAAACCCATGGATCTTACGGATTGAAGGCTACACTCATCCTAGCGATGCCACGGCAATACCTTTCTCTGACCCTGATAGCAGCTGACCACGTTGGAGCTATCCAACTCCAATAGCCTCCCCAAACTGGGTGGCTGCATCCAGATTAGCTGTTGGGAATGGTTCTGTGCTTGAGAATTGCTCGGGAGATGACTAGGAGATGTGAGCCAGAAGGGTGTCAAGGGAGGGATCCAGCAGCTTGACAGTGCAGGGGACTGAGCTCCAGTGCCCACGCCCTGGCACTACTGGCCGTGCACTGGTGTAGATGCACTACTGCCATGCCTGCAAGGTGTTACGTGTCTCACTGAAACAGTCCCACTGAGCTCTTGATTTCAGCAGGGAGAATGAGTCAGCTGACCTGTCTGAGGCATTTCTAAATGTGACTCACTTTCCAGATAGACCTGTTCCTCCCACAGTGTGATTATCCCAAACCTGGGCTTGGGGAAAATGCTTTCTGCCCCGAAAGAAGAATATATCGGCAGTGTCTCTATCAAAGTGCTCACCCTCTTTGCCTGGCAGACTTCTAATCACTTGAAGAAGTGAGTGAATCACAGAAGGTTTTATTACTGTCACGCTTTGTGCTTCCATTCAGTGTTAATTCTCTTGCATTTACATAAGCGTGGCCAGGCACTGAAGCACAGCAGCGTGTGAGCTGCGTTTTCTTTTAGCTCCAAGTCGGTGGGGGTTGAAGGTTTCCATCTACCTGCAGATCATCAGTGGGCATGGGTGTGGAGGAGCACATACGCAGAGCAACGTCTTGGTGGTAATGTTTTATCAAACAGGTTATTCAGAGGGTGGCAAGAGCTGGTATTTGTGGATACTGCTTGGAGATGGAGTAGCCATGGTGCTGTTTAGACCCAGGTCTACTCTTCCTCTTAGTCTCCCACGTAACAAGTTTCTGTAATGACTTAATGGCTGGCCCTTCTCTGCAGAACATCAAGAGACAACAGCTTCACATTCTTTCTTTTCTCTCCTGTGGGTGTGGAAGTCCGTAAGGTAGTTTGGCTCATAATGTCTGTGTATCATTTCTCACATTTGCAAGGTAAATCCTACCCCTTAATTACCCCTCATCTTCTGCAGCCCCTCAAAAATTAGGTAGCTTAACAGATGGAGAACACTGCTCTTTGGGTCAGGAGGCAGAATTTATTTCTGCCAGCAAAGTACTTTGGAATTCTGAGGTGTGCTACGGAGGTTTTTAATTACTACCTTCTAAGTAAAGTTTTCCTCTCTATTAGCTGTGTTTGTTTCTTTTATCATGCATGCTTGTTGTATGATTTGTCATTTCCAGGGTAGGAGCAGCATTAATTATTAAACTTATCATAGGCAGAAAAAACATAAAATATTTAAACTTCCCGTCCTCCAAAGCCTCTTTAACAGGGTCTGTGCTGATTACACATACCATGACAAAACTTTGCAACAGAGAGGCCTTTTATGACTCATTGCATCTTCTCAGCTGTGAGGAGGAATGCAAGGAACAAATGTGGATTCAGTCTCCTGCGTACATCCATCAGCGTGAGATATAAATAGGGGAGGATAAATAATGAATGCGTTGTGGCTGGACACGGTTTGCTTTTTCGTGTCTGTAGTTAGACAGCATTTAATGACTGAGGAGTCTCATTGCAAATCAGAAAGATCCTTGTTTGTGTTTGAAATGGGAAGTGGAATTGGGGAACTGCTTCCTTATTCTGTTTGCAGGTTTTTTTTCTGGTGAGGGCTACAAGGATGATGAAGGGGCTGGGACACCCACCTTATGAGGAAAGGCTGAGAGCCCTGGGGCTGTTTAGTCTGGAGAGGAGAAGACTGAGAGGGGATCTAATTAATGTCTATAGATACATGAGGGCTGGGCATCAAGAAAGCAGGGACAACCTCTTTTCACTTGTGCCTTGTGATAGGATGAGGGGCAATGGATTCAAGCTTGAGAACATGAAGTTCCACCTCAACATAAGGAAGAACTTCCTTACTGTAAGAGTTGTAGAGCATTGGAACAGACTCCCCAGAGAGGTTGTGGAGTCTCCTTCTCTGGAGACTTTCAAGAGCTGTCTGGATGCATTTCTGAGTGACCTGTTGTAGTTTTGTCCTGCTCTGGCAGGGGGGTTGGACTCGATGATCTTTCAAGCTCCCTTCCAACCCCTAACATTCTCTGATTCTGTGGCCTTTGGTTTGTGTCACTCATCTGCAGACCTGGCTGTTTTTCAGACTCGTGGACCCTTTGATTCATAATTCTGAGTCAGTGTAATGAAAACTTTATGTGTTTATAAAGACTTCATATTAAAAGAGCAGGATTTGTATGGGTTTTTCACTGGGGAGTGAAGAGAAGCTTCTGGCTTCACCAACCTGTTGCTAAGGCAATGTCTCCAAGTCTCTTCTAACAGCTGTTTCTCAGACATATTTGTTAATTAGAAAGACATTGTTTTGGACCTGATCACAAGGGGAGACCAAGGGAAGATGTGCAAATGTATTTGAACTATTCTGAGCTTCCACAGCTCAAGCAAAGTAGAAGTGATCATTGGTAGGGGCATCAATGACGGGGAGGAGAAAACGGGAAAGATGATCTGTTTGAAAGGACGAAGAGGATCACCTCTAATTTCTCCCTGTATTCAATACCACTGAATGTTAAGGTACTGTGAAGATGTCCAGATGTCCTAGAAAGAGTGAGTAACAGAAGCAGTAGTTGTGAAGCAAGAAAGCAACAAGATTTTCTGCTGTTTAAGCAAAGAATTAGTCTATGAAATTTGTGAGTTGGTTTTGTAAGTCCTTCCAGAAAATTTTTCATACTCAGGAAAACATTACAAAAGCTGCTTGTTAAATTTACCAGTGTGTCTTTAAGTCTTTTCTTAACCCATCTGCTTCAGAAAAGCATGTGGTAAGATGGCTTGAAAACACAGTAATCCTCATACTGCCCTCAGGGAGCTTTGTCTTGTGTTCAGACAAGGCTGACATAGCTGCGGCACAGGTATCACTTGCACCTTGAGGGGGGTTCATGGAACAATACCTAAGATACATACATTGCTCATCTGCTCTCCTGTGGTACTGAACATGAGACTCTACAGAGAGGAACTGAGCTCCCTGGAAATAGGAGTTGGAACTGATGAGGAAATCTATGATAAAGGAGTTTTCACGTGGGAAGGAAATTTCTTTTTGGGAAAATTATTAAATGCCGTAAGAAATATTGTTTTCTTAGTATCTTCAACTGCATCATAACACTTCTTTTGCTAAATAAGTATCATAGAATCGTAGAATGCTTCAGATTGGAAGGGACCTTTAAAGATCAAATCATCTTTGTGGCTCTCTTCTGGACCCAACAGGTCCATGTCCTTCGTGGACTGAGGAATCCAGAGCTGGACACAGAGCAGAGTAGAGGAGCAGAATCACCTCCCTCATCCTGCTGGCCACACTGCTTTTGATGCAGCCCAGGATGCAGTTGGCTTTCTGAGCTGTAACTGAACTTTATTGGCTCTCATCCACCAGTGTCCCCAAGTCCTTCTCTGCAGGGATGCTCTCAATCCCTTCATACCCCTGCCTGTGTTGATAGTGAAGATTGCCCCAACCTAGGTTCAGGACCTTACACTTGGCCTTGTTAAACCTCACAAGGTTCACATGAGAGTGACAGAAGTTTTTTTTTCCCTAAGATTGAGAGTCTTGATTTTACTCCTCACCTGACCCATATCCCTCAGGACTGTGGACTCCACCAGTGCATGTTCACTGCAGCCCATGCTGCTTCCAGTCTTGCCATCACTGATTAACTCACTTGCACCAGTGGCCATCAAGTCCAGTACCTCATCCCTGCTGGTAGTGCTGTCCACTACCTGGCTTAAGAAGTTCTCCTCAATGCATTCCAGGAGTCTCCTGGATTGCCTACAACTCTCTGTGCTACTTGTCCAGCAGATGTCAGGGTGGTTGGTGTCCCCTGGCAGGAGGAGAGCCTGTGAGCATGAAACCTCCTGTAGCTGGAGTAAGAAGGCTTTGTCAGTAGGCTCCCCTTGGTCAGGTAACCTGTAGTAGACACCAACACAGTTCCCTTTGTTGCCTCAGTCTCTAATGCTTACCCAAAAGCTTTCAATCTGCTCATGGCTATTCTTCATGGGCAGCTTTTCACACTCTATCCATTTCTTGACGCACAGGACAACGCCTCCACCCCTCCTTCCTCACCTGTCCCTTAGGAACATCCCATAGCCATCCACAGCCATGGGACATCCATCCCACCAAGTTTAAGTGATGGCAACCAGGTCCTGGTGTTCTGGCAGCACAGTGGCTTCCTCCTGTTTGTTGCCCACACTGTGTGCATTTGTGCAGAGGCACTTCAGCTGGGCTGCTGGCTGTGTCGCCTTCTTCGAGGAACACCTCTTCATTCCTGAGGTATTTCACTGGTGCATCCCAGTGTCCAACAGGCTGGTGGAATTCACTGTTTCCATGGAGCAAAATCAAGTATCACTGGGACTTCCTGCAGTATATGCATGATCCTATTTTTTTTTGGAAGGGACCTCTGGAGATCGAGTCCAACCCCTCTGCCAGAGCAGGGTCACCCAGGGCAGCCCACACAGGAACAGAGCCAGGGGGGTCTTGGAAGCCTCCAGAGCAGGAGACTCCACAGCCTCTCTGGGCAGCCTGGGCCAGTCTCGGGCATTCTCACAGTAAAGAAGTTCCTAATCAAGTTGAGGTGGAACCTTCTATGCTCAAGTTTATGCCCATTGATCCTTGTCCTATTGCTGGGCACTACAGAGAAGAGGCTGGAACCTTCCATTTGACACCCACCCTGCAGATATTTATAGACATTAATAAGATCTCCTCTCAAGACTAAACAGCACCAGTTCCTTCAGTCTTTCTTCATAGGTCAGATGCTCAAGTCCCTTAACTTTAACTCCTAAATAGGATTTTTTTTTAAACT
Source organism: Todiramphus chloris collaris (assembly GCA_025345505.1). Classification (NCBI taxonomy): domain Eukaryota; kingdom Metazoa; phylum Chordata; class Aves; order Coraciiformes; family Alcedinidae; genus Todiramphus; species Todiramphus chloris. Next base: position 3,213,472 of record JANVCC010000048.1, on the reverse strand, counting down.
TTTTTTTCTAGACAAAACTTTTCAATCTTTTTTGTTTTGTTTTCATTTGGAATGTCTTTTTTTAATACCAACTAGAAGCCAAACCTTCAAGTTTCAGTCAATTATAATCACTTTATCCTCTTTCCTCTAGGTTAGGTCACTTTGATTTACTCTCATCAGCATAAGGGAGAACTGTGAGTCTCTTCTCTTGTGAGCTACACTGTAGACAGGTGTCCAGGGAATGCATCATTTTAGCAGCAGTTGTTCTCCATGAATCTCCCAGTTCAGACCAGCATAAGTATCAAATCTGAAGTTAACAGTGTAGAGGGATCCTTGGTGTATTTCTTTCATGGTATTAAAATTATCTGCCCTTATGTGACACATTGTTACTGAGATGATTATCTTTCTAGAAGGGATTATTAAAGAGGATATTGATTGCACGTTATTTAAGTTTAATATTATTACAATGGAGAAGAGATTCACTATTCCTGCTTGTAGTATTTTAGGATAATAAAGAAATGCATCTCCTAAAATAGGAAAATAGAATAGTTGAAAAGGCTGCTCTTTAAACTTGTGTCTTTTGTACTACTTTTAATAGCCTGATGTGCAAGTGATAGAGAAGTAATTTTACAATTTAATGCTCTTACATTGTAATCAACTTGATAAAATGTTCTGCAAATTAGATGGTCTCTGTTCAGAATCACAGCATGAACTCCTGGCCAGTGATGCACAGCAATTCCAGTTCAGAAAAATTAGTTGACCAAGGCACAAATCTGATTGGAAAGTATGAACTGTATCTCTACAATTAAAATTATCCTGTGTCTGTGTAGCTAGATCATAACCACAATCTACTTCACTAGCTTTTCTCTTCTCCCACTCCCCCTTTTTCCTGAAGGAATCCAGTTCCAGAATCCAGCTCCTGAACCTGGTCCCTGTCTGCTGCTGACTCCAGTCTAGAACTTCCCCAGTGCCTGCCCACACCATCAGTGGTGATGGTGACATAATTGCCATCAGGGGGGTTGGGTTCGATGCTGGGCTTGTATATGTATTTAATTTTATTCGTCATGTTTTCATTGTAGCTGTATTATGTTTAAAATCCATCAGTCCCTCTCCCTTATTTCCTTTCTCTTCCCCTTTGGGAAGGGAGAGGGGTTAGTAAAGAGTGTCTGTCATTTGTCTGGTGGCTGGCCCAGCCCTAACCCTTGACACTCTTCTTTTCTGTCCCATTTGGGTTTGACAGGCAGGGTGTCTCAGGCCATCTGCTGGACTCACACCTATTTTCTTCCCAGGCTCTTTTCCCGTGCTGTTTGTTGGAAGCGCAAAACAATTGAAAGTGCAAAGCTCAACAGTGCTGGTGACTGGGATAGATGTAGAGGCTGGGTGAAGATCCATCCAGTGGTCTGTGTTCTGGGACACTGAGGAAGAGTGGTGGAAGGCAGTGAAGGCTCCTCTTCCCATATCAGAGAACACAGCTGCTTCTTGCAGTAGTTACCAAGGAAGCCAGCAATGTTTTATGCCACCAGGAACAACGGCTTGACCACAGTCCCACCCCCACACTTTAATCAATAGTAATGAACAAAGTATGAATATTATCCCTATTTTGGACCTAATTTGTGGGATGAGGATTCGACACCAAGTCAGGGACAGACTGATGGGTTCATCCTGCTCGCCCCCCCCCAGAAGGGACAACTTTTGGTAAGATTTGCAGCCTCAACGATGCCGAGTGGTTTTCCCTGAGAGATTCCAGTTGTGATGGCAATAGTGTGTTTGGAGCTCTCGAGTGATTCTGCAGCTCAGGGCATTTATCTCCAGCAATCTTAAGGATGCTGTGTATGTTGCAAGTGTAAATAAACCGCGCTATTGGTGCATCCAACTGCTGCTAGTAAATGCAAACAGTATTGAAGCCAATCCTCTTGATGGCAATTATGTCACCATCACCACTGATGATGTGGGCAGTCACTGGGGAAGTTCTAGACTGGAGTCAGCAGCAGACAGGGACCAGGTTCAGGAGCTGGATTCTGGAACTGGATTCCAGGAAAAAGGGGGAGTGGGAGAAGAGAAAAGCTAGTGAAGTAGATTGTGATTATGAACTAGCTGCGTGGATGCTGGATAATTTTAATTGTAGAGATACAGTTCATACAGCAGACAGGCTCTTTGTGCAGCTGGGGTCAGACCTATAGCCACAAACAATTAAATCAGCACATCTCTGAAGAGGTGGGTCCCTCTAATCTCTGAGGACCAGCTAGAGCATGAGGCGAGTCATCTCTTACCAGATTTGACACTGCATGCAACACCAGCTCCACAACTATCATGTAATTATGGGAGTACAGATGCAATGTTAACTCCAAGGACTGCTGGAGTGTGTCCTGTGTCATTCAAAAAATGGAAATGCTAGGAAGGAGAGAGCTGCCTCCCAATTGGAGTTCTGCAGCTAATGCTTTAAGGTTCGTGGATTAGCTTTGAAAAGCTTTCGGTGATGGACAGGTTACTGAGTGAACATGAGGGCAGATTCTGATCTTTTCCTTAGAAACTGAAGTTTATAGATGGTGCCTTTAAGAAAGATGGAGGATTTGGTGCCATCAGCCAGAAGTTCTGGCTTTTCTACGTGTGTAGCATTTATTTTGCCTGTGCAACTTTAGGCACCAGGCACTGGAGCGTGTCTGGGGATTTTCTTGCAGTGAGCATGTTATGTTTAGCAAAAAAAAAACCACCCCAACCAACCAAAAATGGAAAGAAACAGAAGATGTAAGGCTTATATCTGAGAGAAAAACCTTTGCAAAATCTGTTTTCGACAGTTGGTACAATCTCCAGCATAGGCCAGGGAGCTTTACTGGCAGAAAACCTCTCCAGAGACAGGTTTGCAAACCCAAGTGTGTTTCTGAAAGCTCTTTTGTTATGGGTTGTCCCGTTAGAATGAGTTTGCCTTGCTCTTAGGTCTGTGTCAGCACTGTGAGAGCACAGGCAGCCGATGGTCAGTCTTGCTTTGGAGGCTGATTTTAAAGAACAGTGAGACTTTTGTCCTTCTTTTGAAGATTTATGTATTACCTAGGTCCGAGCACGTGGTAGTATTAGTCTGAAGAAGTCCACATGTGGGCAGACTTTTCATTGCTTTCTCTGTTTTTCTTTTAAAAAAATATATATATAACTGTGGCTTGCTGTCAGATGGCGAGTTCTCTTAAACCCCAGTGCACACCAGGAGACAGAGCTCCATCTGTCAAACACCCACTGATGGCCATGAGGAGTGGAGAACTTGTGGGTGGTTTTGAGAGAGTGAGTGCTTCCTCTTGGTTGACAGTCCTGTGTGAGTAAGGACGGGAAGCTTTGCAGCCTACGGATCTGGTGGGCATCCAAGTCTGGTCCCTGGCCCAAGCTGCATCCTTGTTGCCTTCCTTCTCCTCTCTGCTGTAAGATGTTGGTGAGTTGAGGTTGGGCTCAAGTAGGGCTTTTTGGTTTTTTTTAATGCATCCATACAAAGTGCCAGGGCTGGGACAGTTCTCAGACAATGTCTGAAAATGCCAGGCTCAGGTACAGGACCTCCACTCTCATAGTTCTTTGCTCTTTATCAGTACTTACTTAAAAAAAGTTGAGAGTGTTGCAGGGAAGGTTAGGTTGAATCATGTTGCTATTTTATTTGAACATATTTGCTGCTCTCTAGAGGAGCTGATGCAACTTGCATGATTTAAGGATATGTGGTTATGCACTTTAAGGCATGCTAAAATCTGGATGAATGAAGAAAACTGAAGAAAGGGAGAAAACCAAAGTCAAAAAATAGCCTCTCTAAAACGCTGCCAGGAAATAAAGCAGCAGCAAAATAAATTTTAAGGTATGAAGTAAAGAATACCAAGGGAGGTATTAATACCAAGGGAGGTTCTCCTGCTCCTCTACTCTGCACCAGTGAGACCACATCTGGAGTATTGTTCAGGTCTCCCCAGTTCCAGAGCAACAGGAAAATACTAGAAAAAGTCCAACAGAGGCTATGAGGATGCTGAAGGGACTGGAACATCTCTCTGTGAGGAAATGCTGAGAGCCCTGGGGCTGTTTAGACTGGAGAAGAGAAGCCTGAGAGGGGATCTTGTGAATGGTTACAAATATCTGCAGGGTAGGGGTCAAGTAGAAGGGGCCAGGCTCTTTGCAGTGGTGCCCTGGGATAGGATGAGGGCAACAGTCACAAGCTGGAACCCAGGAAGTTCCATCTCAACATGAGGAAAAACTTCTTCCCTGTGAGAGTGACAAAGTGTGGCCCAGGCTGCCCAGAGAGGCTGTGGAGTCTCCTGCTCTGGAGGCTTCCAAGATCCTGGAAGGCTGGCTCTGTTCCTGTGTGGGCTGCCCTGGGTGATCCTGCTCTGACAGGGGTTTTGGACTCAATGATCTCCAGAGGTCCCTTCCAACCCCCACCATTCTATGACTGATGATAAAGAGAATCACCACAATCTCTCAGAATGGTTCAGCCCAAGATTAAATCACCTACATTTGGTTTCTTACCTATGACATAGATGTCCAAACTCCTACTGCTCTCCAAGGAGATCTCATCAAGCCCAGATCTTGGCTTCAGTTGCCCACAAAAAGTATCATATGGTATTAGAGTAGCCAGAGGGTAGCAGAGATATTCACTGGGGCTTTCAGACATGACAGAAAATTACAGGAGCCCCATGATCATTTGGAGAGGCAATTAGAAAGTGATTAGGAGTCTCTAGGACCACCTGCAGCCTATGTCTGGGCAGAACTGGCCCAGAAGTTTACTTTAGAGGGAACTGATTCACTTCCAGGACCCACTGACTACATGAATAAGACTCTACTGGCTGCAAAGAGTTTATGTAATAGCTTTCCTTTAAAAAACAAACCCCCCATATTTAGATACCTACCTGCTTTTAGATGTCTCAGTCTTAAGGTGAACTTCAGCCTTCGCCTAAACATGGCACTTGCAAGGAGGGAAAAAAAGAAGAAAGAAAAAAATGGAAGTATGAAAATATCAAGAAATATTTAAGCAGTGATCACAGGTGGAGAAGTACTGCTATAGAGGATGTTCACAGAATCACAGAACGTTTGGGGTTGGAAGGGACCTCAAAAGATCATCAAGTCCAATCCCCCTGCCAGAGCAGGGTCACCTAGAGCAGGTCACACAGGAACAGAGCCAGGTGGGCTTTGAATGTCTCCAGAGAAGGAGAAGGACAACCACCTCCCTGGGCAGCCTGGGCCAGGCTCTGTCACCCTCACTGTGAACAAGTTTCTCCTTTTGTTTATATGGAACCTCCCATGTTCCAGCTTGCACTCGTTGCCCCTTGTCCTGTCATTGGATGTCACTGAGCAGAGCCTGGCTCCATCCTCCCGACACTCACCCTTTCCATATTTATAAACATTGATGAGGTCACTCCTCAGTCTCCTCCAGGCTCCAGAGCCCCAGCTCCTCAGCCTTTCCTCAGCAGGAAGATGTTCCACTCCCTTCAGCATCTCTGTGGCTCTGCGCTGGACTCTTTCAAGCAGTTCCCTGGCCTTCTTGAACTGAGGGCCCTAGAATATTGGACACAATATTCCCGATGCAGCCTCACCAGGGCAGAGTAGAGGGGGAGGAGAACCGCACGTTACCTGTCACTAAATGTGATGCTGTTTTTCACAAGAAAAGAGCCTGAGAAAGCAAAGTCAGGAGAACAGTATTTCTATTGACCTGCAATATCATTTGGTGTCACACGCTTTCACAGGAGAATTATCTAGGAACAGAGCAGGGTCGCACAGGTCTCATCTTTCCCAGATCTCAAAAAGGCATCTTGCAGGTCACCACTGCAGCGCTCTGGAATCTTCTAAAACACCAAAAGCAAACCTGAAACTGAAGTCTAACTTTGACAAGTGCAGTCAAGGTGGCCACATAGCTGCAGACTGAACTCTTTTTAATTCTCCTGTGCCTTGCTTGTAATGACTTGAGAGGAGTGCATAAAACGTGCTGTAGTTCAGAAGGAGAAGAGCTATGGAAGCAGCACAGCAATATGTTAGGAGATGTGGATGCACAGCTAGACTGATGCTTCAACAGAAACAAAAAGATTGCCCAGTGTTGACAGAGACACACAATCCCTTAACAGCAGAAAAAAAGAGCACATCAGAATCTGCCACCTCAGCCACTGCTTCAGAAGTGAAGATACTTGGAGGTAGGAACACTGCATTTTAGGAGACATGACATGAAAGTTTGTTCTGGCCAATGTTTGTGACAACTGACTGGAAACAAAAAATGGCAGGAGTTTTGTAAAAGCAAGCCTCTTACTTTGCTCAAAGATGGGATATGTTAATGTAAAACAGCATATCCCTTTTCTTCCAAGATACTGCCATTGCCTATTTAATACCTTAGACTAAAAAAATCTTCCATAATTTAGTTAGGATGAAACCAGCAGAAATGTTGCTCTATGACCATTATTCACTTTCAACTTCCAGACTTTTCACTGTTGGTTTTTGGACCTTACAGAAAATTGTACGCAGAATAACTCTCCATTGCCTTCTTTTAAGCCATCCATCATATATACATATGGAGAGTGGGGTTTTTTTAAATTCTCATCTATCCTATTTTCCCAGAAGGAATTATGTTTGAAAGCACTGTGTAAATTCATGAGTTAAGCCCTAATGCAAAAAAAGCTCCCTTGTTCGGGAAAACTTTTACGCATACACTTACTTTAAGCACCTTATAAAATCTCACTGAAATCAATAGGACTTTGGCATGCACTTAAATAGTCCTTACCACCCTACATGCTTATGATCCACTTCTATTCAAGAAAGCAATCAAGCACAAGTTTCTGAATCAGGATCTAAAGGTATTCTGTGAAAACCATTTCTATTCCAAGCGCTACTAATAAATAAGGTTTTTTTTGTGATTT